>CM053400.1:2694375-2875121 GCA_028644305.1 Xerus rutilus
GTGTGGTGTGTGTGTGTGTGGTGTGTGCTGTGTGGTGTGTGTGGTGTGTGGTGTGTGGTGTGTGTGGTGTGTGTGGTGTGTGGTGTGTGTGGTGTGTGTAGTGTGTGCTGTGTGGTGTGTGTGGTGTGTGCTGTGTGGTGTGTGTAGTGTGTGTTGTGTGGTGTGTGTGGTGTGTGTGGTGTGTGTGGTGTGTGCTGTGTGGTGTGTGTGGTGTGTGTGGTGTGTGTGGTGTGTGCTGTGTGGTGTGTGCTGTGTGGTGTGTGTGGTGTGTGGTGCGTGTGTGTTGTTGGCCTTGGAAACAGAAAGCTGCTGTGAGACCCAGAGCCAGTCAGCTCTGCCGCCCGCCCGTCGTCTTGGGGAGATCATTCTGCTGTGACAGATTCGCGATTGTGTTGATTAGCTTTCTGTCACTTTAACAAATACCTGAGACAATCAAGTCATAGAAAGCTCACTGGGCTGGCAGTTGAGGGCTGGCCGTCCTGCTGATCTGGGCCTGCGGGCAGGCAGCGCCTTCTAATGGGAGCCCGGGCAGGACAGCACCCCTCACCTCATGGCGGGAGAGGAGAAGACCCCAAGGAAGGGGCTGAGGCCCCCACCCAAAGGGCCAGGCCGCTGCCCGAGACCTCGCACCCAGCCGCCTCACTCATGTTCCTCCGCCTGCCCAAAGCTCCACTCCCGGGAACAAGCCTTCGGTTCCCTTCTGCACCGGGGCCTCTGAGGGTCGCTGGAGGTCCAAGCTCTCGCGAGGCTGCTGCGCCCGTCCTGCGGCAGGGGCAGGAGGAGCTTGCACAGGCTTCTCTGTCTACTTGAAGTCGATTTTGAAGGTTTGCTTGACAGGGAATTGTGCGAGTGTCTGCTAGGTCACCAGAGTCCCCTGGTGGTCATGAGGATGCACTCCGCCCACTCTTGGGTCCACTGGAGCTCCTGGATCAGGGCCTGAGCGTGGGTCCCTGCCGAGGACTCCGGTGTCCTGTGCCGAGGCTGCAGGGCTCCATTTCCCTCCCTCCCTCTTCCCCGGCCTCTTGCACACCTGCCTCTGAGTGAAGAGGCCTGGGAGCATTTGAGGTGGCTCTGGCCCCTGCGGCACCCTCCTCTAGGACACCCCCTCCTCCGGGTGTCGCTCAGGGCTAGCTGTCCTGTCTGGGCATGGGGCAGCGAGCTCATCCCACTGGCTCCAGCTCGAGAGTGTTGCGTCCACGCTGGGGCCCGGGCCTGGGCCGGGGAGCAGGTCCTCAGCACAGTGTCCTGCACGTCGCCTCGCTGCAGCTGCGCTTTTTACAGCCTCGTCGCCGCGGTGAGGGCCAGGTGTGCCTCTAAGTAGCAAAATCAGGAATCACTCAGGGCTTCGGTGGTGCCAATTAGCTTCCCAGTATGAGCACCAAGATTTTTCCTAATTAAGGCAGAAACAGTTTCTGGGTCTATAATAATCTCATTTAAAATGTGTCTAAAACACTTAACACGCTTTGTTGAGGAACATCATTCTATTGCATTTTTTAAACAATGTGAAATAGATCCCCGAGACGCAGGGGTCCTGTTCCCAACGTGCATGCCGCTCAGGGGCAGGACTGCCCAGGCTGGTCGATGTAGGCCGAGGGCACGACCTCCCCAAGTCCTGACTGTGTGTGCACGGAAGGCCTGCTCCTCTCGGGCGAGGGACTCGTGCTTCTCAGGAGGCTCCTGCTCAGCCTCCAGGGCTCTACCCCCCACCCTCCATGGGAGCTCAGGTTCAACTTGCCAAAGGAATCCGAGCGAGAGTCAAGACGCACAGCTGGACCCAGGGTTCTGCGCCTGCTGCCGAAGCCCCTGCATGGCCACACTCACACTCTTTCTGGATCTCCTTTTAATTTCACTTTCCACTGATATGTAACTGCTGCACCTTTCCGTGGGGTAAGGTGTCACTTTTCAATACCTGCCACGTGCAATCATCAGGCCATCGCAATTGGCACGTCCTTTACCTCAAACACTGACCATGTCTTCATCCTGTGAAGATTGGAAACCCGAGGAGTGGGATAGCTGGGCCACAGTGTGGGACCCCGCCTCGTCCTGAGAACCTCCGTACAGATTCCCATGGTGGTTGTACTAACCTACCATCATGCCAAGGGTGTAAAATGTGCCATTTCCTCTGCAGCGTTTAATACTGTTTGTGTTCTTGATAATTGCCATCCTGACTGATGTGAGATAAGATCTCAGTGCAGTTTTGATCCGGATTTCCCTGGTTGCTAAAGATGGGGATGCTTTTCAAATATATCTATGTTGGCCATTTGCATTTCTCCTTCTGAGAAGTGTCTAGTTCATTTGCCCGTTTATTGATTGGGTTGATTTTTTTCTTTATTTTTTTAAAAATTTTTTGGTACCAGAGATTGAACCCAGGAGCACTTAACCCTGAACTACATCCTCAGCCCATTTTTTCCACTTTTGTATTTTATTTAAAGACAAGGTCTCACTGAATCGCTTAGGGCCTCACTCAGTTGCTGAGGCTGGCTTTGGACTCACAACGCTCCTGCCTCAGCCTCCTGAGCCACTGGGATTACAGGCATGTGCCACCACATTCAGGGGGTTAGTTGTTTTTTGATGACAGACTTTTTGAGCCCCTTATTCAAAATCCTCTCTACAAGCTATTTTGAAATACACGATCCACTGTTACTGACCACAGTTACCCTACTGTGCTGTGGAATAGTCGCCGATGTTTCCCCTGTGGGACTGTGTCCCTGCACTGTTAGCCCTCTCCCCTTCCTGGGCCTCCCCCAGCTCACTGTGGCCACCACTCTACCCTCCTCCTCCCAGGGCTCAACCCTCCAGCTTCCACCTGCAGGCGAGATCGTGGGCTCTTGGTCTGCACCTGGCTTAGTTCACTTAACATGGTTTCTCTCGTGCATCTGGTGACAGCATTCATCCTTTTATGGCTGAATAACATCACACACACACCCCCACACACAGTGAAACATGCCACCTTTCCTTCACGCCCTCAGGTGGCTGGACAGCTGGCCGGCCCCCACCTTGGCTGCTGCCAATAACACTGCAACCAAACGGGTTGCAGACCTCTCTTGGCATGGGCACTGCCCCTTCTCTGGACCCCAGCGTGGCTCCGGTCCCCGGTGCTTCCATATCCCGCACTTTGAAGGGCCTCCGTACCATTCTGCATGATGGCTGGTACACTGCAGCCCCGGCACCTTGGACAGCACGGGGGGGGGGGGGTGCTGAGTTAGTTGCTAAGTATGGCTTCTTGACTGAAGATATGAACTTAAAAAAAAAACTGGCCTTGCATTTACAACCAATGAGACCCCCTTGCAGGAAGCGTTCTGGCCCACATTTCTGACTCCTGTTGACGAGTCCCTGTGCACCATGGCCATTTTATGTCCATAAAAGCGCTACCCATCCATGCCACAGTAGCAGGAATGCCCTCCTGGAAGTCACAAGCCCAGGAAAGTCATCCCCTCCTGGACAAGTCAGAGCCCTGCCCTGCGCACACCCACGGGGCAGCAGCGGTAGCCCTGCTGCCTCCTCCTGTCCTCTAGTCAGGTCCACCCGCTTCCCAGCCACACGAAGGGCACGCAGGTCCCTGTTCCAGTGATGGGTAGGACTGCCGGGCTGGGTGCCTGGTCACTCCCTGCCTATTTGCTGATGGGCAGCAGCTCCTCAGCTGGGGTGGATGTGCCCCCTGCAGGAACTGAGCCTCCTGGCCTCTGCCCCTCAGGACCAAGGACTGAGTTGGTCTCCAGCAGGTGCTTTGTAAATGCTGGTCCAGTGAGCCAAGACTGGACTCCTCCAATGCCATGTGATCAGGAAGGACATCGCCTCCTGTCCTGTTGTTTAGGAACACGCCATCGGAGAGTCAAGCCACAGCCCTGGGGAGCAACAGAATGAGCTGGCGTGCAATCAAGCAGAATCAGGCAGCACTGTTTTTGGAACCCAGCATTGAAGCCAGGAGTCACTTGCTTGAACAGCCGGCATCGATGCCCGAGAGCGTCTGCCCTTTACAACTTGGAAGGCAAATAGGAAAGACTCCAACATTACAATAAAAATCCCACTGCAAATAACCATGGAGAATACTGGCTGAAGGGGGCTGGCTGCTGGCTTCCGGCAGCAGGGCAGAGAAGGGGAAGAATGCCCGGCCCGGGAAGGGGCGTGTGGCCCGGAGGCTGTCTTTTCATGAGGGAGCTTTATCTCCCAATCCATATGTTCCGCTTTCTATTGAGAGCTAATTTGCTGCAGCTCGCTCTGTGCAGCCCCAGGGAGAGGCTGGCTTTCGGGCACCTGGGCAGTTGGGCCCTTACCACCCAGTGCCTTGCATGCAGCCAGAGCCAATCTGACGGGCATAGTTAGGGCCTGCTGGAGTTCTCTGAGCAGCCCTTGGGGTCTCTGTGTTCATCTCTCTCCTCTGAGTTTTGCATTGCGGCACGACACATCCTCATGAGCAGAGCAGCTTTGGAGAACGCACGCCCATCACCGTGCAGTTCCTCGGGGTCAGGAACCCAGGCCAGGGCATGCAATGCTGTAGCTGTGGTGTCACCGGGGCCCAAAGACAAGGACCGTGGTCGGGTTCTTCTCTGTTTCTTGCCAGCTGTGGGCTCCTCATCCAGTGGCCCCTCCAAGTGGGGTCTCAGGACAGGAGCCACGTCTTCAAAGCCAGCAGCAAAGTGTCTCTTCAGAATATGGAGCAAAGCCCTGTGAAGACCCGGGCGACAGGGCCATGGGGGGGGGGGCAGCACCTTTGCGGAATCCTGAATCCTGTGGGTTGGAGGCAGGTTACAGGTTCCCCCAGAGGGCAGTGACCCCCACGGATAGGGACAAAGGGCCACCCTAGAGTCCACAGCCACTTCTCTCTAACTTCCCACCTCCACTTTGAATTCTCCCACAACTTCCAAATCTGAACACCAGCTTTGGCCTAGCTGCAGACTTCCTGCCTCTTTTAAGCAGTGCCTGTGACCGTCTCCATGAGGAGTCCTGGAGAGAAGACCGAGCTCCACATGGTGGAGACTCTGCCCTCCCGCCTGCTGCCCCACCTGGTTTGGGGCAGAGCTCTTCCCTGGATTTCCAGCAGAAGCCATCTTTGACTCCTCTCTCGTACACCAGCAAACCTGCAGAATTGTCCCTGAAGCTGTGTCCTCACCTGAACGCCCATCTCCTCCCCTGGGCTCCACCCCAGCCCAACCCACACTGCCATGTTTTCCTGGACCTCGAGCCTCCTGATTGGCTTCAGGAAGCACTTGTCTCCCTTTGGTCTCTTCTCAGCAGGGTAGACTCAGGGATTCACTAAGAATCGCCCTCTCCTGGGAACGCGCCCATGGCTTTTGTCTCAATTGAAGTTGAGCTCAAAGCCCCCACCCTGGTCCATACATCTCGATGTGAAGGACCCCTGGCCACTGTTTTTACTTTAATAAATACAACCCTTTCACTGCTCATCTGTCTCAAACCTCACTGGCCTCTGTGGGTTCCTCTCAAGAGGCTGGCCCTGGCTGCTCCTACCGGCCAGTGCTTACCTGGGGTCTCCCGCTCTTCTCCGGTCTCCGCTGGCACCTGGTTCTGGGCAGGAGCTGCAGTCCACACAGGAGCCACGCCCACTCCAGGCCAGAGCCTCCTGACCTTCCCGGCTTCTCCTTAGCCCCGCAGCCCATGTGCCCATGTCCACATCTACAGGTAACTCCACGACAACAGGGACTTGGCTCACCAGCCCTGTCTGGGGGACATCCCGCCTGGTCCTGCCAAAGCAGCCCCACTGGACGACTGACCATGAATGGACAGGTCCAACGTCACTCTTGCTTCGCCTTTTCTCTGAGGGCACCAGGGGAATCCTTTGGTCCATTCTCTGTGTTTTCAAATGGTGCTGTGCGGTGGGCGTCTCCAGTTACCCTTGCCTCACTGAACCCCAAGTAAGCTTTCCAAGTTCTGAAGTCCAAGTTGCCTCTTGTAATGACGGGTTCTCTCTCTTATTTCGCTTCCTGCTCCCCTGGTTTGGCAAGTCTGGGGCACCTGCCACCCTGATGTGTTACGCTGCCCTCACTAATGCTTCGCCAGCAAATCCCGCTGGCCAGGAGGTGGTCTCCCCACGCCCCAGCTCTCAGCAAAGCGACACCGTGACACCGGTGATGTGCACGGCTGTGGTGGTGAGGAAGCGGAGGCCTCTCAGGGGAGACTCTGCAGACGCAGATTCCAGCTGCAGCACCTGCCAGTTGGCTCCCCATGGCCACAACACTGGCCCTCTCCAAATTCATTGTCCTCACTTACAAAATAGGATAAGCATGCCACTTATGCTGCGGTTGGGAGGAACGTGTCAGTCCATGGACTCTGGAGCGTCCAGCACAGTGCCCAGCGTGCAGCGGGAGCTCAACAAACAGCTCAAAGAATTGCTGCTGGGACACTGGAGAAGGGGCGCTGCCACGGCATGGCACAGGAACGAGCCGGCCCCCTCTTTTCCCCTTAAAGAGCATTTTTTACTCTAAAATCACTTCGAGTGGCCAGAGGAACTGGTCAGTTGTGGTCAATCACCAGGTAACCAAGCAGAGATTGGAACTTGATGGTGATCTTGGACTTCTGTTGGGTGTTCTCTAGAACGTTCCCCCACACCCAGGGAGGGCCTGCTCCACCACGGCACTCCGAAGTGGATCTTCATATCATGCCGATGCGTTTAATGGGACTGGGGAGGGAAAGGGTTTCAGCCTACAAATCCTTTCTGCTTTGGATTCAGCAGTTTCGGAGTTCCTAAAACTTTGGGAAACTTGATTTGGGAGGGGTGCTTTCTGGCAAGGTCCTGTGGCTCCTGTGTGGAAAAGTTGGAGTAAGAAGAGGCAGACACAAACTCTCCTCCTGCTGCCCCCTCCTCCCCACTCAGTGCCTCTGACAACGTGAGGCTGTGGATGCCCAGGAGAAAGAAGATCTGCAAAGACTCAGAGGGCTTGATGATCCTCAGCTGCGTCCCGAGAAACAGCATCTTAACACCGGCTGCTTCCACAGTGGCTGCATCAGGAGACTCAACGTCCATCCAAATAGTCCAAAGATTCAAAATGCTGGGCATGGACTTGTGTGGGACAGCAGCTCCTAGGGACCAAGCACAGTGCTCAGCCGCGGGAGGAGGGAGACGGTTGGCTTCCCCAGAAGGATGCTCAGCTCTGCCCATTCAGTGCATTTTTCTTAATTTTCTTAAACCTGGCCTAATTCCACCTTAAATTAATGTTAAACAGCTTTATTAAGGCAAATTGACTTCAATCTCAGGGCTCTCCAGGAGCTGGCATGCTTTAGAAGGCTCCAGTGGTTTCCATTTGGTTCCAAAAGCACTTTTTGTTGTTTTAAACATTGGGGGGCATCAAGGTGGGGAGTATTAATACCCTCGATGATTAAGCTACTGTTCCCTTGTCAGGGGTTTAATTGCTCACAGTAGGACTGCTGCTAACAGGGGTGTCGCGAACCCCTCCCTTCCACACTGAGCTCTGTAGCCAGCTCGTTATGAGACATAAAAATCAGATCATCAGCTCGGGACTTTCTGTTCTGCGTCAGAAGAGAGACAGGCTTCGGCATCAGCAGGCCACCGAACGCCCACCATGTGCCAGCGGCTGATAGCCTCCCTCCCCGCAGTGAGCCGAGGTAGACAGAGGTCCTACTCCTTCTTGAGCAATCAGGCCCAGAGCAGAATGGAGGATCAGAGTGGGCCAGAGGGTGGAGCTCCGCCCTTCATGTTCAATCAGAGGAAAACCATCAGCATCCTGGTGAGAAGCCACCATGGTCTCCATCAAAGTCACTCTCCCTCTTGGCTCAGGGTGGCCTGCTGGCTGACCAAGGTGCCAGCTGGGATGCCATCAGCCCAGCTAGAGGACCTCATTTACAAAGCAGAGTGCGTCTGTGCGTGTGGGAGGCCGGATGTACATAGGAGTGTGCACCTGTCTGGGGGGGTGGGCGGAGCCACAGATAGACGAATGTGTGTATGTGTGTGTGTGTGTGTCTGCATGGACATATGGTGAATGGACAGGTGGACGTGTGAGTGTGTATATGTGTGTTTTAATCAGTTTTTTTTTTTTAACCCCTGTGACCAGAAGACCTGACGAGAACAATACAGAGGAGAAAAGGTTTATTTGGTTGAAGGTTTCAGAAGTCTCAGTCCAGAGCTGGCCAGTTCTAGTCCACATGGGTCCAGGCAAGGCAGACACCATGGCAGAGGGCATGGTAGAGGAAAGCAGCTGGGAACATGGCACCAAGGAAGCCGAGAGAGCTCAGTGAGGACAGAATGAAACCCCAGAGGCACGTCCCCAAGGGACCACCTCCTCCAGCCACACCCTACCTGCCTAGTTACTGCCCAATTAATCCCTATTGGAGGATTCATGCACTGAATACGTTAAGGCTCTCGTATCCCAATCATTTCACCTCTAAACTTTCTTGCATTGTCTTACACATGAGCTTTTGGGGGACACCTAAGATCTAAACCCTAACCATGTGTGTTTACTTATCTATCATTCTAGGTGGATGGATGGATGGATGGATGGAAGGGTGGATGGGTGAAAGGATGGGTGGATGGGTGAGCATCCAAGAGTGTGTATGTGTGTGCATGTGTGTGTCTACATGGAGTGGAGGGTGGACATGTGAGTGGTCAGTGGACATGTAAGTGTGTACATGTCTGTTTATGTATCTCATTCCAGGTGGATGAATGAATGGATGTGTTTCCGTGTGTGCAGATGGATGGACAGATGGATGTGTCCATGTGTGTGTATGGACAACTTCATTAATGCCCCAGGCCCTGGGCCCACAGCAGGGCTGGCACAGCTCCTCCTCCTACCGGGAGCGACCTTCCCAAGCCCTTGGAGGGCAGAGGGAGCAGTGCTGCCTCCCCCCTGGTGAGCTGGAGCAGGCCTCTACCCCTGGGTAGGCAGTACTATGGACTGACAGTCACCGTGGAGCCCAGGGAGCTGCCTGGGAGCTGTGCCACCCTGTCACCTGCTGAGGAGGCCCCTGGCCCACCCACAGGTCCTTCCCATTTATCAAACAGTGTGATTCCAGGAGGGCACACCTCGCCCACATGGGCCAGGCCACGCCTGCCATCCTTCCTCAGGTAGAGCGTGGCGTCCCTTCTCGGGCTGCTCACATTTTTCTAACTTGTTGGTCTTCAGGGGATTCACACCGGTGCCTCCTGGAAGAGCCTGGGAAGAACCAGTGCTGTGGGTTCCAGCCTTGGCCATGTGACCCCTGGACCTGCCCCACAGCCTGCCACACTTCTCCCCAAGGCCTGCTGGGGGCTGGCCGTGGCCGTCGCAGCCCCTTGTCCTTCACCGAGGACGCAGCGTTGAGAGCAAGACAGTGGAACCAAGGCGTCCTGAGCAGAGCTCCCGGCCCCTTGCATGTCCCTGGCTGCCGCCCTGCTCACCCACGGCCACACCCCTGCCTGGCCCTCTCCTCGCACCGCACCCCACGGCTCCCCACGCCCTGGGCTTCAGGAAACCAAGCTGCTTTTTCTGTCCCCTATTCAGGGCTTCTCATGGGCCAGCGCAGCTCCCCAGGGTCCCAGCGCCTCCATCTCCACTCGGGAAGCTCAAGGCTCTGCTGTCCCGAGGCCACTGCCGCAGCAAGGTCCCAGGCTTTGCCACCACCTCCCCTGGCAGGTCCCCACATTCCCCAAGTCAGATCCACTCACCGTCAGCAGCCCACAAGCCTCTGCAGGAAAGGAGTGGCACCGGGACGCCAAATGCTGTCCTACTGCATGGGCTTCTGGGAGGGAGGCTCGTGGAGGCCAGCGGAGGGCTGCTTCTTCCAGAAGGCTCGACACACACAGAAAGAACAGCCCAGTTCCAACCCAGTGTTTCAGGCCCCGCTGTGGAGGCCATGGGGCTTCCATCAAGAGCTCCCAAGCCCCAAAGCTGAGACCCATGCGTGGCTGAGCCTCATCAGGGTGAGCGGGGCCAAGAGGCAGGCAGCCAGTCGTGGCCCAGCTCCTGCTGCGGCTCCTGCAGTCACCGGGACCTGGATGGTGGGAGGAGGGCCAAGGGCTTGTGGGGACAAGGCCCTGGGAGGGACAGAGGTGAGAGGCTTTGGGAAAGAGCCAGAAATCCCAGGTGGAGGGCCACATGGGTGGGAACCATCCATCGGACATGGCCACAGGGGGGTGCTCCCCCATACACTATGGGGGCGTCCAGTCCAGAGGACAAAGGGTAGTTGTTGGGGGTTTGGTGCCTTATAACTTAATTTCTGTTAAAAATGTTGCTCAGAATTGCAATTTATGCTGTATTTACCACGCTCATGACTCTAATGATTTTACTTCTAGAGCCATTTTTCTTCCTTGGAGAAACATATACTCAATCTTGCAATGAAAATCAATGAGAAGTTTCAAATTTGTGCAAATAAATTCAATGTGTGGGTCAATATCCCTGCTGTTGGCTCCACCTGATGAGGTGTCTCTCCTGGTTCAGGAGCAAGTCCTGGGTGGGGCACGGCTCCACCTGTCCCACCAGAACCAGCTGCAGCTCCCCCATGGCCCAGGCAGATGGCCGCCTCCTGGAGACCGGCACACTGTTATGGCGCCTTCACATTACCAACTTTCTTGCCATTTTAGACTTTGTTTTTCCACAATCAATAATCTGAGTTTAAAAAATGGATCCTCAGAGGCTCTTAATCTATATTCTTGTGATTTCAATCAATAACCAATAACCAACCTGAGCTCACGTGTGCCTGGGTAGCTGCCAGTGACCTTCCTTGGTGTTCAGCTCAGGCTCACGGCTGGCAATGCATGAGCTGGGCACTGGGTTTCTCAGTGCTCCAAGCTGTGTCCAGTGTGACTGGAGGTCCAGGACCTGCAGCCCCTTCTCAAGTCCATCGCAGCCGCAAAGCTGGCACAGGCTCTTCAAGCTCGGTTGACTTCCTCACACTTCATACACACCTGCTAGCAAATCCTTTGTGCATAAGGAAGGGGAACTCTTGGGGCTGGGGTCATGGCGCAGTGGTAGTGTGCTCGCCTAGCACGCAGGAGGCACTGGGTTCGATCCTCAGCACCACATAAAAAAAAATAAAGATATTCTGTCCACCTACAACTAAAAAATAAATATTAAAAAAAAAAAAGAAAGGGGAACTCTTGATTTCCTTTTAGATTTCTTTCTTTCTTAAAAAAAAGCTTTTTAAGACAACTTAAAAACTTAAGGTGTCTGGGGAAAACAGTGGCATCCAAACACATCTGTGAAGCAATTGGACTCTCAGAACCTTGATGTTAGGAACGGACTTGCTCTCCCTCCCCGGGGCACATTCTAGCTCCCCAGGAATGTACTGTGGCCAGAGGCAGGGTCTCTACAAAAGTGATCAAGTTCAAGTGAGGTCCTTAGGGTGAACTGCCATCCAGGATGCCTGGTGTCCTTATAAAGTGAGGAGATTTAGGACACAGGCACAGAGGACACAGGGAGACGATGCCACCTACAAGCCACGGAGAGAGGTCCCTCTCTACACCTGCCTCACTTGGACCCGGGCTCTGGGCGATGGGCTGTGCCGCTGCCGGCCACTTGGTCTGTGGCCATTGAGGAGGCCACAGAAGTCCTGAAGCTGTGTCCCCTCAGGGGACGGTGGCCGCAGGTGTCTTCACGAGCCATCGTCTACATGCAGGAACATGCACCGAGGGCTTCTAGATTCTCTCACCAAATCCTCCATGAGCCCCGGGAGCCAGCATCGCTGCCAGCCCCAGCTCTGCAGGAGAGGGCTCTTGCCTCGGGGATGCTGTCCCACCAGCGGATGGGGACAGCCGTCTCTTCAGAGTGTGCTCTTGACCGTGAGCTGTGCTGCCTCAATCGGGGACTTCAGAGTCTGCTGTGCAGGGACGCTGTGTGCACACAGAGGCTGGCTTTGCCAGGCTACCTTGAACCTGTGCTTCTCCTTTTGCCAACACCTGTGCCTGTACCCAAAGCCCATGGGATCCGAAGGGAGCAGGGCATCAAGGAACCAGGGACTTGCGTCTCCAGGGAAGAAGCAGGGAGGGGCCCATTCCAGGCCAGGCACTGAGGCCTCAGGCAGGCTCCTGGAACACGCAAGCATGCAGGGCCAGGGCGCTGGTCTCCAGCCTCCCGGGAACTTGCAGATTAAATGGACGGAAGAGGGAGGCACGTCAGCTCTGGGCTGGCATCACAGGGGAGGGCAGCGGCCAGGTGCCAGGTGCCTGGGGTGATGTGACCGCCTGACACACTCCTCCTGCCACCCCATTTGGCCACTGAGGAAGCAGGAGGTGAGCATTCCACTTTCTCACGTGCCGAGAGGGGTCCCTGAGTTGCTAACATGTGTGGAGAACCCGTGCGGTGCCAGGACCTCTCCTCTGTCCCTGCTGTTACCCCTAGTGGCTTGCACAGGCCCCAGGGTGGGCACAGATAGCCCCTGGCTGAGGACCATCTTTTAACTTCACAATGGCACAAACGTGTGTGCCTGTAACCGCTGGCTGCCCCCTTCCAGACAGCACTCACTGGTGTTCAACATGTATAACAAAATAGGCTCGGGCCAACTCTGCTCAAGTGGGGGCAAAGTGTTCTGAGGCCTTCTGAGGTGGCCGGGCTCAGCGGGGCTGGTCCGTAGCTCAGGAGCCTCTGCACAAATGCACTGATGTATTTTCGACCTGTGGTGTGTTTGTCGAGCTATGACCCCATTGCAGGCTGAGGAACATCTGTATTGCCATTGTACCCATTTTAAAGATGAGGCAGCTAAGGCCCGAGAGTGAAATTGTTTGCTTAGTGTTGAAACAAAAACTACCTGCCAAGTTTCTGATTCTGTTTAGTCAGCTAATTCACTGCTGTGACTAAAAGATCCATCCAGAGTAATTTTAGGGGAGGAAAAGTTTATTTAGGGGCTCGCAGTTTAAGAGGTCTTAATCCATAGACAGCAGTTTCCATTCCTCGGGGCTCGAGGTGAGGCTGAACATCACGGTGGAAGAGAGTGTCAGGGAGGCAGCTAGCGTGGTGATCAGACAGCAGGGAGAGTCCACGCACCAGATACAAATGTACACCCAAAGCCACATCCCAATGCCCACCAGTCCAGTCACCACTCAGTTAATCCCTGTCGGAGGTTAATTCACTGATTGGGTTAAGACTCTCACAACACGGTCATTTCTCCCCTGGACCTTCTTGCATTGTCTCACATGTGAGCTTTTGGGGGACACCTCATCCAAACCATAGCAGATTCTATCTCCTGGCTCTGGCCCAGGAAATAAGACACACTGTGCTTCCTGCCGGGGGACCTGGAATCCTCACCGGGGGAGACACAGCGATGGCTATTTAACCCCCATGTAGGTCTACAGCTAAGTAGTGAAAGCTGAGTAGAACAGAATTTCAGATTAAAAGACACATTGAACCCCTATTAGATGACATTAGGATATTTTCAGGGGCCAATAAAATTTTATGACTATTTCCTGAGATAGGACTTAAAAAGAGAGAAAGTTTCCAGCTCTCGGATTGTCCAGGCCAGGCGCAAGCCGAGACTCCAGGAGGAAGGGAAGCTCGGCACAGGGACAGCTTCCAACAGGGTCTATCCCGCTTTGGCACAAGGACAGCTCCAGTGCAGGGTCTATAGCGAGTGGCAGCTACGGCTTCCGAGCACCCACTCGCTCCGAGGCTGAGCTGAACGACAGTCTGTGTGCAGGTCCGGGTGTTCCATTTTACACGAGGCAACCGAGGGCTGCCGGTCAGGCGTGTGCCCTCTGTGTTCTGCTGGGTCTGAGCGAAGCTGGAGGTGCATCTCTGGGGAGGGGACTCTGCAGGGGGAGGGCTGACCTGGATCCAAGGGGGCCGGGGACACCGACAGCACAGGTTGGTGCTGGTGGCAGTCTGCCTCCACTGCCCTCCCAGAGCCACCCATTGTCCAGGGAGGTGGGAGCACCACCTGCCTGGCGGGCTGGCAGCCTCCTGGGCACGCAATGTGTTCAGATGCCACCTTGGGCCTCCAAGGACAGGCTGCTCCTTGTTCTTCACTTTCTCTTTCTCTAGTTGAAATGGAAGCTTCTAGACGTGGGCTTGTGCAGCCTCCAGGAGCTCAGCCCAAAGTGCCACTGGGAGGCTGCACAGCTGCATGAGGGAGGCTCAGCCACGTCCTGTCAGCTCTTGGCGGGAGTGGAAAGTGCCCCTCCCTCCGGCTGGCATTATTGGCGTCTGTTGTTCCCAGCAGCGGAGGCCACAGCAGGACGCACCAGCAGAGACGTCTGAGCCAGCTGATAACTTCTTCTCCCAGTTTTGAAAGCTGTGGGCCCCTCACGCACTTACAAAATTGCGAGTCACTTTCCAAAGCTGAAGATGATTTGGAGCAGAAAATGGTGCTCTGGTTTGTCTCCCGAACCAGTCAATAAATCTGACAGACGTCTCTGAATTATGGCTGGAGCGCTGGGTCCACGTAGCTCCTCAGAAGGACTCACGTGTCTCCAGGAGCCCCGGGCTGGAGCCGCTCCCTGAGCTGCAGGAACCAGGCTGTAGGAAGGAGGAGGGAGGCTGCCTGGAGAAAACACCCAGGGCGACCGACAGCTGAGTGGCAGAGCCGTCCCCAGGCAAGCACTGAATAGGAGGGCCCTGCCGGGGGCCCCACTGGGAAGCCGTCCTCCTCCTCACAGACCTGAAATGCTCCCTGGATCCACTGGTTCTGCAGGAGGAAGGAAGAGGGACCCAGCCCGGCCCAGGCAACCTGCGGGCTCCTCAGCAGCTGGAGCTTCCTGGGGAGAGGTGATCGCTGGGAGTCAACAGCCGATGCTGGGCAGAGGCAGGCCAGGGAGCCCAGGTGGAGGCTGTGCAGCCAGCTCGCTTCACTGTGGCAAAACACCTGATCAATCAACTTAAAAGGAAGTTTCAGTCCAAGGTCTGTGGCTCCACCCACTGCTCTGGGCGCAAGAGGGACAGAACATCATGGCCAACATCAGGAAACTGCTTACCTTATGGCAGCCAGGATGCAGAGAGGGAGGGAGAGGGAGGGAGGGAGGGAGGAAGGAAGGGAGAAGGAGGGAGGGAGGGAGGGAGAGGGAGGGAGCTCAGGTTTTCGTTCTCCTGATGTCAACATTTCATCTCTAACGGTTCCTGCGTTATCTCACATGTAAGCTCAGGGACACCTCATGTCCAAACCATAACAGCCACTTCCCCACAGTGCCATGCTGAGGAGGAAGACTTCAACCATGAGTCTTTGGGGGACACTTAAGATCCAAAGTATAGCAGAGGCATATGAGACCCGAGAACACTCAACTTCAGTAGGAGTGTAATTAAAACAGAGAGGAATGTTCTGAAACTCTTGCATGTTCACTTGGAGAAACATTTAAGATAGCCGAGCAACATGCTTGCTCTAGGCTTAAGTGGAAACAGCCCAAACGCCATGCACAGGGGACATGTACATGAGCAAGGTGCATTTGCATTGTGGAATACTACACAGCTGTGGAAAAGGGAGACTTGCAGACACACAAGTCAGCATAAATGGTGTGGCTGAGACAAAAATATAAAAGCAAGTTACAGAGGAATACACACAATTCATTCTTCAGACGTAGAGATTGAGGGCCTCACATGTGCCAGACACTCATACGCACTGGGACATAGCAGTGACCAGCACACATACACACACCTTGGCCTGCATAAAGCTTGCATCCTAGTGGAAATAAACTAGAAGGAAGCACTCTGTAGGACTCAGGTGGGATCATTGTTCTCAAGGCACAAGGCAGGAAAGCTCACCATTGAAGTCTTAGTCGTACAGCCTCATGGACATGAGGACGGGAGCGGGTGGACTATGTGGAGATTGGGAAGAGCCTTCTGGGCACAGGAAACAGCAAGTGCCAAGGCCCTGGGGCGGAAGCACACTAGGGAACGCTGAGGAGCTGCGAGAGGCCAGCAGGGTGGGCAAAGGGCATGAGGCAGAGAGGAGCAGAGGCTGGCACGGGGGATGGAGGCCCAGCAGCTGGCAGGCGGAGGCAGAGGGCAGATCTCGGGGAGCTGCAACCCCAGGGAGCACGGCTTTGACTCCACAATGTTGACGTTTTCAGCAAGAGAGAGGACATGGGCCCCGAGAGAGAAGCTATGGCAATTTACTGTGTTGGCCCAGAGGGATCCAGCAAGGGGACCCAGCCAGGCGGAAACATGCACAGCTTCACAGGCATCACTTGTGGACACAGGGGGATTTAGAGACACCCTGGAGGGAGCGAGGGACCAAGATGTTGAGGAAGCAGTCCATCCTGGGAGAGAGGCCACGAGGAAGGCCCTGGATGCGGGAGGCAGGGGCGGGCTCCTCGGCCTGCGGCCTGCTCCATCCCTTTACGGTGTGTGCCTGAGGTGTTCCTGACGGGACCATTGCTGGTCCACCACCTCTCACCCAGGAGCACGCGCAGCTCCCCATGGGAAGATGGGGGCTGTGAATTCCCCTGTGATCTCACGGAGCCGAGGGGCCAGAAGGTGCGAGCACAGCTGCAGGTGGCCATGTGAATGCAGGACCACACAGAGAGCCACATGATGGGAATCAAACAAAACAGACCAGGATGCCCGTGGACTCGCCCTCACCCCCGGCTTGCAGGGGCAGGTGGCCTCCCCGCTGCACCCTGGGAGCCCCTAGGAGCACCTGCCTGCTCCTGGTGTCTGGGCGAATCCTGGGAGGAACATGGCCATTGCCACCCAAGCTTTCAAAGGGACGGGAGATGGCTTGGGTCATCTCTGGGGACTGCGTTCACAGGATGCCACAGCCCCACGGGCATACGCTCACGGTTCTAGAGACCAGAAGTCCAAGGTCAAGGCATCAGCAGGTTCCATGTCTGCTGAGGGCCGGTTTCTCCTAGACCATTCCTTCTCACCCGTCCTCCTGTGGAGAAAGTGTTGAGCAAGCTCTTGGCCTCTTGTGATGAGCCACGAAAGCCATTCATGAGGCTCCACCCATGGGACTTCATCACATCCCGAAAGCCTCACCTCTTCCTCCTCACGGGGCGGGGGCAGGGTTAGGGGCTCAATGTATGGATTTGGAGGGGGACACAGGCACTTAGGATGCAATGGGACTTGCCAAGATACGCGTCTAGCAAGGGACACTAAAGAATCCCCAGGCAATGGTGCAACGGGAGCGTCAGAGGAGGCTGCCGGCTCCTGCTCGCTGCGTCTGTTCACGGCTGAGGTGAAGATCAAGTGCACGAAGCTGCAGACATCGCCGGTGCTCCACACGCTCACCCTGGCAGCCTGGCCTCCGTATCTTGGCTCATCTGTGCTCTGAAGCAGGAATATGCTGATGGCCAGGACAGGGCGCCGCGTGGAGATGTGTCTGGCCGGATTTGGAATTCCTCCAGCCCTCGGTTATTTCAGGAGATGGAGACGCCCCTTGGCTGTTTCTTAATTTAAGCCAATAAGGGAAGCGCTCTCTTGATCCCAGACCCCCTCTGCACTGAAAAAGGGGCAGCTATAAATATAATTTGATAAAAGCTGTCAACTTTTAATAAAAACAGATGTCACCAGCTTTCCTGTGCTTTCGTTTCTGCGTCCCTGGGACCTCTTCCAATTTCATAATGTTGTCAACTCCAAAATGAATTACCTTATGTAAGATAAAGTAAGATGCCCAAGGAGTTTGGAGGAACTGTGTTGATTGGGGATTTTACCCCACAGCGAAATACTGCTTGGTCAGGGAAACCTTGCAACCTGCGGTCATCCACAAAATCTTGTCAGAAAAATCAGTTCAACAGGGAATCTTTTGGCCCCCTGTTGCAATATGGGGTGGGGGTGTCTGGACAAACACAGCCCAAGTGTTTTTTCATGAAGTGCCGTGAGATCTGCTAACAATTGGCTTTTGCTGGTGCTCACCAGCCCCTACTCTCTTCCCCAAGGAAGCTGCTAAAGACAATCCTGGTAAGAAAAGCGCCATTTGGAAATCTTCGCCTCTTGCCGAGCAGAGCGGCCAAGCCTGCACGGGCGCTGAAGGGAGGGTCCGTCGGAGCCTCGGCTAGTATTTGAGGGCGCGTCCACGCGAGAGTCGGTGGGACCGAGGCAGACCGAGGCACAGCCCTGGGTCAGGGGACGTGGGGTGGATGCTGAATGCAGCCCACCCTACGTGGGAGGCCTCGGGCCACTCCCAGCCCCATCTAGGGATCGCCACTGTAGTAGTAATGCCTTCCGATGGGGCAAAGGGTGGGCACAGATGCATTGAGCAGGGCTAAGAAGAGCCTGGTGCAGGGGAGCAGGTGGGACCGACTCTGCCCTGCACAGACGGCCTCCCTGAGGCCCTGGGCTCTCTGTCTTCTGTGCCGAGGGTCTTGTCTCCCTCCTCTCCCTGCTCACGTGTATGTTTTATTTCATTTTCTCAATCAGGCTGCAGAGACTTCTGACATCCCACCTTGGGATTTCTCACTGTCCTGGAAGAAGCCACTTCTCCTCTTCCTTTCTCCTCTCTCTCTCTCTCTCTCATTCTCTTTTTCTCCCCCAGTCCCAGGGATTGAACTCAAGGACCCTTAGCCACTGAGCCACATCTCCAGCCATTTTTTATGTTTCATTTAGAGACAGGGTCTCCCTGAGTTGCTTAGGGCCTCACTAAGCTGCTGAGGCTGGCTTTGAATTCACGATCCTCCTGCCTCAGCCTCCAGAGCCACTGGGTCCTCTTCTTTTTTTTAGGAGTCTTCTCCTCATAGTTTTTCTGCACCATTTTATTTTACAGAGTGAGAGAGTTGTTCGCCTCGGCATGTGAGCGGTTCCTGTGCCCACTCCTCCACACAGGCAGGTGCAGGCTAGACGTCCTCCACACCAGCAGCACCTCACCTTTCATGTTGCTTTTAGCTAAAGTCTTCCTAAGTGTCTCTCCACACCAACCGCTCCCCACACAGGCCGCTGGTGCTGTCACCTGCTGTGCACCAGCTCAGGCCTTCTGTGGTGCCCGTGAGATCGTAGATGGCACCTTGGGATCTGCAGGGAGTCCCTTCCAGGACCCCCACAGGCACCAGAATCCAGGTGCCCCTGCACCTTAGATAAAATGGTGCAGTGTTCGCATATAACCCGTGGGGTCCTCTCACAAGTTTCAATCATCTCTAGATGACTAACAACGCCAAACACCATGTAAACGCTGTGTAAATAAAAGCTACACTGCGTTGTTTAGGAATGAGGACAAGAAGAAACGTCCACCCAGGATCAGGCACATGAAGCTCTTTTTTTGTCCCTCTGAGGCCCAGTCTCACTGTGCTGTCCCACTGGTCTCCACTTGGGAGCTCCAGTGATCCTCCTGCCTCAGCCTCCCAAGTACCTGGGACCATGGGGCAGGCCACTACACCAGGCTTCTGCTTTGATCCACGACTGGTTGATGGTTCCCATGTGACCGAACCCAGGGATTCAAAAGGGCTGGCTTTCTCAGTGCCTCCCCTGTGCTCCAAGAGCATTCTGAGCATGCTCCTACTGACCCCTATGGGACCTTGAGGAAGTGGCTGATGCCCTTTCCATTCTCACATGAGAAGAACCCGAGGGGCAGAGAAGTTGGCATGTGACAGGCCACAGTAAGTTTAGGGGCATTCAACCCAGGGCTGCGCTTTGCCCAGGTGCTACTGTCAATCATGCTGTGAACTCAGATCACGTAGTAAGCGTTTCCTTGACAGCTGCTCTGTTCACGTCACCATGCACTGCAAAGACCGTCTGACCCGGTCACTCTGGTGGCTGCATGGTGCGCCAGCTGAGCGCCATACCAGTGTGCTCGCATCCCTGCTGCCTGGCGTCCCCTTTACGGTTTTTGTACCTGCGAGCAGAAGGCAGGAAGGAAGGAAGGAGAGAAGGCAGGCAGGCAGGCAGGAAGCACGCTCAGGCGCCCAGCCTTAGGTGAGGCCCTGCAATCCTTAGGTAAGGTTTTCATTTTTATTGGGAAAAGTCTCTATAAAAATTACAAATGATACCAAGACCCAGAAAAAGTAGGAACCTTGAATCGACCAATTGTAAAAGAAAAGACTGGAAAGGAGCTCGGAGGACTGGTTGGAAAGGAGCAAAGGCTGAACAAGTTCCCGGCTGAGGTGTGTGTAGTGTCTGGAGAACGGATCACTTCCAGGACAACGCAAGCTTTTGAAGGCACACAGAAATCACAGAAATCACCACACCGCGATACCTGGCACCCCCAGCCCGTGCTGCTTTATGTAATCTAGGAAAACCAACCCACCCCTGTGCCTTATGCAAATTAGTAGTGCCCGCCCCGCCCCTGTGGTGCTTCATGCAGATTGGGAAGGCCTTGTCCTCGGAGGCAGCTGGCCCATGATTCCACAGAGGCTCCCTTCCCTGTACACAGGTGCAGCCGCCCAACCCCACCCACTGGCACCTTTGCTCAGATCACAAAGCACACAGCCCTGCAGGTGCACCTGGGCTCTGAAACCCTGGCAGGAAGCGTAGTGCAGACGGAGGGGCTCAGAGCCCCACCTGCTTGCTCAGGGTGAAAGTGACCCCCAGCAAGGTGTCCGCACATCCTATCCAGCAGTGCCAGAAAAGGCAGCCACTAACCCACGTGGGATTCAACCCCCAAATGCAAAGAAACATGGTTGATTTTTCTTGTTTTGGTTTTAAATCTATGACCATAATTTTTCCTCAACACATGAAAATGAAATAAAAGATGCGGAAGGAGCCTAAGGAGATATTTAACAAAGGTTAACAGCCTTTCATCACACAAATTCCACGTAAAATATTAATAAACTAGTTAAATATGAAAAAGTGTACTCATTCAAAACAAGTATCAGACGCCGCTCTGCGGGGTGCATAGCCACAATATCCTTAAGCCACCATCATTAATAATATTATAAAATCATCAACAGTATCATTAATTAAAATCAGAAAGGAGGATATTGTTTGAATATTGTCATTCACTACGCTCTTAAAGTTTCAGAGAATGTAGTAAGAGAAGAACAATCTTAAAATCCAGAGCAGGAGAAAGTAAGATGGGTTTTCCTTACGTCATAATTACATGCCTGGAAGATTCAAGGGGCTCCAGCGGAAAACCAACCCCAGCAGTGCTAGTAAGGAGTGTTATTGGGGGACAGACGAAAAGGAAGCAAGTAGCTCTGGGTGCTTCTCCCTGTCCCCTAAGTGGTTTAGGTAACAGCGGAGAGTGTTTTCTGTTCCGCACGCCAGATAATCTGTTCACGCTGCCCACCCCAGGGCGAGAGGGTAGATGTGCTCACGGTCCCCACGTCCAAGATGAAAGACAGGTCCCCACGTCCAAGATGAGGGACAAAGGCCCTGGGGTGAAGGACCCGGAGGGCTGCCCAGGAGAGGTTGGGAGCCGCAGCCTGATTCATGGAGTCTTGCTGTTAACCCCCCGGGCTGCCTGTCACTGTGGAGTGGAAGGGGGTGAACTCCAACCAGGAAGGGTCTCTAGGCAGGCTGCTGCCCTTGCTTTCCGTTATGTCCACTACACAGGGATGCACACATGCTCTCGCAGAGCTATGGTTTCATGGGCCTCCGTCTGTCTTGCTTGTGCCTCCACCTGGCGTCCTCCCCACCCGCCCCCACGTCATGACACAGGATGTTGACACCCATGTTCTCATGCACACAGAAATTTTCACCCATTTCTAAGATGGGGTGTGTGACTCGTCTGCTCCCTGGACGCCCCCCCCCCATTCCCTGCCTGATGAGTGTGATTCTATCCTTTGTCATCACCTTGGTCCTTTGTCATTCTGTCTGCCCTTTCTTATTCCCTTGGTCCTTTCTCCGGGGGCCTTAGGGTACATTCTCACAAAGCAGCTGCAGAAACTCATCATGCATATGACCTTAGGGACTGGCATTTGTACTTGTCTGTGAAAGTATGGGACACATATTTTTATTCTAATTGGTGTTGTCAGGCGCTTTGCGATGGCTCAGAAGCCTCATCCACCAGAAGCCTCCGACTGCTCTCCGGGTGTCTTGCCAACCATGGGTGCTAAAGCGCGCCCTGGCTTTATGGTCTGATTGTCGTACGGAGATGTTGCGTTTCTCTGGCTGCTAATGAGTGCGTCCCCATTTGTGAATGCTCGGGTCTGTCCTGGTGGATGGCCTGCTCGTGGAGCTGGCCCACTTCCCATGCAGCCTCTTTCTTTCACAGTCCAGTTGTTAACCCTTTGCCTGCCGCATGCATTGGATGTACTTTGGAAATGACTGGATTAGAGTGTGTTTTCATTCTGTCCTTCGGGGTTTCGGGCGTTGTGTGTGTGATTCTTCCTGGGAGACGTGCTGCACCTAGCAGTCACCTGGGATCCATCTGGATGCTTCGTGGGGCATCAGGCAGCTGAGCAGCTTCACTTTCCTCCAGGAAGATGGCCATGTCCACCCACCACTTCCCGGTCCACTTGCTCGAGGCCCAGGGAAGTGGAACGTTCCCATGCTGGAACCTGCTTCTGGATCCCCTGTTTGGTGGCTCCCGAAACCCTCTGGATGAATGGCCCGCAGTCTGCTTCCAAACCCATGGGTAGACCCTCCTGCTGGTTTTCTGTTCCACACACTGCTGGGCCGTTCCTCCTGCTAATTCATCCATGTGAATTTCAAGACTTTCCTCTAATTTCCAAAATAACCCCCAAGTCATGAATGAAACAACCAGCACAGAACACCATCTCCCCCTCTTTTACATAAACCCTGTATCGTGTGTGCATGTGTGTGTGCTGGGGACGGCGCCAGGCTCCGCACGTGCTGGGCAGGTGCTCTGCCTCTGAGCCACGCCCGGCTCCCCTGTGCTCTTCTGGTGGCTGATTCATTTCCGGGCTCCCTGGCAACAGAGAAACCTTACTAAGTTTCAGACACTTGTTTGTTAGCCCCCCACCCTACACGGCCGTTCTTAGCACTAGTATCTTGTTTACTTGTCTCTCTTGGATTGTTCAATCATGCAATCAAATCAACAAAATCAGAGCTCAGCAGAAGGACAGCGTGGTCGCATCTTCCCATGTCCTCCCTGGGGGTCTCCTTGTCTGGTTTTGATGCCTCAGCGGTGGCAGCGGGGCCACGTGGAGCCACCGTCAGCGGGACAGGACCCTGGCTGTGCTATGGTCAAGACGTGGTTTCCCCACTTAGGATAGCAACCTTTGTTAACTTTTGATAAATAATTTGTATCATACTGAGTGGTATTCATTAAACCTGGTTTTACTTAGGGGTTGTTATTAATGGATCGAAATTCTATTAACTACCTTTTCAGTATCATTTGTGTGATCCTGTGTTTCCTCCTCTATTTTTTATCACAAAGGATTATGTTAATAGATCTTGGAACATTCAGCCTCGTGTTGCTGAAGGAAGCTTGTAAACGACTTCAAGATAAAATGCAAGAAACTGCACTCAGTGGAAGAATACATCTGTTGATGTATTTCACTTATTTTAACAGCATATTTTAATAATATTATCTTAGGATATTTTATTATTTACTTGTGTGCCATACATATTGATGAATGGTGAGGCTGGACTTTCTGTTCTGGCTGTACTCTTCCCGTGTTCTGCAGGAAACGCTGATCTGGCTTGCTTCTATCTCACCTTGTTTCTTTCACTGTTATTTCCTCATTATTTTTTCCTATATATTTTTCTGGTGTGATCAAATCACTGTTGATTTCCCCTTGATCACCGGAACATTGCAGTCAGTCATCAGCTCCTGATGACACTTGCCCTGTGTCCTTCCGTTTTGGACACGAAGGAGACAAGTAAACAAGATTCTAGCGCAAAGAACACGGTTGGGCGGTGCGGGTGGGTGGCTAAGACAGATGTGTGAAGCTTGGTAACATTTCTCTGTGTTGCCATTGAGCCCCAAAACGAATCGGCCACCAAAACAGCAGAGGGGAGCCGAGCGTGGCTCAGAGGCAGAGCACCTGCCCGGGCTGTGTGGCACGTCCCACCCCAGGAACACAGTCTCCATCCCCATGAATCCAAGGGCCCTGTGACTCTGTTTATGATAGATTGGGAGGTGATGCTGTGCCAGTTCCAGAGCTGAGGACTGGGACTTTGGGGACATCTGTTGCTGCCATGGTAGTGCCAGCCTCCATGCCCTGATGCTGTGTGATGGCTCCGTGAGGATGAGGGAAGAAAGAGACACCCCAAGGTGTCAAGGCCCCTCCAACCCCACCCAATCCTCATGAACCAGTCACCGCTGCTTCAGCCATGGCGGCTCAGGTCAGCTGGGCATCCCGCCACCTGAGGAGCTCACCATCTACCACATGCCTCCCACCAAGCAGGTCTCACCCCAGGGACTCATCAGCTGGGTGTTCAGAACCCCCGGACACCCTGCGGCCTGCGTTGTGCCCACTCCCCAGGATTCACTGGCGTGGCTGGCCCCACCGGCAGGACGTCTTTCCAGGACTGTGTACTTGGGAGTGAGTGGCTTATCGTACACAGGTGCAGCCTCCTTACCACTGTTTACATTGAATTCTGTGTGTACTTTTAAGGCTTGTGTTAGATTTAAACATGAATACTTGCATGGTCATAATGCACCCATTTCCCCTTCAGCTACCTACCCAGCCGCTAGCCGGCACTGAGCACACACGTGAGCACACAGAGCAGAACTCACTGCTCACCCAGTCTCCCCGTCCCTCCCACCAGAGTCGCAGCTGCGCTCAGCTGTTGTTTCACTGGAGTGGTCCTTCCCCACTCTCCCCTGGATGGGTCTCTCAAGAGCAGGCTCTGCTCTCTGGTGGCACCTTGCCACTCAGGGGTCCTTCCAGATGACCCCTCACCCTAACCTTCCAGAGCAGCAAGAGGAGCCTGGTGGCACGGGACATCCCCGGCCTTTCCTCTTCTTCCTTCTGTGTGTTTCGTTTCAGCGTCTCCACCCTAGCAGGTAGTCGAATGGGGAGCTGTGTAGGTACTTACGGGGGAACTGGGTGTGTGCTAAAGGGGAAAGGCGCAGACTGGAGGGCTCTGGCAGAGAGGAGAGCACGCCACTGTGGCCGAGAAGCTTACCTTCTGCCTCCACATCGTCTTCGATTCCCCGGGAATTGACTCGGGGTGTAGGTGAGAGCAAGTGGAGTGGCTTGCTGTGGTTTGTCCCACAGCATCGTCCCACCCGCCCTGGGGGGACGGCCACTCGCCTCCCTGCTCTCCTCCATGGCTGCATGGCTCTCGCTGCCCATAGACCACCACGTCCGTTCGCCCAGGCCCACGTCCCCCGCCAGGGCACGTTCGTGTTCACAGTGGGATCTGACCCCTCGCTCCGCCTCCTCGGCATGGTGGGATTTACATTTGCTCTTTGTTTTCTGCTTGGTCTATTTTGTGTTATTTTTCTCTTTCTCCTTCTGAGTTGAGTGTTCTGGTGATTCCATGTAACACACCCTGTCTGCGCACCGCCGGCGCCCGTCCTATTTCCCGTCAGCTCGCTCCGGGTTACAGCAGGCACCTCTGCCTTACCTAGCCCGCCTTCCACACGCGAGTGAGAAGCCCGGAGGACGCGGCTCCATTGTGCCCTCTTATATTCTGTGCCATTGATATCATATATTTAAATACTACGAATCCACAGGCACAATACATTTTTATTATTTGATTCATTATTTTTTACATTAAACTGAGAAAGATGTGTATTCTTTTTGCAGACACGGCCACCCCTTCTGTGACTCCACCTCTGTGCAAAGTCAAACCCTCACTTGGCAGCTCGTCCTTCTGTCTAGATATCCCTCCAACATTTCATGCAGAGCAGTGAGTTCTCTCGGCCTTTGTTTTTCTGAAAGCCTCTGTGTTTCTGCCTTGACTTTGAGAACTGTTTTTGTTCACACTGAACCCTGGTTGGGAGCTTGCTGTTACAGCCTTTAAACCGGCTCCTTGTCGTCTTTCGACACTTCTGATGAGAACTCGGCTCCCGACCTTCGTCCTGCCCCTTGGTGCTTTTAAGCTTTCCTCTTTGTGCCTGGGGTTTTACGACTGTGTGCTGACAGGCCTTGCTGCAGCATTTTTGGGTCAGATTCATTGAGACGTTTGGACGTGTGGGCTTCTGTTTTCATCAACATGGGAACATCTTCACCCATGATTTTTCCGGAGGCTTCTCTCCCCCTCTTACTGTGTGCATGCGATTGCCGGCGCAGCAGAGCTCTGGCCGTGCCCCCGGTCCCCGTGCAGCCTCCACAGGTCATTCTGCTCCTGCTCTCGCCTGGGGGGCTCCGGCTGTGCTGTGGCTTCTCAGGTCTCTTCTTCTGCAGTCTCTGATCTCTGCTAACTCTGCCAGGGTGTCCTCATTTCAGAAGGCACGTTCTTCACCTAGAGAAGCACCTGTCGGTCCCTGCCAGCCCCTGTCCCTCGTGGTGTTACCAAGGCCCTCTTCATGCTCCAGCACGTGTGTAGCACCTGTCCAGTGTCGTCACCCCCTACTGCCATCATCCATGTCACCTGTGCCTGCAGGCTGCAAGGGTGTCGGGCATTCTGAGCCCTTGGGGGCTCTGCCTGTCTCCCTGTGTGGAATCCTCGGCCTGGTGTGAAGCGAGAGGATGCCTGGCCCGCTCTCTCTGCTCAGCCTTGCAGGGCCCTGCTCTGGGCATGTGTCCTCTGTCCACACTGGAGTCGGGGCCTCCTGCGGTTCCCGGAGCTGGCTCCCGCTGCAGGGCTCCTCTGCCGTGTCCCGTCCCACGGTGCAAGCCGTCTCCACCCTGTGAATTCCAGTCTCCTTCATCATCTCAACACAAAGTTCTGACATTGTCCCCCACCACCTGGAAGTGCCTCCAGGTCCCTCTCACTCTAGGCCACCCTGTGGCTCCCTTCCTCTGTCACCACTCGCACGGGCACCGTGCCATGTGTTTCCTGGGTCTTGCACTGAACGTTGTTGCTGGACGTGTTCTCCTCATTTTCTCCCTGTTCATGGCAAGACGACAATTCCTGCAGCATTTGGATCTTCACGGGCAGAAATGAGATCTCTGATCTGTGATTTTCCTGCCTCATAAAGATATCCCACAGTTTTGGCTCCAAGGTCACATAGCTGTCATGAGGTGACCTGGGTCCTGTTCCCAGTTCCTTCTGGGAGTTGGTGCATCATGGCGGCCCCTTCTTCCCTGAGTGGTTGGAAGCCCTTACCTGGACAGCCATCTGGGCCTGCGGTTCTCCTCATGAGAAGGTCTCAATTACTGACTCAGTTTGTTTATCAGGTGTTGGGTTAATGCGTTTCCTGCTGCTCTAACAAAACACCACTCATCTATAATGAACAGAAATTACTCTCTCCCAGTTTTGGAGTCTAGGAAATACAAAACAAGGTTCAGCAGGTTAGAGCCAGGTCTCCCATTTCCAAGGAGGCACTTTGACCACAGAACCTCCTGGAGAGGAGGACACTTGTGTCCTTGCAGGGCAGAGGGGAGGGGAGAGGCCTGCTCCCACCCAAGGCCTCCGTGATCCACTCAGAGGCTCCAACCCTGCCCAAAGCCCCATCCCAGCATCGTCACACTGGGGACTCCGTTTTCAACACGCTAGTTTTAAAGGAGGCAAAGCATGTGGACTACCACCCGGGTCTAATGAAATTCTCTTTTTCTTCCTGTGTCAGATTTAGTAAAAATGTATTTTTAAGGGAATTCCTCCATTTAATTTACATGTCTCCAATTGGTTGATACAATGTTGCTTATTATCTTTATTTTTATTGTCTGTAAGATCATGATGATGTCTTCTTTTTCCCCCTTCTGATAATGGCAAATTGTGCTGCTGCTTCTTTTTAAAATTAGTCTTGCTAGGGATTTACTTATTTCCTTGTTGTAGTGATGGATTTTTGTTGTTGATGTCCCCGCCTGCATATCAGTGCTTGTGTCTTTTCTATTGTTGTTTTTCTTACTTTCATCTTTCCAGCATCCATGATTATTGTTCCTGCAGGAATGCAGACTAGCCCTTCCCATGAGGTGTTGCTTTCCCTGCGCCTCGCAGACTTTGATGGCTTGTGTCCTCCTCGCCGTTCAGTTCCCGACAGTCGTCTTCTACTGCGATGCATTTTTAAATCATTTTCATTTAGAAATAGAACATTTTGCAGACCCCAGCCGGAAGCAGGGAGGCAAAAGTTCATATATTCATTTCCTCCAAGACAGCCAACAGAGCGGACAAGAGCGTCCTGCGTCATGTGCTCGAGGGCCAGAGGAAATCCAGCCCCGCTGTGTTCACCAAGCTCCTGTGTGTGCCCCCTTGTCCCTGGCCCTGGCGACCAGAGACCTTCCTGGTGGAGCCCCCTTTCTAACTAACTCAGGAAGACTGACGCCTGGGATATGATGCGTTTTCCCCTCCCCCGCCAATCTTTCTCTCTTCCTGGAATTCCAGGTAATGTTCTATTCGTACTTCGGATGCATCTTTTAAATCACCCATTCTTCTCCTTACTCTTCTCATCTCTGGCATGTCACTTGGGTTTTGAGAAATTCCTAGAGGACCAGATGGTAAAGGTTCAGGCTTGGTGGCCATGTGGTCTGTCCCAATAGTCAGCTGTCCTGTTATTATGCACAAGCAGAGATGGAAGATGCCTGAACAGAGAACACAGCTGCGTTCCAATAAATCTTTATTTATAGAGAGAGGCAGTGGACCAGACTCAGCCCGGGGGCTACTGCCTGTTGACCGTTGGTTCAGGTTCCTGACTTGGGTGCTAACAGTGACTCATCTGAACTTCAGCTCGTGCACTTATTCTTCCAACCTAAAAACAAACCCCATCTTGTTAATGTGCTGTCTTCTGGGGGGTCTGCCCCTGGGGGCACCGAATCTTTATCACTGTTCTTTGTGGATCTGTTCATCTCTCTCTCAGAACATCAGCTCCCTGGGGCCTGCTGCTCTGGAGAACTCTGGCTCCGGCTCTGGCCAGGCTTACTGATCCTTGTGCTCAGCGGTGACCTCAATAGCCTCCACCCTGCAGGCAATGGGCGGCAGGGCAGGGTCTCTATCTGGGAGCCTAGTACAGAGGACAGACTTTCTGTTCCCAGTCGCCTTGGGTCCCATGGTTGGAATTTCCGGGTTCCTCTGTTCATTGCTCCCCAGCCCCTCAGGAATGATGCACCAGGCTCAGCTCCCCCTCCCCAGGCTCACACGGGCTCTCCGCACCAGGCTCCCACCATCCCAGAGGGACTGTATCTTGTCACCAGAACTCTGACCTGTCTGACAGCTTGGTGGCCCCCACTGGGTCCCACATACAGGTTTGCCTGACTGTAGTAGGTCTGAATCGGGGACGGAGGAAGGACAGCCAGAGGCCGTGCGAGGACCCCGTCATTCGCCACAGCAACCCCGAGTCCTTGTGTGCTGGAACCTCAGTGACCGCAGCAGCCAGCACTGCTCTGCGTTGGAATTTTCAGTCATCAGCACAAAGCAAACCAGGCAACAGGCCAGTCCTGACGCTCAGCGTGGACCCTGCCAGGTGACCTGAAGTGCACATGTGGTCAGCATGGAGAGCGGCAGCGGCCACATATTACGCTCAGGCCACAGAGAGTAATCTGCTGCTTACGGTCAGGCGAGGCTCAGGCCAAAGGGCTGCCATTTTTCCATAAAATGAGCACATCCAGGGCAGGACCACAGAGCTGTGGGGGTCAGCACTGCAAGGGACATTGATGCCAGCTACCCCAAGCTCCTGGTGCCTCTGAACAACCGCCTCTCCAGGCACCTTCAGAGGCCATGAGGAGACCGGCAGAGGCCTTTAGCCTCCACCCATTCAGAACTAAGGCACGTGCCTCCAGAACTGTGGTTCTGCTGAAATACGAGAAAAGAGGCCAATAAAATCACCACTGTTCATGTTGTCTTTAGAGAGTGACAGATGCCCAGTTCCAGTGTGGGTGTTTATGCAGGAAGGCATTAAAAGATTAAATATGACTTCATTTTTGACAACAGACCCAGTCCCCATTCAATATCAATATGCTGGCATTATTATTATTTTATGAAAACAATAATTCACAGTTTGCTGAAAGAGAATAACAGTATTGATCTTCTGAAGAGTGCGTTTTATTTTCCATTAAATTTTTATGGAGCATGACAAGCCATGTGCTGGGTCTGATCCTTCCTGCACATTAATGTACAAAGCTTTTGCAGATGTAGAATTATGAGCGCTGTGTTAATAAAACCAGCTCAGATGGTCTAGGAGCAAAAGTAAACACTTCCTCACTGGGGTTTTGCTCTGAGCTTATTAGTTTTGGAGGTTTGTGAACTGACCCACAAAGGAAATAGAAATCTCTCCACAGAGAAAAAAGAGAAATACGTTAGCAACAATCAGAGATTCACAGGTGCTTGGTGTCCCCGCAGAGGCACATCTAGGAGGCAGCAGAGTCAGAGCCATGAAAGGTGTGGGGGCATCTCCCACCCTGAGATGGTCTCCACTCCAGGTATGCCCAGCATCACCGGGAGTAACCAGGTCCTCAGAAGTACCTCTCTGCAGATCTTAAAACCAGTTCACTTCTCTTATCACATTGACTATGCTGAGGAGCTGGTACGATGATAGGTCCATTAGCTATTTGATGACATTGCCTTTTGGGCAATCTTTTGTTAAGTTTCCAAATTCCAGAGTGTAAACTAGAAGAATTTGTTGCTGCTTGTAGATACAATGTGTTTTAATCTCTCTCTCCTAAATTAATGAGTTAAAATGCAAACAGAGCCACTATATCAAAGTGTTGTGTGGCTGTGGTAAACGAAGTCCTCCCCCAAACAAGGACACTTCTGGCCAGCCTCTGGAGTGGTCCCAGGAGCACCACCAACTTAGCTGTCTAACTTCACACTTCCACTAATGCTCACGGTCTGTGTGTGTGTCCCGATGCCCACTGAGCATCCTTCAGTTCTTACTTCTGACACTGCCTAGAGTTAGCCCAGACCCAGTAGGTGGAGGGCTCACTCCCTGATACTGACACTCTTCTTGAAGACGAGGTTCCCAGGTGATCTGCTCTACTGCCCAGGTGACCTCACACTCGCGTTGCCACAGGTTGGCAATTTGCCAGGACAGCTCACAGAACTCAGGAAAGTTCTATCCTTGTAAGTACAGTTTCATCACACAGGATACAGTTCAGGAGCAGCAGAGATACGTCGGGCAAGGTGTGGCGAGCAGAGCCCAGCTGTGGGCCCTCTCTGGACCTGCCATCTCCCAGCAGCTCCATGATCCCTGTCACTTAGGAGTTTCAATGGAGGCGTTGTTAGGTAGACATGATTGATTTACTCATCAGCTGTTGGTCATCACACTCAAGTCCCAGTCCCGTTCTGTCCCTAGAGACCAGCGGTTGGGAGGGCTGAAGGTTCCGACCCTCAGATCACAAGGCTGCTGTCTCTGGCAGCCAGCCTCACCCCAGAGCTCCCTGGGGTCCCCCAATAGTCACCTCATCAGCATAAACTCAGGGGGATGCAAAGTTGCTTTCAATGAGTAGCAAAAAAGTGCTCGTATTCCTCAGGAAATCGCACAGGGAGGCCTGAGCCAGGAGCCAGGGACGGAGGCCAGGCACACCTTCTTCCAGGGAGTTAGCAGGACCAGGGGAGGGCCAGCACCCTGGGACTGTGGGCCCAGGCCTATGGAGGATGCAGACGAGGGGGAGGCGCTGCCCTGGGCTTTCCAGGTCCCCAGCGGGGCCTGAGCCGGTGGCTGAGGCTCCTCCTGTCAAGGGTGCCATCAATTCTCAGCGTCTCGCGCTCTCTCTCCTGACCTGAGTGGTAATTAAGCTCAAGTAAACTGCAGACTGACTCCATTTTCTTCAGAAAGCTCCCAGATGACAAATGGACTCAGCTTTTTCTGATTATTAAACTACAGCATTCAATGGACAGACTCCCGCGTCCACAGAGCCGATTGCCAGGGACAGTGTGGAGGAGTCCCATAGATCACTTCTCAGGCTGCAGCCCACGCGCTGGGGAGGCAGAGCAGCCCTGCGCCAGGTGCACGAGGTCTCCTGGGATGTGGGGGCGAGGACACCCACAGCACCTCAAACATGACCTCAGTCCTGCAGGACCCGGCGCAACCCAGAGTGGCCACAGGAGGCCTGCTCTGCACCCTTAGGACCCTGCTGCCAGGCTGGGCTGGCAGCCAATGCTTCCCCTCGGATGTGGCTGAGACCTTGCTTCTCATTCTCTTCCTGGCATTGTGACAGCCCATGGCGTCTGGACAACGTCCTCCCTCGTAAACCCCTTAAGCTGAGGGCTGGGCTTCACTCATGCCACTGCCCGTCCCATTCTGATGCTGCTGATGTCCATCCAGGAGGAAAGCGAGGCGTCCGAACCCAAGGGAGACCTTCCCGTCATCACCTAGTGTGATCCCAGGCCTGAGCGGAAACGGGGTCAGGGGAAGGCACCTTCCGGGGGGGCGGGAAACCTGCAAGTGTGTACAAAACACCAAACATAATCAGTCTGGGGAAAACATGGGCTCGAAAAACAAACCTAATCTCAAAATCAAACGATGTTGACTCACAAGAACGAATTTATTCTGGAAGGCAGCAATTTCGGATTTAATCGTATTGAGTTGCCGCCTCCCCCTCAGTTCATCTTTCCACGGCGCTGCGCTGGAAAGCTGGGAGCTGCTGGGCTGCGGCTCTCTCACGTGGCAGAAGCCCCCCGTGCTTCCAAACACAGACCCCTCAGCAGATTCCTACTTCAAGTGCAATTAAAAGGACTTGAATGCTCCATTTGAAATTCCATCCTCTTACTTCAAAGAAATTAGTCTGACGAGTGATTGCAGAGAAGTGAAGCTAATAATGAAAATAATTAATGCTTGAAAATACTTCACAGGCACAGAAACTGCTTGTGTACCTTCTGTCTGTTTAAAGAAGGCCCCCAAGTCAGAAAGAGAATAAGCCAGGCGGCCAGGCAGTGCACCCCAGCTGCCCGCAGTTTTCCCACGGCAGCATGATTAAGAGACGCCCCCTGACACCTTCCTGCTTGCGCCAGCCTTCGTAAACAGTAGGGCCATTTAACTAAATTCGCATAATTGCAACAGAAAACATGGCCCAGACTTCCAAATATCAGCAGTGCTCAGGAGAGAATCACAATGAAGAAGGATGGAAGCTGGGTTATGCATCCTCACGTCTCAGCCTGAAATTCACCCCACAGACCCACCAGCTTCCTTGGAAAGTGTGATTCCGGATCAGGTTGATCAGGAAGGGGTGGAAGGGTTGTTTCCCTCCTTCTACCCTTTGCCCTGTGTCCACCCCGCAGCAGAACGGAATCAGTCTCAGGCCTTTCCTCGGGCTCCCGTGGGATCGGTGGGCTTGACTGCTTCCTCCAGCAGGGTGGAGGTGTCTACGCGTAGAAGGGCTTGAGGAAGCAGTCAAGTTTGAGTCCCTCAATCCCTGCCATTTTGCTAAATTATGGTGCACCTCCAAGTCCTGGTCACTCAGTCTAATGGACCCAAGTCTTTGCCCCCTAGCTGATTTCCTGGTTTTCTCCTTCCTAGAGAGACCCATCCAACATGCTGGACTTTGGGTCCCTTGGCCTCTTGGATGTATGCTGAAGGCCCAAGCCCAGCCCGACTCTATTTGGAGATGGGTCTTTGGGGAGAGTATAAGGTGAAGTGGGGACACAAGAGAGGGCCTCTGACGGGTAAGACTGGCGTCCTCATCCGAAGAGACAGTGAAGGACTCCGGGCAGACCCAGTAACGGCCACGTGAGGGCGCAGCCCAGGGCGAGTGTCCTCCCCAGAGACAAGCCCTGCAGCACCTTGCCTTGGACGTGTGACCTCCAGAACTGAGAAGCCATCTGTGTTGAAGCCACATGGTCTGCGAGACCGTAATGGCAGGCTGAGAAGATGAGACGCCTGCCTCACGCGCTCCAGCTTCCACTGACGCTCGCGCCCACTGTGACACCCACACCCGCTGCCCTCGTCCTTAGCCTCCAGCGTGCCAATGGCCACGTCTCCAGCCTCTGTGGAGGGAGCCTCTTCCTCCATCCATCTCCTGTGTCGGCCTCCTCCAGACTCGAGGAGCCCGGCTGCTTGCGCCCCCTCCCAGACCTCTGTCCCCCCCGCCTCACCTTTCTCCCCGTCTGCTGCTCCTTATTTCACCAGCAATCTCACTGGCGCCCTAAATGGTCCCATCGTTGACCTACGGAGCCCCTTCCTTTGGTCCCCAGGTCCCTCTGACACGTCCCTCGTCCAAGCTCCTGTGGATGGTTCCTGCTCCAGACCTGTAAACGCCCCGTGTGGGGACCCCTCTGTGCTTTAGGACGACAGTGGCACTCAGCAGTCACAGTGTGAGCGGCAGAAGGCCTGCTGCTGGGTTTCCTCGGGGGACAAGGCCAGAAAATGGATGCTCTTGGAAAGAAAATAGAATGAGCTCATACTTCTATTTGCTGTCCAATAGCAAGGGACATCCCGCCGCCGGAGTTCTCCCCCTCCCAGCCCCACGCGGCCTCCCTGGCTCCGCCTGGCTGGTGTGGAGAGACCTCTCGCGATAAGCCCACATACTCCTCCCACAAGCCCCCCGGCCCCCAGTTTGCTCTGGTCTAGTTCACCCTCCACTCTCCATGAAGTGGTCATTACGGCAACCATCCCTCAGCCCAGGGAAACTCTCGATTTTCATCTTGTCAGAGTTGAACCTGACACTGCGGACGCTGCCTTCCTTCTGAAACAGTGCTTCCTAGACTTCCTTTCTTCTCTCGCTGGCACTCCTCCTCCTTCCACGTCCCCTCTACCTGGCCAGGCCCTGTTGGGGGAGCCCTGGGTTTGAGCTGCGCTGCTCTGGAGCCTCCCTCCAGGAGGCCCCCGTGTGCCTATGACTTCAGAGCCTCCTGAGTTCCCTCCGACAGATCTCTTCACTCCATGCGCAGGCACCCGTCTGCTCTGGACTCTGCGAAGATGCAGCAGAGACCCCTCTAACCTATGAGGGCATGTACTCCACCCCACCTGCCCCGTAGCGTTGGCCTGAGAGAGAGCCGTCCAGTTCCTGCTGCCCAAATCAGCTCACCTTGACGGCTGCGAGTGCGGGCTTTGGAGCCCCCTGCAAGCCCTTGAGTCTTGTCCCAACCCTTTCCAGCTGGACATCACTGACTACACTTCAAAACACACGTCCTGATGGGCCTGGCCTCACTGCATTCTGTGAGCATCAAAGCCTTTAACCACGAACGATGCTTGGCCGGAGGTCGGCTCAGTAGAAGCGCTCCACAGAGGTGCCTCTCCCTGTCGCCTTCCCCCTCTGCCTGCCGGTGGCCACACTGAGCTCCAGGTCACGTGTTTCTTAGACTGAGGGCTGGACCGAGCATCTGTGCAGAACCTTTTCTTCATGTCCTCTTCTCCTTCTGGTGAGGTACCCACTTTGAGGGCCTCCAGGACGTAAGACCTTAGCTCAGAGGTGGAAATATGACCTAAGAGGGGCTCTCAAGGACCCCACACACAGGGACGTGCTGGAAGCACCAGAAAGGCGGCGACTTCTCTCTTGGCTGCTGTTGGGTCTGGGTTTATGAGCTGCCACTGGCTGGTGCGGTCCTGCTGGAAGATAATAAGCCAAAGCGAGAAGGCTCAGGGAGGAAGGGTGTCCAGGAAACATGGCCAAGGTGCGCGCAGAGAGCCAGAGGATATTAGCAATGTTATTTGAGTTCCTGGATCTGACTATGCCTGGAGCGAGATGCTTTTCTAATTTTCTCAGTCACATTAGCCCAAACATTCTCATTCTTCTTCGTTTAACCTTCGCTGAGTTAGGGGCTGACACTCACCACCCGGCCGCCTCTAGCACAAGCATTCGGCTCCAGGAGACCCAAGCCCCCTTGTAAAGCTATTGGAAACAGAACAAATCAGAACTTTAACTTCAGAATGCCAAGCAAAAATCTAACACAGCGAGATTGTAAGAGAATCTGGACGAGAATGTAAAACAGCACAGTCTAAACAACCTCTGCGCTTGGTAGAGAGAAAACGCTCCGGTTCTTTGTGTTGGAACCTGGAGGGAAGCTGGGGCAGGACAGTCCATGTGCACATGAAATCAGAAGGCAGGCGAGTGCTCGGAAGAAGCATGCGGATTCTTGTCCTGAGACCAGACAGGACGACCAGTGTCATAACTGTCACCTGCCATCACTGTCTCCTGTGGATGAGAACGGAACCAGGAACCAGGCTCTTCTACAGCATCTTTTCCCTTCTCCAGCAGCTCCCCTCACTTGGCAGTGCATCCACCCAGCACCTGCAACCAACCGTGCTTCTCCCTTGAGAGGCCTGAGCCTGTTGCCTTCTCTGCCTGCATGGCTCCGCTCTGCACCTCCCAGGACGCCTTCCCAGGACTCCTTCCCAGGACAACTCAAGCAGGGCAGACGGGAGCTGGTGAAGGCAGGCAGGTCTGCCCTGGGCAGTGGCTGTTCCGAGGCCATCTGCACCGGGTCCTCCCTTCAGGAACGACCTCACGTGCCCACAGCAACAGCCCATCCTTCACGCATCTTCTCCTGGACACCCTGTGCTCCTCTACTTCCGTTCCTCACTTCCGGGATCCTCCAAACCACATTCCCTGCCCTCGGAGCCCTTGTCTCAGGCTTGGGAAACCCAACTAAGGACAGTCACTCGTTGGTCCTTCAAGGTGTCTAGAGGAGTCCCTGCTCGTGGCCTGGCAGGTGCGTACAGACCGTATCCCGGGTGGCCTGCCCACTCCAAAGCAGAGCAGTCTTTCTCCCACTCCCAGACCCAGGTTTTTGTTTCTTAAAAGTTCCTAATATGGACATTCCAAAGCAAACAGAAACCACAGGTCTCTCTGGGTTGTGCGTTATTAGTTTCAGCGCTGTGAGCTGCTCCGATGCCTGTGGGTCCTGGCCAGTCCTCGGGACTGCTTCTCCTGGGGCTGATTCGTGGAGAACAAGCCCCTGCCTCTGAGAGTGACTCCCATCTCCAAACCGCATGTTCAAATCCCACCCCAGTGGCCTCCCTCACGTGACTCACACTCTGGCCGATATTCCTCTCCCCAGGGCCAGGTCCTGGGCAATTGGGGAGCATCCCTTTAGTCCAGAGCCGGCCTCCCGAGCCGCCCTGGAGCAGCCCGTGGCCCCGCACACACGCATGGCCTCTCCTCCTGGGAATACCAAGCCTCAACTTCTTCTTCCAGTGCCAGTCGTCTCCACATCTTTCCCCTTGACATGCCTAACACGCCCTGCTGCTTCCAGAACACCCCTGCTCTGAGTGTCCGTGGACTTGCCGCTCAGTCCAGCCTGCACTTATCGCACGTGGCACAGAGGAAGGAGCAAGGCTCTGGGGACGACCCCGGAGGGCTTCCCACCATGGCTGCCTCGTCCCACTTGGAACCTGGGATGCCTGGTCCTCAGCTGAAGATGGCACTGCTTGCCCAAGAATTGTCCAAGATGTAAACGAGAGGATGTACGCTATAGGGCACTGGGTCACACAGGTGTGATGCAAGGACGAGCTATCAAGCTGAGCAGGCAGGGACACCCTGCTCTCTCTGGTCTTGCAGCACCAAGACTTGGCCCCAGCCCCTTGCCAACTGATGTGCCCAGACTTCTCTCCCCCTAGCCTAGGCTCTTTGCCAACTGATATGTCCGGCTGGACTTCTCTTCTCCTGACTTGGCTCCTGCCAGCGGGCCCAGCTTCTTGCCAGTTTCCCACAGCCCCAAACTGATACCAGCCCTGGACAGATACCGGTCCCGGCTTCTTGTCAGCCAGCCCCGGCTTCTCGCCAACTAAGATGACCTTTTAGGTGATTGGTTATATATCAATTAGGTAATCCTCTGGTTGAACACCCCTGTACAAGCTTGTAACTTCCCCTTAATAAACAGTTCCTGCTTGAGACAGAACTCCCCGCTCAAGCGTGGTAATTGCATGCCGGACGGCTTTACCTTTCTCAGCTCATCGTGTCAAGGACTCCCGGGGATCCCCTCCTCCCCGCTGGCCGAGCAGGGAGACTGATACCTGGCTGGGGGGACCCCGACAGTACGCAGAGTACCAGCCCCAGGACAAAGGAGGTGCTGTGGATTGGAAGCTATTTTCTCCACCCTATTGTTACTGTAGGGACAAATTTCAGGTTCAGGTGACTTTGAGGTAGAGTCAGAGAAAACCACTAACTCCTATATAATCACTGATTCAATGAAATACTGAATTGTGTGATGAATAAATGAATGAACAAATGGATGGATGGATGGATGAATGACTGGATGTATGAATAAATGAATGAAAGGATGGATGAAAGGATGGATAGATGGATGGATGGATAGATGGATGGATAGATGGGTGGGTGGGTGGGTGGATGGGTGGATGGATGGATAGATGGGTGGGTGGGTGGATGGATGGGTGGGTGGATGGATGGGTGGGTGGATGGGTGGTTGGGTGTGTGGATGGACAGATGGATGGATAGATGAATAGATAGATGGAAGGAAGGAAGGAAGGAAGGATGGATGAATGAATGACTGGATGTATGAATAAATGAATGAAAAGGATGGATGGATGAATTAATGAATGGATGAATGATGGACAGGTGAGTGTATCACACCGGCTGGTTCTGTGAAAACCATCTTTTGTTAAGCCTTGCCTCACACCTCAGCTTTCTTTTTTCCAGCATTCAACTCTGCGCACTAAGATAATAAGCACACTGCCAATTATTCAGTTCCGCTGACAGTCTATAAGGTAATGAATCATTACTTCATTCAGCTGAAACAAAGTACACAAGAAAACGCAGGCTGCCGTCAAGGGCCGACGGGATTGCCTGCGGAGCCACCCCTCGGCACGCGGCCTGCTCCTGTCTTCCGTTTTGGTGGTTCATCTTACATAAGTGGCTATTACCACGTGAAACACATTGAGATTATTTCAATTAATTACGTCTGCTACATTGTTTCAAAAGATGATTCCACTATTTGCTGGCAATTAAGCAGGCTTTCGTGCTTTCGTGCTCGGCGTAGGGCGGGAGGGCAGGCGGAGCGGAGCGTGGATGCAGTCTTTGGAGCTAAACGTGCATCTCCAAAAAGCCGTCCTTTGGAAGTCAAGGGTATCCAGCATCTCTGAGGTGATGATTCAAAAGGGCAGGTGAGAATGAATAATCACACGCATTAGAGGCTTGGAAGCTTCAAACGCTTTTATCTTTGCTCAGAACAGAGCAATATTTTCCACTTTGCGAAGAGAAGCCTGGCAAGGAGAACCAGAGAGTGAGCCGCGGGCGCTTGTTCCAGCAGAGACTTAGGAGTGCCAGGCCTGGCAGGGCCAGCTGCCGGTGGGGAGGAGCCAGGGTCCCAGCCCCAGCAAGGGCCGGCCCTCAGCAGTAACCACGCGGCAAAGGGTGGCCTGGGCTACTGAAAACCTCCGCGGGCCTTCACAGGGCAGCCACACTCCCTGAGACCAGCTTCTGGGCAGGGGTGAAACCTGCGGCTGCCGGATGCCAGCCAGGACCACCCGTGGCCTATTTCATCACTCAGAACACATGGTTTTCAATGTGAAGCATCCCCCAAAAGCTCCTGTGTGAGAAAGTGCAAGAAAGCGCGAGTGAAATGATTGGATTCTGAGAACTGTAACCTAGTCAGGGGACTGATTGATGCAGGTAACTGGGTGGTAACTACAGCAGGTGGGCGTGGCTGGAGGAGCTCACTGGGGCTGCCTCTGGGGTTTATACTTCGCCTCCCTCTCTCTCCCTCTCTCTCCCTCCCTGCTGATTTTTGTCGTTTTATTAATTGCTGTGACAGTCTCCCACGCTGGCTGTGGCTTGCTCTCTCGGCTCTCCTGGTGGTGGCTGACAGATTCTGTGGCCGGGGATGAATGCCTGTTAGGACTGTGCCGTCCTCCTCGCTGTGCACCCCTCCAGCGTTGGGAAACGGGTCTTCCTGGCTGCACTGTCGCCTTCCGCACACGCATGTGAGGCTGGGGTCGCCAAGCCAGCTCCCCTTTGGCTCACATGTGCAGAGGAGCAGAGCTGTCGGATCAGCAGTGCCTGGTCCTTTCTCCAGTCTGACCACCTCGGTCTCCACCTACTTTCAGCCCTAAGCTGTGCCTTGACAGAGGCAGCTAGTTTCTCTCTGCCTCTTACCATTTTTTTCCAGCCTCACTCAGCTGTTTTATGCTCCTTGTTTCTCTTTTCCTGTTATTTAGGGTGAATCAAGTATTTTATTGTTTCCCCCTTTATTCTTGCTAAAATGTTACTAGTTAACAGATAATGAGCCATACAAGGAATCCAGGCTCCTGAGCTATGACTTAGGGGGGAAGCTGCAGTCTTAAATGCGTACATTAGAAAAGAAGAAAGGTTGAAAAGTCAAAGATGTAAATTTTCATCTGAAGCATATAAAAATTAAAATTAAATCAAGTCCAAAAAATAAGTGAAAGGAAGGGGATAGTAGAGAACCTAACTGAAATCAATGAAGTAGGAGAAGTAGAAAATAGAGAAAAATTAGTGTAATCAAAGTTTGGTCGTGGGATGTCAGAGTGGAAACTCCAGACAACATTGCTCAGAAAGGCAGGGGCTCTGGAAACTTCCCCACGATCTGCAGCCATCAGGAAACACTGCATCACCAAACCCCTCTTATCTGAGCAAGAAGGGCAAGCCTCCTGCTGTCCCAGCCTCTCCTGGCCCCATCTCCTGCTCCTCCGTTGGGCAATGACCCTGAAGAATAGTGCATAGTCCCAGCACAGGCCCCAGAATGAGGTGCAGGGCTGGGGAAAGCAGGGCCCGCCACGGGGCTCGGTGGGGAAGGTCTGTCTGCAGCCCCTGGGAGACTGGCCCACAGGGCTTGCCTTTATCTCACCTTAAGTGACTCCCCATCCCGAGGCAGTAACACTGCTGGACACCACTGGACATCTGCTAAGACATTGAGAGGAGTTGTTCTTGTGGCGGCTCCCTGGGGCTGGGGGTAAGAGTTGGGGGAAAACCACTAATGAAAGCTTGAGAGGGAAAGCTGGAGGGTGAGAGGCTCTGGAGTCAAAGAACATGTGCCCAGGGCCGGGCAAGCCTTTTCAGGGCCCAGGAGGCTCTGAGATCTCACCTTTACTTGACCTTTAGGCTCTGCACAAGCCAGAGTGAACACCAAAACAGGATTGCGGATTGCCTGACTTAGGGTCCAAGGTGGGCCTAGCACACAAACAGTCCATTTGCAAAAACATGTATCCGTTTGTATTAGCTTTTTATGACTGTGACCAAAATACCTGGCAAGGACAACTTAGGGGAAGAAAGGTTAATTTGGGCTCATGGCTTCGTAGGCCTCAGTCCATGGTCAGCGGACTCCATTTTTCTGGGCCCTAATAATTGCCTAAAAAGCCCACCTCTGAACTTTGCTACTTTGGGGATTTTGCTTTCAACAAATAAGCTTTTAGGAGGGAACATTTCAGAACATACATTATATACATATATATAAGATACATATATATTATATATGTGTGAGTATATATATATTTATCTTCCAGGAAGTTAGGTTATCTCTGTTCAATCAGCAGCTAGTTACTGAGCAGACTATGGTGGACATACATGTCAAAGGATACAGACTTTTACAAAGTTGTACATAAAATTTACTGAACAAACACTATTACAACAAGCAGCCACACAATCCTGACTGGGAGAAAATCTGGAAATCTGATTTCTAGAATTGCTATGTTATACTATTAAAAATGTTCCGTTTTCAACAAAAAATATAGGAAATGAAAAGAATCTTTAAAAACTACTACCTATATATAGGAAAAAAAGAAATGAATAGAAACTGCCTTAAAGAAGTCCAGACAATGAACTAACCAGAAATATTTAAATGAATTATTTAATATATGTTGAAAAAGGTCAAGGAAAGCAAATGTAAAGAAAATGATAACTATGTTTCACCAAATAAAAACATCAATAAAATAGTCATAGAAATAGAAATGTGGGTGTTAAAAGTTACAATAAAAGAAATAAAAGTTCACAGAATTTCAAACAGCAGTTTTGATCAAGAACAATCAGTGAATTTTAAAAGGAAACAATTGATATTATTATTGCTATTGATATTATTCAGTCTGAGAATCACAAAGAAAAAAATTAATAAAAACAGCCTCAGAAAAATGTGGGTGTACATCATCAAGCATATTAAATACATGCAACAGAAATTCAAGAAGAGATAGAGAAATGGGGAGACTATTTGAAGAAATGATAACAATGAATGTGTCAAATCTGATGGAAAAGTCTACACATCTGAGAAGCTCAATGAAACCACACGAGATAAATTCAGAGGGCCACACTGAGACACACTCTGATTCAACTTTCAAAGATGAGACAAGAGAGAGGCTCCAAATTATCAAGAGAAAAGCAACCCATCAAGGGGACTTCTCAATATGACTGATAGCTGACTTCTCACCAGAATCCATGGAGGCCACAGCCACTGGAATGGCATGCTCAAGGTACTAACAGAGAAGACAACCAAAGCAGCTAAATCCCAAAAAACTGTTGAAAACAAAGGAAAAGGGAGGAAAAAAAAAACCCTGATAGTTTGTTGCTAGTGCTCCCACCATACAAGAAATACTGAAAGAAAATTTTTAGGTTGCAAGCATCTGACTGCCCTGATTCAAATCTATTTTTTAAAAATAGCATCAATAAAGAAGGTATTTATGTACTTAAAAAAGAAACCAGTATAAATTAATAGTTCATCTCTTTCCCTTTCTTGACTAATTTAAAACGCTATTATAGAAATAATATATGTATAATTATTTTATGTTGAATGCATAAAATAATGTAATATATATTTCACAATAACAGCACAGTAGATATGTGTGGGTACACATTTGTACTGGAATAAGAAAATGGTAAATTTAATCCATAAGAAAAATAAAGAGAATCAGAAATGCTAAATAATAAGGTTAATATAACAAGTTCTGTAAACATACTCTTATTCTCCTTTAGTCAGATTTCTTAGTAAGCATACAATTATATAAAGTAATAATAATGATAAGATATTACTCTGTTTACAGCATACGTGTAATGGTAAAAGCACAGGAAGGAAAGAACAATTAGAGTTACTTAGGGATGAAACATCTGCATTAGAAATGCATGATGAAACATGCAACATCTTCATTAGAAATACTTTAGCATAAGATTTCAGCTGATTCTGATAAGTTAAAATGTACATAGCAATCCCCCCAACTAAAAAAGGTTTACTGTAGGCCTAGGCGTAGCTCAGTGATATAGCATATATCATCCAAGATGCACAGGCTCTTTTTCAATCTCCACCACAGCAAAAAATTATCAAAAAACAAAAAAATAAGCACCCAATATAATATTAAAGGAAGTAAATATTACAAAAGAAAATATAAAGGGCAGGAGATACAGAAATGCAGTAACAAAAAGCCAAAAGACACAAGACAGAAAACAAAGTAAAAGAGTGGACATGTTCCTTAAGAGCATTAAATGTGAGTGAGTTGAACAAATTCAATCTAAAAACAGAGCTTCTCAGACCATACCAAAAAATCCAACTGTATGTTTTCTAAATAACACACACATTACAATAAAAGATACTAATAGGTTAAAAGAAGAAGGATGGAAATGGTAGACAAGCAAACATCAGCTATGAGCTGGAGTGGCTATATTCATATCAGATAAAACAGACTTTAAAACAAATAAGGTTACCAGCTATAAGGAAGTATATTTTATAATAATAAGAGGACAAATCCAGCAGAAAAATATAACAAAAATAAACACATATGCACATAGCAACTCAGCCACAAAATACATAAAGTAAGCACTGATGGAATGGAAAGGAAAAACAGACAATTTAACTAACATAGTTGATTTCCATACTCCACTTTCAATAATAAATCAAGCAACTTGCAGGTCAGCAAAAAGACACAAGCCTAAAAGAACACTGTACACCCATAAGACCTAATGACATTGTAGAAATCCCCACCCAACAGGTGAATACACATGCTTCTTTAAAGCACATGGAACATTCTCCCAGATAGACAATCTGCTTGTCCATAAAGTAATTATCAACATATTTAAAATGATTTAAACCTACCAAATATGTTTGCCAAACACAACAGGATGCAATTAGAAATTATAAAACAGAAAAAATTAGAAACTCACAAATATGAGGAAATAAATAACACAGGAAAGCAAGATTGATTTAACTTCCAGAAATACTGAATGTCAAACAACATATCTCTAAACTAAGAGAACATATACCACATGCTCTCAATTGATGCAGAAAATAATTGAACAAAAGCCAACAGTCTTTTGTGATGAAAAGAAAATGAATGCCCTTGACAAACTAGGAATAGAGAGGAACTTCTTTAATAAGATACAGAACACCTCCAAAAAATCTGCATTAAGATTAGAACAAGGCAGGACATATCTCTCTCTCTCTCTCTCTCTCTCTCTCTCTGTCTCTCTCTCACTCTTATTTTTTAAAAGATTTTTTATTAGTGCACTGTAGTCATACATAACTGTGGGGCTCATTTTGACATAATTGTACAAGCATGGAATATAATTGGCTCCACTTCCCCTTTCCTCTCCTCCTCCCTCCTCCTGTTCCCCTTCCTCTACTCCATGAATCTAACTTGTTCGTTTATTGATTTTTTTAAATTGGTGTTATAACACATCCACTCCTGAGATTTTTATTCATGTTGTACTGGATTCTATTTATGGCAGTCAGGTCAAGTCAAAAAAGCAAGCAAGCAAGCAAAAGAAGAAAGAAAAGGCATTGGTCTGGAAATAAAGAAATAAAATGATCTCTATTTGCAGATGACAAGATCTTTGTATATAGAAAATCCTGAGGCATGTGCTGAAAATTTATTAGAACTAATAAATCAATTCAGAAATGCTGCAGGATATGAGGAAATCAATATACAGAAACAAATTGTATTTTATACAGCAGCAATTAAATATCAAAAATTAAACTAAGAAGACAATTGCATTTACAGAAACATCAAAAAGAATAAAATGCTTCAGAGAAGACTTATGAAATTAAATGGAAAACTTTCACTCTTAAAACTTCAAAACATTATTGAAAATAATTTAAAAAATCTAGATAAATAGCAAGACGTGCGTGTCCATGGGTTGAAAGACTGTCCTCACAATGGCGGCCCTCCCTTGTGCAGTGAAGGGTCTGAGCCTGGGTTCTGGTAAGGAGAGAGGCTTATTAGCCTCACACGCTGGAGGCTGACAGTCCAAGCAGCTCTGGGAGAGCCCCCTCCACCTCAGCTGATGGCTCCACAATGGCAGGAGCACCTGCCAGGGGAAGAGGTGGCATCTCCAGATGGGGAGGCAGAGGGCCACTCCCGGGCCAGCATCCACTTTTACAACTCACTCCTGTGAGAACAGGCTCAGGTCCAGGGAACTACCTGATTGTCTCCCCAGGGGGACACTGCAGCACAACCCATGAGCCTCCCCAGACCCCGCTTCTAGAAGGACTCACTACCCCTTGGCACCACACGGGAAACCAGGCTTCACATGTGACCAGATCTCAGCATGCCCCTAACTGAGCCAGACCTGGGTGGATCTCATCCAAACCCCAGCTGACTGTTTTTTACAGAAACTGGCCCGTTGATGCTATGATTCACATGGACATTTGAGGGACCTAGAAAATATCTTGAAAAAATAGAACCAGGTTAGAGAACTCACACTTTCAGATTTCAAAACTTAGAACCAAGTCTAGTAATTAAGACAGTGTGGTACCAAAATAACAATGGACATACAGATCACTGGACAAGAATTGGGGAGTCCAGAGCCAAGCCTTCCCGGTTTCAGTCACAGTGTTTCAACAAGGACAAGTCAACACTGGCAAGAAGAGCCTTTTCAACAAATCGTGTCTGAACCCTGGGCATCCACTTGCAAAGGAATGGAATCACATCCCTACTTGACACTGTATGTAAAAGTGAGCTCTAAATAGATCAAAGTGCACGAGCTGAAACTGTGACACTCTCAGCAGGAAGCGAGAGTGAGCCTTCGCGGCTGTGAGCCAGGCGGTGGTCCTTAGGTACGTGGGCAAAAACACCAACACACCAACAATAGTAGATGAAGAAACCTCGTCAAAATTGAGACCCTGTCAAAGAACACACAAGGTAAGTGACAAAAACAGAACGGGAGAAACCCGCAGACCAGGCGAGGTTCGAAATGCTGGCTGTGACCTGAGCGGGGTTCTGCTGAAGAACAGCCACTGCCAGGGCATGGTCACCCTTCTGTGCACCATGCAGTGGTGTTCCACAAGGACCTTACTCCGGGGACTCAGGGAAGACTCCAGGATGGCCACTCGTGGGCCTGGAGCAAGGCCAGACACAAGGGTCCCTTCCTTTTCTTGTGAACAATTGGCCAACCATCTGTCCACGGGGACCACTTTGGAGATGACGCTTGCTAGCCTGAAGGGCTAAACCTTAGCTGGGCTTCTGTCCTCAGCAGCCCTGGAGCTTGAGGCATTCTTGCCTTGCAATATAGAACAGCCCCCCAGGACTTCCTGACCAGAGACGTCCAAGCTCAAGAGTCCAAACACCTGCCACCTCCCTCCCCACACCTAGTATCTTCTACCATCACTTATTTCTCTAATAGAAAAGCAATCCTGCCCGTGATGCAGGAATAGCTTACGGCCAGGGCATTTCTCCTATTGCAAATCTCCCCACCCCACGGCAAGATCAATGAAGTCCTTCCTCACTAATGTCCAGACTTAGACATTTCCTTGACAGATATTCATATCTAGCAAATACAAAAAACTCATACAAGTCAGTAAGAAAAAGACAAAGAACCCGATCCAAATGATGGATGGTCCCAAAAGACATTTATCCAAAGATGTACAAATCTCCAAATAGTTGTGAAAAAATACCAGATACCAGTAGTCACCAAAGAAATGCAAATGCAAATCAAAACCATAATGAGACACTATTTAACACCTTCTGCGTTGGCTGGAGCCAGAGCACCAGATGCCAAGTGTTGGTAAGAAGGTGAAGAAATCCCTCCTCATTCACTGTGGGTGGGAAAGTAAAATGGTACATACAGATGCTTGGGAAACTGGTGGTTCATTTAAAAGTTAACTATACAGTCAGCATACGATCCAGGAATTCCACGCCTACGTATGTCCTCAAGAGAAATGAAAACACGTCCATACCAAAACACAATTGTTTGTATCAGTATCACAGCTAAAAATTGGAAACTCTCTAAATGCTCATCAACTGATGGATGGATAAATACGGTATATTCATACAGTGCTATTCAGTAATAAAAATAAATGCAGAAAAGATACATGCAGCAATAGAGATCGGCCTTGAAAGCATCCGTTATGGTTAGAGACGCGGAGGACAGGTGGCCTGTGTTGTACGGGTCCGTTTATATGAGCCGTGCAGAAAGGACAAAGCCGCGGACTCAGAAGCACTCGTGTGGCCTGGAGCCGGGGCTGGAGGGGGCGAGGGACGTGAGCGTCCTGCCGTGGGCCAGGGTTCCTCTCGGTGTTGATGACGATGTCCTTACAGTGAGCGCAGTGGCGGGTGCACAACTCTGAACACACAAAGAACCATGGAACTGTACCCTCCACGTGGGTGCATGTAATGGCCTGTGAATTACGTATCTAAACAGTTGCTATGAAAAGAAGAAAGTGAAATGATAGAACATTATGTACCAGGCAGACAATAATCCAAAGGAGGCTGGGGGTGGGGGCAGGTGGCAATGTTAGTATCAGACAGAGTGCAGTTCAGGGGAGAACAATCCCAGGAAAAAATATAGCCACGACATAAAGATAAGGGGAAATTTAGTGAGAAAAAAGTAACAGCCTTGAGTATGTATCTACCCAACAACAAGCCTCAAAACAAGGAGATAAAAACTGATAGAACTGAAAGAACTACACAAGTCTGTAATCGTGTTCAGGGGCCCTGTCCAGGGACGTGCTGGGGGGCATGTTTGTGCCATTCCTATTTCAGAGTGCATTCACCACCTCAGCACTAAGCTAAGGCTAACAGGAGGTGGCATTTATCGCCTAGATAAGGACTGTTCTGTGCCTCACCTGCTGAGAGCTTTTGTACGAAGGTGTTGAATTTGTCAAATGTCTTTCCTGCATCTATTGAAATAAGGGTATGAATTCCCTCCTATTTCTATAAATGTAGCAAATTTTAGTGATTGGATTTTAAATGTTGCATTCATGGAATAAAACCCAATGGGTGGCCATGTATTATCCTTTTTTTTTACATGTTTCTAAAGCCAGTCCTGCATTATTTAGTTCAGAGCTTTTCTGTCTATGTTCATGAGGGATAAATAAATCTGTGTTTTCCTTTCTGATGATGTCCTTGCCAGGTCTATTATCAAAGTCACGCTGGCCTCTTAAACAGAACAAGGACAAGGAGGTGTCCCTTCCTTTCTATTGTTTGGAAAACCTTGCATATGATTAGCTTTAGTCATCTTTGAACATTTGGAAGAAGCTGCCAGTGAAGTCACCTGTGGTTGAGATATCTTTTGTGGGAAGATGTTAAATCATCAATTCAGTTTCTTCAATTGACCTGGACATGAAGTCAGGAGAGCCTGGTGCCTTCCACAGATAGAGCGCTAAGTTGACCCCATGCGGCTCAGAAAGGGTTTGATCCCTACCTCACACCATGGGCAAAAATTGACTCCAGATACATAACAGACCTAAATATCTCAGGCAGACAATGAAGATTTTAGAAGGAAGCACAAGAGAATATCTTTGTAAACTGGAAACATTTAAAGATTCTTTAAAGAGGAGACAAGAGGCACTAAACAGATAGGGGAAGTGATAAATCATGCCATGTCAAGGCAGCAGTGTAAATGGGGCTTCCCCTGGCTGATGAGCTCACCTGAGGAAGCTCAGCCCCTGCTTAACAGGGAAATGCAAACTCAAGCCTCCATTGTGAAACTCCACCCACCAGAACGGCTCCAATGGAAGACAAAACTCAGCAAGTGTCGGTGAGGATGGAGCCCCACGCAAGTGCTGTCACACTAGCAGATTCGGGCTGACATCAGGAAAAATGCAAAATAAAGCAGCATGTCATTTACAACCACTCACACCTCAAAAATCAGCATCTGAAAAATCAGCATCTTAGAAAACAGAGTGCCCTGGATCCTCATTAGTCACAGATGCCTTGCGTGCCAGGTTGCCTACTTAGGAGAATTTGCTTGTGACCCTGAAGTACAACCCTGATGGTGTTGTCACGGCTGCTTGTGGACACGCAGCTGAAAGCATTCGAGACACCAGCGATGTGTCCAGCTGAGGCGAAACAGGGCGAGATCGCCTTTGGGTCTCAGCTTTGGTTCTGTAAGCCAGTGAGCTTTCCGTGGCCCATTTGGAGTCACATCTTTCTCTGGGGTGCTCTTTGTGAGTGATGTTGCCGTTTGGACATCCCTAAGCGTGGCCCTGAAGAGCTGCCCTGTGTTTGCGAGCACAAGAAGGCTGCAGAGTGCCTGCAGGGAGACAGGAGTGCGATGCGCTTCCCTCAGGCTGGAGCCAGGCGCCCTCGCCAGTGAGAGCGTCCAGGATGGCGGCACAGGTTAAATCAGGCGTCCTGGAACAGAACGCGTAACGCAACCCGCACGCATGTGGTCTGTTGCTGACGCCTTTTGACAGGAGGCTCTGAGTCTCACGTGGAGCCGCAGCTGGGGTTTGCCAGTCAGCTGTTAAAGGTGCCAGTGGCTCTCTGTGACCAAGGAGAGTGGACCATATGCGCCACTTCCCACAGTTCCACTCCTCGTCATGCCCAAAACAGAGGCGTGCATATGTGCCCCCAAAGACGTAACTGGAAACTCCTGGTGCTATTATTTGCAATCGTCTCAAACTAAAAACTTCCTCAGGGCCCATCAGTAGCAAAATAATTTTGGTATATTCCCAGTAAGAATGAGTAAGGTCTCATAACACACACCACGTGGATGCACCTTATGAACAATGGATTTGGTGAGGGTAGCCAGGCGCAAGGCTGCGCAAAGAACCCAGAGCTAGGGCAAAGCCAAGCCCTAACACAGACACTGGGAGGGGCTCCCTGGGCAAGGGAAGGGAGGGCGGAGGCTCCTCTCCCCTCCCCTCTCTCCCTCCCCTCTCCCCCCCACCTCTCCCCTCTCCTCTCCTCACCTCTGTTCCTTCTCCTCCCCTCCCCTTCCCTCCCCTGGAGTGTCTAATTTTTAAATATTAGCTAATGCGTCCATCAGCAATTCATATGGACACTTTCCTTCCCTAAGACCAAATGAATGACAATCTCTGAGATGCTCCCGCTGTTTTGCACCCTGGGCTGGCTCTCAACTGTTCTCCAGCACAAGTTTTGCGCTGATGACCATCTCCAGCCACCACTCATGGGAATGGACTTCCTCCATGTATGGAAGGGGAAGAAAAGACATTTTTCCCTTCTGCCCATCTTAGGTTCTCACCTGCCCTGTGATAGAGATGGAGTAGCAGGAGGAAAGCAGGAGGCATTGACCTGTGAGGAGCGGCGCTTGCGGAGGCGGCTGGGAACTCGGGCTCAGACATCTTAGAAAGCATGCTCTGTGCTGGCTCCAGGCTGATGAAGGTCTCTGGCTGTCCACAGGGGTCAGCTTTTGTCCTTTCTGGTAGGGAGGGCGGGGACACACCTCTGTAAATTCCTGTCCTGCCCTTAGGCAAGGGAATGGCTCCCCGGTCCCCTTCTCGCTGGCTTGCAGCTCCACTGCCCTGTGCCCTCGAGGGTTCTTCTGTTCTCATTCATGGGCTCATTAGTGCCTGGCACTGACCGCACTGGACATTTGGGTTTCCAGGTCGAGGTGGCTCTTGAACATGGTCCGCTGTACATTGAAGGTATCAGTCACAGCCAAGTACACCTCGCGGCAGACGGAGGCACCCTTTGAGCCATGGGCTGGCACAGTGGACCAGGTGACATGTCCCATCGTTGCTGGGACAATTTCTCACCGCTCCTTCTTGGCAGGCTGTGCAAGAAGGTGCAGCCAGCAGTCTAGTTACGGAGACGTCTTCAGTGTGTGATAAATCATGAGCTTGCGTGGACTCTCGGCTTCTTGATGGATTGAATATGGATTGGAGGCTGGGGAGCGGAAGCAATTACACCCACCCAATGATCAGAAAATAAAGTGTCAGAGGATAGTCTTTAGTGGCCCCTGCGGACTCTCCATACTCCGGGTAGGGTTCCACTGCCAGGAGATGGTGCCCGCATGCTGACCCGGCTCCTCCCCCGCAGCAGCTCCGGGGACCTGGTGCAAATGCAGGCTCTGGCCCGGGTTCGCACAGAATCTTGTACAGGGTCCAACACACAGTGGTGAGTGTTCCACCCATTGCTTCTTAACTACCCAAGAAGGACCACAGTAAGATGACCATCCTAGCCCAGAGGAACAACAGCTTACAGCCAGGAAGGTAGATACGCAGAGCCAAGAATGGCAATACGCCCAGAGATGTTGCGAGACCTTCCTGTGGCAGACCCAGCACGAGGACTTGGACCTGCAGCCTCATGAAAGTGGAGCCGGCCAGCTGGCCTGACCCTCCCGCAGAGTTGCTGCAGGGGACCCACCGGCTAAAGTCCATGAAGGGCTCCCCCTGCACCAGCTGCACCCGGGAAGGGCTCCCCCTGTACCACCTGCACCCAGGAAGGGCTCCCCCTGCACCAGCTGCACCCAGGAAGGGCTCCCCCTGCACCGTGCTTCTATTGTTATCGGGCTTCACATTTCTCTCTGCTAGGAAGGCCCACAAGTCCCTGCAAGTCTCTGCCTTGAGAAGTCTCAAATCCTCTCCACAATGCAGGCTGAAGATGTCCATGGGCACCCCGCATGGAGAGCAGCTGGCGCACCAACACACTCAGCCAGTGAGCGAGCCCATCTCCTCAGCTGCCCCCGAGAGCCTTTCAATAGCAGAGACATCAGGATTGATTAAAAATAAATACAGTACGTGGTTCTTCAGGCTGTCAGTTGTCACTTTTATGTGATAATGGCTTTAGTTAGGGAATTGCCCTTCCCCTGGAGGAAGAAGAAAGACAAAGACATCAGGAGGAACTTCGGAACAATGGAGAGCCCTGTACTGACCAGGAGGACCTGCCTGCTGGCCACCTAGTCCCCCAAGGGTGAACAGTTTCACAGGCACAGGACACAGGAATTTGGGGAGAAAAAAACACCCCTTAAGCCAAAAGCAAACATACACACACACACACACATATGTATATATGTGTTTATATATGTATATATTTATGTGTGTGTGTAGGAGCACTCCCTATGCCTTTAACTCCTCCCTTCCCTTTTTCCTATTCTCCTCATTGGTTGTAACCGCGGGGCCGTGATTGGTCTGAGGACCCTATATAAGCCTCGGTATTTCCTGCATTAAACAGGCTCTGCGTCTTGACAGGCCTTACGTAGCTGAGTAAGCTCAGAAACTGGAGTGGAGATCCAGGGACGTACATTGGCATCTGCCTGAAGATTAACCATGAAAGCCTGGGTGGCGGGGTTGGCAGCGGGGTGAGCAGTGGGTGAGGTCAGGCGAAGAGGGTTGGAAGGAGAAGAGGGTTGGAAGGAGAGAGATGAGTGAATGGGTCGCAGGCAGAGGAAGCCCAGCAGGGAGGAGGAGTGACTGCAGGGGGCGCTGAAGGCAGAGCAGGGCAAATAGGAGGGGGTTGGAGGGAGGGGAATCTCCAGGAAGAGGGTGTTCACAGGAAGTTGAGGATGAACTATTAGCACTTTGATTGGCTTTGGGGGGTGAGTGCTGTGGGAACAGCCTCATTGAGGTTGTCTTCATCCTCCATGAAGAAGGAAAGGACCCAGGAGAGGAGGTTTCCCATGTTGAAGGAGAGGGATGGAGACGTTAAAGTGAAGGTGAACGGTATTGGCGTGTGGGCTCTCTGCGAAGGCCTGTCCGGTTGCACTCTTTAGGTTTGCAGAGCGAGCGCTGGGGATGGGCCGCCTGCAGCGTTAGGCAATCTACCGGAGGCAAGAGGGTGTGGCCTCGGCCAAAGGAGGTGTGGACGCAGAGAGCTCGGCAATTCCACCTTTCTCTGCTGGACTCAGAAAGAAAATCACCACGGGGCAGTTTAAAGCAGCACGGTAAGGCCCTGTGGACAGTGTTCACCGGCCAAAGTCCAAGAGCACGCTTAATCCCAAGGTGGGGCCCGCCGCCACAGGGCGGGTATGGGCAGGACCACCGGAGGCGCTTGTGAACCAGGCCACGTGGACGGGGCCCCGCTACTGGCACGTGAAGCGCCCCAGGTGCTACTGCGAAGCCGTTTAGAATCAGTGCAGAATTAGTATCACCTGACCTAAGCATATCACTCAAAAACAAACACATAAGACAATCACAGAAAGGCTGGTGTTGGGGCTGGGATTGTAGCTCAGCGGTAGGGCGCTTGCCTCGCATGCGTGAGGCCCTGGGTTCGATCCTCAGCACCACATACAAAGCAATAAAATAAAGACATTGTGTCCATCTACGACTAAAAAATATTTGAAAAAAAAAGAAAGGCTGGTGTTACCTTCACCAGCAAGACAGACAGGGGGAACACCACGAAATCACTCACCGACGGGGTCGAGAAAGCCCCAGAGCACATTGGGCGCCAGATATCGTCTCCTCGAGGAGTTGGGGTCCTGTGAGATGAAAAGAGGTCTTCGGGGAAGACAAAGTGGGGTCTCACGGGACGAAGCTAGGGGTGACGGTCCACAGTCACTACACTCAGACTCCAGAGATAGGCAAGACCACTCCGCCGGAACAAGACGCAGAGCCCGTTTAATGCAAGAAATACCGAGGCTTATATTGAGTCCTCGGACCAATCATGACCCCGAGGTTACAACCAATGAGGAGAATAGGAAAAAAGGGAAGGGAGGGGTTAAAGGCATAGGGAGTGCTCCTACGTGTGTGTATATATATAATATATATAATCCAGAGAAAGTGAAGACCAGAGACCAAAGCAGAGAGAGGTGTGCTCCCTCTCAAGGCCACCTTGGGGTCACGCTTAGACTCACCCTGGGCTGTGTAACCACACTCTGCTATCTCGTGGTACAGCCACCAGACGTGTGCTATTTCAGATTAAATCATAATTAATAAGATTAGTTAAACCCAACGGTGGACTAATTTAACCATCACTTAAGTTCCTATAACTACAATTCCGTTTCCAAGCCTCACTAACCTGTTCCTGCAACTCCATGGACCCGGGTGCCCCGTGGCTGCCCAGCCCCACAGCCAGGTGTAGAGCAGCGTCCCCACCATCCCTGCTGCTGGACAGAGTTGCTGCAGGGGACCCAGCACTGGACCACCTCCTCGAAGTTGCACTGACCTCGGCCTCTGTTGTGTCCCCCTGACGCCACAGGTGAAGGCCTGACCCTCCCGCAGCACACTAGCTGGGCTTATTTCAAACTTTCTTATTGACCTGTAGAATCTCTGCTCCTTGATGCTCCTTGGATCCGTTTGATGACCACCTTGATTTCCTCAATAACAAATGAGCCTATAAAACCTTGACTGTGTGTTTATTTTATGTTGACATCAAGGCTCATGCTGCTCATTTAAAAAAATTCACCTAAACAGTAAAAATGTAGAAAGCAACAACTTCACAGGGCAGGGTGGGCATCCATGCCAAGTGCACGCGAGGCCAGGGAGGGAGCCCTGAGGTCGGTGAGACCCCAAGCAGGAGTGCAGAGGGCAGCGTCCTCTCCTGCACGCCCGAGGGGTGAGGGGCAGAGGAAGGGAAGCCGGTGCCCTTCCCGGTGGAGGCCCATTTACAAGTCACTTTACTTCTCTCTGGCAATTCCAGAATTCGTGGCACATCAATATTCCCGAAGCAATCTGTGCCCTAATTCACAGAGACAGGACATTAGCCATGCACGCTCCGAGCGTACGGCCATGTCTCCTTACATACCAAGATGCCAATTAATTTTGAACCTTCACTCCAAGGTACCTTGATTTATGCTGAAATCCTGGGTGCTCAGAAGAGTAATGGGTTTATGGAGGAAATTGATCCGAAAGGAAAATACTTTACCTGGTTTAAGAATGCGGGGGGTTTATTTGCAACCCGCACGAGAACATGCAATAAATGTTATTTGTCGTGCTTTGCCGTTGTTATTGTGGTTGTAAACGCCTCCAGAATCTCAGCTCGAGATCTGCCCAACACAGCGCAAAGCAGGCCCTTCCGCAGGGCCCTGCAGTGGCCCCGGTGGCTGTGCCTCACCAGGGGCTCTGCAGCAAGGCTCTACTTCTCGTCTCAGCAGCAGTCCCCGCAGGGGCCCCTGCACTCCCCACACGCCGCACATTTCCTAAGTTTCCATTTTGGTTAGCTTTAATCCCGGTTCTCTGAGATAGGCCTTAACATTTCCATTTCAGAGAGAAGGAAAACGACTTTTCTGTGCATATAGAACAGGAGGAAGTGTCCTCCCTGGTGGAAGCTCCTGGCCTGCCCGGCCCCGCAGCCAGCGCCCTTCCCTGCTGCTCTGAACTCTGCAGCCCGAGGCCAGCAGGTCAGAGCCCGGAGGGGACGCGGCCCTGCTCCTCTCCAGGCCCTGCACTATGCCAAGCCCCCCGCTGTGGTGGGCCACTGCATTTCCTTGGGGCTTCTCTTCCCCAGCTCTGTCCCTCTTCATTCTTCCCAAGGGTCTCTGCCTCCAGATCCTGCAAGGACACCCTCCAGCTGCCGGGCGCTGCTCCACTGCACCCAATTTGCCGAATTCAATTGGGACAAAACGTCATTATCTGTGAGCTCCACCAGGGAGGACACAGGGCCATGTTCTCCAGAAAAACATCAGTCACAGTCCATTTAATGCCAGGAAAGCAAGTAGGAAGGCTCTATGATTGTAAGCACTGCGTTTGCAGGGGCCTGTTCTACCGCATGCAAAGCCCATAATTCCCCTGGCAATATGGCCGGGCAAGGCACAGAGACCGCCTTCCTGAGCCTGCAACAGGAAGCAAAGGACAATGTTGCCAGGAGGGCCCTTCTCTTTCTGCAGCTCTCCTGTCCCTCCTGGCCATGTGCAGGTGGACAGGAAGCGTCTAGGCATGGCGTGGCAAGCTAGGTAAGGAAGCCTGGTGGGCAGTGCCCAAGAGCCTGCTGAAGGATCTATGGTTTCCACATGGACTTTCACTGCATCGTGTAGAATGTGGTCATTTGGTGGAATTTCTTTTATATGTATGTTTGAAAGAAGACAAACATTACAGAAAGGTAATGCCAACTGGCTTCGGGCTGAACTGTCGCCTCCAAGGAAGGAGGAGCCCGTGGGAGCTCCCAGTCTGAGCGTGTCTGCAAACCAGGTCTGTGGAGACACACTTGAGCCACAACGAGGCTGGTCCACGGGGACCGAGGGCCCTAATCTATGAATTGCCTATGAAATGTGAACACAAAAACAAAGCATAGAGGGAAGACGTCGTGGAGAGACACGGAAGAAGGCCACGCAGGGGTGATGGCCGGGGTGGGCAGTGTGTCGCTGCCCCAGCAGAACAAGGAGGCCAGGAGGACCCTCTCTCACAGCTCAGGGGGTCCCCCCTGCCCCACCAGCCCCACTCCGCCCCGCCCTGCCCACGCTGGCTGCCCGGGAGCCAAGAGGGGAGCTCTTGCTGAAGCCACCCTGTCTGTGGTGCTTCATGGCAGTGCCCTGGGGGCTCATGAAACCCCCCAGATAAGGGGACATAAAAAAAGAGTTTTCATGAAGGCACATTTGGTTGTTTGAACAGGTGGCCATACGTTCTAGAAAGCTCTTGCACTGTGTGGAGAAAGCACACCATAAGAGGCGGGGGGCGGGGCCTGGGGCTTTGGAGCTCCGGTGGTGAGCCTGCCGGTCCATCCTGAGCGTGGACTCCACAGGCCACCCTTGCTGTCTGATGAGGGGCATGACATCCACCAGAGCCATCTCCTGAGACGTTTGCTGTCCTCCTGGTGTGGGACCTTCTCCTTTCTATCGGCGGCCAAGTGTTGAAAATGATAAATAATCCGGCTGACTTATTTTTAGAATACCCTCCTTTACCCGCTTAGGCGGCTTCATTTAGATAATCGCTCCAATCTTCCTGCGTGCATCTCCCATTTCCTAATTAGACCTCTAACAACTGCCCGTGGCACAAAAAGATGGCAAGCACCCAAGTCCACCTCTGTCCTGCCTCCCACCCACTGTCTCCTCTGTCTCTTCCTCCAGGGGGCAGGGACCTGGAGATGCCCATCCCTGGGGTGTCCTTCTGCCTTTGAGGGACAGAGGTGCGTCTTGCTGATCACCCAGCTTTATTCACGCTCCCAGGGAGCTGGACAAGAGCCTCCGGTAGTTGAGATTTAATCAGTGATTCCTGGTGGCTTCTAGTAATTTCATTGGACTGTCACCAAAATGCTAATGGAAACAGGTTTCATCTTAAGGACGTCACAAGGACTTTGATTGTGCAGACAGTGGGTGCCCCTCTGACGTCTCGATCCTTCCTCATCGCCCAGAGGTTTACTGCCTGCCCTGCTGCTGAGGTGAATGTTTGAGAACAGCGAATGTGTAGGGAGAGGAGCTTCCCTTGCACCCTCAGGAGCACAATGGCAGCAGACTGAGGAGCAGGAGGAAAGGGGTGGAGTGTGTTCAGAGGTCTGCGCATTGGGAGCTGAAGCAACCTGAGCAGGCTTTGAGAGACAAGCAAGCTGAAGGGTTGACAGCGACCTGGGACAAAGCTCGCCTGCGCTCTAGGGGTGATGCTTGATTTTCAGCCTCTTCTTCTTCAAGTTCATTTCCCCAGTGTGATAAGACAGGAACGTCAGAAGATGTGCTCCCTGTGCTTCAGGAGAGAACAAGGGAGAAGAGATGGTAGGGCAGGCCAGAGGGGCTCAGAGCAAAGTGCTCCACGACTCCAGCACCATACGGGGGCGGCGGTTTCTGAACCCCAACACATGCATATGACATCTCCTCCCACGTGTCTTTGGGGTTCCTCAGAGGCTCCTCTGACACCCCAAGCTCCAGATGAACTCTGTTCAGGTGAGGAGCTGAGCACAGAGGTGCCTGCCTGTCCCAGTGCAAGTAAGAAGATTTCAAGGGCACTTCGTGCTTTCTGATTCTTCTCCACCCACCTCCCACCTCCCTTAAAATATGTTGCAAATCCACAAAGAGGGAGAACAGAACAGCCACCAAAACGCCTCGTCCAACAATCTGCCTGCAAACTATTGGTCATAAATGCTACTGGTGATCCAAACACACCACTCCAGCACATGACGGAAAGCCTGGTGGGAGGCAGTGGGCACCCACAAGGGCCATCTCCATCTGGAGGAGGTCTGCCCCAACAGGAAGGCGAGGGTGGCCCGTCACCAGAGACCCTTGCTCAGGGGAAGGCATCTGTGGAGGTTGCTTTTCCTGGCCATCTGCTCTGACCCAGTCTTTTCCGACACCCTTCTGTCTTTGATTCAGAGAAGGATAATATTTCCAGCTGAAGTCTGGCCTACCCTTTGAGATCTGCTCTGGAGACCCACCCTTCCCTTGGGTTGTCTCCCGTGTGTGCAGGTCCATGCTATTCAGCTGCCGTGCATTCATCTCCTGTTTTTACATTTTGGGGGTCCAGTTGGGAATTTTTCTCACATGTTTCTATGTTCATATTTGTACTTCTGCTTTTATTGATACATAATGCTTGTGCATATTATGGGGTATCTGTGCTTATTATGGGATATGTTGATACCCACATACAATGTGCAAGGATCCAATCAGGATAATAAGCATTCCCTTCACCTCAAACACCAGTCAGTCATTCGCGCAGCGTTGGAAACTTTCGAAATCCTCTCTTCCAGCTATTTGGAGATGCACAGTGAATTTCTGTCAACTGCAGCCACCCTGCATGCTTGGAACCCCGGACCTCACTGCTGTCCATCTGTACCTGGTGCTTGTCACACATCCTGCCCCATCTGTCCTCTCCCTGCATCTCCCAGCCCTGGTGACCTCTGTTCCAGGGAGTCCCAGCTAAGAAGTCATGAAAAGTGGAAGACATAATTATTTTTCTCTGCCGTCACCATTCTTGTGGTTAACAGAAAGTGCTGTTAGAAGGTCATTGCTAAAATAGGTGGACTTCTTCACAGAAACTCAGAGGGAAGTAGACATCTTCCAAAACCAACCTGAATGGAAAGAAAACAAAGTCACCATCATCTGGGAAAGTGCTGCCCCAGGGGCGGTGGTGGAGGGGCAGAGGAGCAGGGGTCCCTCTCCGCCTCCTTCCTTGGGCTCGGCTGGCGACAGCACAGAAGTCCTGAGTGCTTTCCCTCTGGTGTCCATCAACCCCATCCTGGTGTCCAGTGTGCCAGGACTTACAGGCCTGAAGGTCTCTCCTAGCTAGCCTTCTTAATGTGGGAACACTGAGCTTTAAATTCCAAAATTAAATTTTTCTTAGACTTTCAATACTGCTTTCCATAAATAAAGCAGAAAAAGTAATTAAGCTTTTTTTCTGACCAACTCTGAGTCTGCCTCTGGATTTCTGGTTCCTTGACAAGTGAGTTTGGCCATTCCACAAATCGAGACACACGGCTGGGTCTTTTTATGAGGGTCTCTCTGTCACAACTGGAATTGGAAAAGGGGTCTGTTCCAATATAATAGTATATAATTAGGGACCGTCACACCAGCTTGGCCAGGACTGCCGGACTGCATATGCTCCGGCCCCACTCCAGTTCTCACTTGTGTAATCCTGAGGCCACTGAGGCCCCTTGGAGGTGGTTCTTAGGAGGTCTCAGGACTGGCTCTCCTCCCCGTGTGGCCACACTTTCCTGACCCACCTCCACTGTCCCTCACTGCTTGGAATCACAGTGTGTGGCCTGATCTGGTCAGTTGGGAGCCCACGAGTCAGGCCCTGGCCTAGGACTCTAGTCGCCCCTGCCCCTGCCTTCTGAGTTGCCCTCCTAAAACCCACCTGCCATGCTGCCTCAGCACTGCTGCCCTGGGAGCCCACCTCTGGTCCCAAATGTCCCACCTGATCACAAAGCTGTTTGCCCAGCATCTGGGCCTCTGAATGGTGTGGCAGCATGATTCATGATGGAGGCTTTGGGTCCCCTGGGGTCTGCTCTTCTTCCAGAGGGCCTGAAGGGTGAAGGCCAGCCATATAGCTGTGGACCCTGGAGCCACAGGAAGACTGAGCACCAGGGCTGGGATGAGATCCTGGGTGGTAATACTCCATGTGGGCTGTCACATGCCACTGCTGGCAGGGGTCACCGCAGGAAAGAGACACCTGGAATCTCCACCCTTGACCCCAACTGCATTCTCCCCAGTGCCTCTTCCCTTGACCAATTTTATTTATTTTAATTTATTCATTTGTTTCTTTGGTATGGGGGATTGAACCCAGAAGTGCTTAACCACTGAGCCACATCCCCAGCCCTTTTTATTTTTTTATTTTGAGACAGAGTTTTACTAAATTGCTTAGGGCCTCACTAAGTTGCTGAGTCTAGCTTAGAACTTGCAACCGTCCTGCCTCATTCTCCTGAGTCACCACCATTATAGGCCTGCACCACCACGTCTGGCCCCTTGGCTGATTTTAATCTGTATTGTTCTCTCCAATAAACCCTAACGCTGGGCAGTTGCGAGTGGGTGCTGGAGTCCTAGCAAGATGGCCGAACTACTGAGGCCAGTTTGCGGAATCTCTTGAGGTTGCAGTGGAGATCAGAAGTGAAGGTGGCCTGTGGGCCGTGTCCCCTTGAACTCTGCACTTCCCTAATGTACATGAAGGCTGCCCCCTGCCCGTTTCTGCTTTGGTGCACTCTGTCTCTATCTCTTAGTCTCCTCTCTTTGTATCTCTGCTCTCTCTCTCTCTCTCTCTCTCTCTCTCTCTCTCACACACACACACACACACACACACACACACACACACACACACACACCTCCTCTTTATTATCTGGTGGAATTCCTTCCACACTTCAAGGCATAGCTGAGCTGAGCTGGTCTGGAAGCCTATAAAGAAGAGGCAGTGCCAGGTCAAAACCATCAAATGCTTTGTTTTCCCTTCGGCCAAAAAAGGGAAGGAAGGAAGGAGGGAAGAAAGGAAGGAAGGAAGGAAGGAAGGAAGGAAGGAAGGAAGGAAGGAAGGGAGGGAGGGAGGGAGGGAGGGAGGGAGGGAGGGAGGAAGGAGGGAGGAAGATTGCCCTGGGGCAGCGATTCTCATCCAAGGCCTTGTGGCATGCTAGGGAGGACAGAGACCAGTCCAGGCTCTGAAAGACAAGACCCAAGGGGTCCTGCCCATCTTGCCGGCGCTCTTGGTGCTCGGCAGAGAAGGCGGCATCCTCCCTCCTGGTAGCAGGGAATCTGGCATCGCTTACCCTCTCCTCGTCCCCTCATTACCTCCAGGTTCATGCAGCCTCAGAAAGCCTGCCTCAGAATACGGAGCACTCCCCAGCGTGTCCCGCAAGGCCCATCTCTTTTGTATTTAAGAGCGTTCTGAAATCCTACAAAGCTACCGAGGCATGCTGCTCTCTGGGCTTTGCTGCTCCCATCTGGCAGGTGAGACCATCCCTTGCTTACCTAGGGAGATCCAGGGTCCCAACAGGCGCTACCTGAGGAAGGCTGGGCACGAAGCCAGCTCCACAGCCACGCAGGACGGGCTGCGCCACACAGCCCAGCACCCACGTGGACCAGCGGCTTCTCCTCCGCGCTCCAGCTCCTCCCCGGGGAGAAGTCCAACGTCCATATGTTGGCTCCATCGGAAACCCAGACACCACCATATGTCACCAAGATGGCGCTGCTTTGCCCTTGGCCGGGTTCCTAGTGCCTGCTGATGATGCATTCTCAAGCACAGACACTTTCAAACCCTCTGCTGTGACGTGATGAGCAGCAGCGAGGCCATCAGGAGAGTCAAGTTCCGACCGAGTCTTGGAGGCAAAAATTCAGGCTCTGGCGGCTGGTGTGGCGGGGCCCACACACTGGCGCGGTTGGCATTGGGCTCTCTGGAAGCATCTGGACGTGCTTCCCTTCGGGGACGGTGGCAGCCCTTCCAGCCTTGGCATGCAAATGAGTCACTGCTATATTTGGTAATGAGTGCCAGTCCTTCTCTGACAGGTTAATTAATATTCATTATTCAACAGGGGAGAAAATGCTGAGTTGTTTATCATTGGTTCATTAGTTTTAGCCAAATAAAGGATAAACATAATTACTCTCATAAACTACTGTGACAGAGCCTAAAAATTATAGGGTTGAAAGTGGATGCCTCCAGGAAAGCCCTGGAAGGAATGAGACCTGTGTCTTAGCCCTTTCCTTGGTTCTCTCTGGCTCCGGCTCCTTTGGACCTGGACAGTTTGCCGAAAACGGCCCTGAGCCTGTGTTCCAGGTTGGCTTTGTGTTCAGTGGTGGTTTCTGACCTCGGGGCTCAGGGGCCAGGTCGCTATGCATGGTGGGTGGGCAGTCTTGGCTACTGTGACTCTGACAAAGCAGAAGGCCTGCCTGGTTGGCTGTAGCATGGCAGGAGGACCGTCCCTCTCAAGTCAAGTTTCCTCCTGCATTCTCCCTGGTAAAACCTCGCCAGGCTTCTCCATCACTCTCTGCCTCCGTCTCTGTCCTGGTGCCCACAGTGTCCACACCTCCAGCCTCAAGTTCTGCTTCTGAAAGCCTCTCACTCAATCCTCTTCGTGTGGACTAAACTGCATCCCACTAAAGATCATGTGTTAAAACTGGAAGCCCAAGATATCTGTGTTGGAGTTGAGGTCTATAAGGACTCAACAAAGGAGGGTGGGGCCCGGATCCAGTGGGATTAGTGTCCTTGGAAGAAGATGCACCAGAAAGTTAGCCTTCTCCATGCGCACAAGGAGGAGGCCACACGAGGACACAGCAGACGGCCGTGGGCAGCCCAGGAGAGCCCCCATGAGGAAACAGATATTTCAGCTTGTTGATCTGGGACTTCCAGCCTCCAGGATGAGGAGAGAGGAAACACCTCTTGTTTCAACCACACAGTCCTGAATATTCTGATATGGACGCCCAAGCAGACTAATAGACCAACGGGCTAACCAGAGACGTGGTATCACACACATGCACACGTACATACAGGCAAACACACGTGCACACGGAGAGACACCTGTCACTCATTCATAGCCCTGCAGTGTGTCTCTAGGAAGTGTTTGAGGAGGACAACAATGAAAATCCAAGAGTAAGGAGTGCTTAGGTCGGGAGCTTTCTTGTCCACTGAAGTATGTGCTCACTCAGTACCCCGTCTGCAGAGCCTGGATCCCCATGGAGGTGGAGGACATAGGAAGTCAGGCTCTGGAACATGAACTTCAAGGAGCAAAGGCTGACCTTCGAGTTAATAAGAGGAAAATAAAACTCAACACCCACCAGCCTGTAGTGATCTCCTCATGAGTACAGATGTGATGCAGGACACAGGTGGGCATGTGGGTCCCCGCAGACATGACAGACCTCTGGTGCTCTATTCACCCATTTATGCTCAGAACAGGTGCCTTAAGGAAATAGCGTCTGACCCCCACGGCCAGTTGAAGGTTGAGTTTTTGGAGAGCAGATACTGAGGCTAAGTCTGGGATGCAGGATCCCAGACAGGATGGGAGAAAGCGGGACCAAGCACAGGAAGAGACGGAGCAGTAGGCATGCTCCCAGAGCCCAGCCCCAGGGCTGCTGGGGCCCTGGAGGGAGCCCCGCAGCAGGACAGGCCTCCGCCTGCTCAGTGCCTGGGCGCGGGCTGCCCCAGGAAGGCCCAGCCGCAGCACAGCAGCTCTGCAAGCAAACTCTTCCTCCCCAGGACCTGGATGGTACATCTCTGGACCCTCACCTGAACCCATTCCTCTTTCCAGACGTGACACCGATTGGGGCAGGTTTGGGCCCCTCCCACCCGTGTGAATCAATCATCCATTCAGCTGTGCAGCTCAGTATGTGTTAGCCATGCAGAAACAACACCACCTGTATGTGCATATGCACGCGCGCGCACACACACACACACACACACACACACACACACACACACACACACTTCTTTTACAGGTGTGCATTTTGTTCTGCAACTACACTTTTAATTCAGCATTCTGTTTGGAAGACCTCCCCAGGCGGCTGTTTGCTGATCTTGTCTGGTTCGTTCTAAGTGATGTGAACAATCCCCTCCTGTTTCTACACCACAGTTAAGCCTTCGTGCCCTGGCTGGTGGCAGGCGAGCTGTTTCCTTTTTCTTTCTCTTCTGCAAGAAAAGTAGCCAGGGACAGCTGCCCCTGATGCCGGTCCCAGGGCTTCTCCAGGATGGATTGCTCTCTTGGCCTGCATCCAGTGCCAACCTGCCTAAAGTTCATGTGCAGCCCTAAACCCCCTCCTGAAGTGCCTGGGCTGGTGGTCTCTGGGGTCTTTTCAGCCTGGACTCGAAGACGATCCCTGGGTATCTGCAGCTGTCCCCACAAGCAGGCCGTCCGCTGCCACGGCCACGGAGGCTGCCGGCACTTGCGTTAGCAGGACTGCGTTCCCAAACCTGCCTTTGACACCAAGTTTGTGGTGCAGCGAGTCTTTCAAAACAGAGACAGTACAATACGTCTGCAGATGTGGTGAACAAAGACAAAAGGGAACAAAAGTTCCAGTCTTCCGTTTTTTTTAATGTAATCAACGTAACAATTGTGCGACTAAGGAAGGAGGAAGTAGGCGAAGACAAAGCAAAGCAAAGCCCTCCAGCGACCTAAGCAGATGTGCGGGAGCCTGTGTTTTCATCAAGGAGGCACCTTCCCTCTCATCAGAGCACATATCCCCCGTCCTGTGGAGCCACACAGCCCAGACACGGGGTGGGGGGAAGTGAAAAGTAACCACCGACGTCCGCCAGGATGCTCTCCAGCGAGGCGTGGGTATAGCCTCTCCCCATCTGTGGGACCCGCCACCTTACTGACCCTGGACCTGAAGGCTGGGAATACTCGCAGCCCCCGGGGCCCTTGTGGGGACCAAGGAGGGAAAGCAAAGCCCTGGCTTTGCAGAATTATGCAGAGCTTTTGAGGTGCTGGGCCGAGGAGAGGGTCCTGAGGCAGCAGATGCCGGGCCTGGGGCGGTGCAGCTCCAAGGTCAGGACCGCAGCCCGTGACCCCACTGTGGCTCTCGAGCCCAAGACAGGCGGGAACAGTCAGGTGACCTCAGCAGATGGATGGTGAATAAAATATAACTATTTTCACCTACAGTGATTGATAGAAATATAGCTATAAATTTATATAATTATGAAAATGTGGGGCTGGGGTTATGGCGCAGTGGTAGCGTGCTCGCCTAGCATGCGGGAGGCGCTGGGTTCGATCTTCAGCACCACATAAAAATAAAATAAAGCTATTGTGTCCACCTACAACTAAAAAATGAGTATTTAAAAAAAATTATGAAAATGTAACTAGCATTATGGAAATAATCATGCCCTCGGTTCATGAAGAAAAAGAGAATAATGTTCATAATGTTCAGTGTTTTCTCAAAAAGTAAAATGGTAACTATGGTATTTTGAAGTTTTTATTATCCCCAATGCCATGCAGACATGCTCCTCTGAAGCCAGAAAAACTACATCAAGGTCTCTGGAACCACGTTCTTCAGCATCTTGAGAGTTCACAGGAAACCGTGTGTGATCAGCCTGTCTGGTCAGTGCTGGCCTAAAGGAAGTCCAGGGAGGAGGTCCTCTCTGTGCTCATGGACTCAGAAACCAGAACCAAATTTCATGCTGAAAACAAAGAGAAGAGCTGAGAAAATATTAACAGAAATCTTTGAGCCAACAATACAGTGAAGAATTATGGAGCTAGAGCTTAGGAAAGGAAGGACCCACAGGGATGAGACGGCACTCAGAACTCCTTCTCCAGGGGTGTCTGCCTTTGAAAGAGGCAGCTCGGCAGTTAAGAGGCTGAGCTGCATTGCCAAGAGTTACAAGTGACTGAAGGGACAAAAGTCACAGTCACAGGCTCTGAGAACACACCACTCCCCTCCACTCACGCAGCACTCTAAGACCAGAGGGGTGGATTCCCCACCCACCAATTCTGCACCCACCAGGCATCCACCACTCAATCCATTTTTTCACTGTCCGGCTGGGGACATCTCCATCCCACAGACTGAGAGCACAGTCCCACTGGCCTCCCTACTTCAGATGCCACTGCAAGTCTAGACCTCCCGACTTCTAATCAAGCCGACGTGAGTCAGGGGTCCCCACCACCTCTGCCTCAGGTGTGATAATCTGCTGGGGAGCACTCAGGGAACCCTTGGCTTATGTTTGCCAGTTTGTAATGGAGGATACAACTTAGGAAGAGCTAGATGAGATGCATCGAGCCAGGTGTGGAGGGCTGTGTGTGCAGCTTCCTTGCCCCTCCACCGGGGCATGACACCCTCCGGCACCAACCCAAAACCCACCAAGTCTCCTGATTCTTGGAGCTTAATCCCCAGCACACTCCTTCCCAGATCTGGTGAGTGTGGTGAAAGCTCCAGCCTTCTAATCACTGGGTCTTTCAGGTGACCAGCCCCTTCCTCAGGAGATAAGTGAACTCATTAACATAAATCACTTCATTAGCACAAACTCAGATGTGACCCAAAAGAACTCATGCTGAATAATGAGACATTCTTATTGTCCATGAAATTCCAAGGGGTTTAGAAGTTCTGTGCTCCTAACCAGGAACAAAACTCAAATATATTTCACGTTATACCATGCGGCCCACTCCAGGGAGCCCTCATGAATTCTCCTGCTGTCAAGACTCCACAGGGGCACATGCTAAGAGCAAGTTCCCCTCTCCAGGACAGAGTTTTACTTCACATTATCTTAAATCTCTGAAAAGATTGCCAGTGGCCTGAATTGCTGAGCAGAAGCAGTGTACACCTTTGAGGAAGACATTAACATCATGGAAGATCAAAACTTATGCCTACTATGTTTTTGAATCCAATCCCAACTCTTGATAAAAGAAATAACCACATAGAAAATAAGTCTGGATGATATTAATGAAAATCAAGAGAAAGAATGATGTAAATGGATTTAGGAGAATTTAAAAATGGAAATGCCAGATATGGACTTATAGTAACTGCATTAATTATGCTTAAGAAATAAAACAAGACAGATTCTTCGGGCAAAGAAATAAAACTTGTAAGAAAGATTCAAATATAAACTGAAAATGCAAAGATTAATATTAAAAACTCAGTGAATAGATTCAATAATAGATTAAACACAATGCAAGAGAGACTTAGAGCTTTGGAACATTAGTCAGAAGGAAATACCCAGAGTTAACTGCAAAGACTGATGAAAGGGTTAAAAATGGGAACACTAATGAGGACAAGGCTGAGGAACATGAGCGCACCGACCAGGAAGCTGCGTGAAGCTGGAGTCGCACAGCAGGGAGGGGCGGCATGGAGCAGAAGGGTATTTGGAAAGGTCCTCTGAGAAGAGCCAAGGACTTATGAAAGGGGTCAACCCACAGAGCTAGAAACCAGAAGGGTAAATAAAGTCCCCACAGAATAAGTAAAAATGGAACAACACACGGGCATATTGAGATAAAACTCCGTAAAGCCAAAGACAATGAAAACCCTCAAAAAAAAATTATAGAAAAAGAGACATACTACCCTTAAAGGACTGGAAAGTAGCCTGACAGGCAATTTCACAGCAGGGACACAGGGGACAGAGAAGTGGCACATTCAAGGGCTGAATAAAGGAACTGGCAATCTAGAGGTGGATGAGCAGGTAGAGCCTCCAGGAGGGGAAATGTTGCAGGCCAATGGAAATTGTCTTTGGAAGACCCTACCTGCAGGACGCCCAGAGATGGAGATGCATCTGTGCATATGGAGGAGCAAGAGCCATCGGGTCAGGACTGAGGAGTCACAGCGTCCTCACATGGCCCAGGACAAGGCAGGAGCACCAAGCGATGTTCAGCTTGATGAGTCAAGGATGCAGGTTACAAGCTCCCAGGAAACCACCCCAAAATAATAGGAGAGCTCGTAGCTGCCCCTGCAGTGTGGTCTTGTCCCCGAGTCCGTGTGCCAATGGCTTGCTCCTCAGAGTGGCACTACAGGAGCTGGTGGAACCTGTAAGAGGTGGGGCCTCTGGGGAGACCTTCAGGTCATTGGGGACGTGGCACCCCAGCCCCTTCACTCCCTCTTTTGCACTATCTGGCCATGAAGTGAGTGGTTTTGACCCGCCACACACTTCCACCATGATGTGCTGCCTCACCACGGACCCCAAACCAGCGTCCAAGTGACCATGGGCTGAAACCTCTAAAACCGTGAGTCAAAACAAACCTCTTTTTCTTTATAAGATGATTTTCTCAGTAGTGGTGGGAAGCTGCCAACATAGCAGCCAGGCACAGAGGGGAAGGGAGGAAGCAACGATTATAAGATGATAATAAATGCAAAGGAAGGTGAGAGGGGAAAGGAAAGCAAAGAGTCGAAACACCTAGAAAATGCACAACAGGATGAATTCAAAACCCAGTGGATCTGAATCCCATTGAATGTGAATGGACTACATGCTCCACAAACAATAGCAACGCAGCACCTGCAGAAGACACGAATGTGGATAAGCAAAGAGAGGGTTTGAAAGTAAAAGTGCAAGAGAAGACACACCACCCAAGATTCACCAGGGCACACAGCTGGCTCATGAATACCAAACGTGGACTTCAAATCAAAGAGCGTGCTGAGAGGTGCACAGGGATTTCATTCTGAAATCAACTCCATTTATAATGAAGGTGTAAAACTTACAAATTTCTGTCACCGATTGCTAGAGCTTCAAACATTTTAAACATATCTGGAGAGATCCAAAAAGTCATAATGCTTTTGTGAAAGGGTTAAAAACAACTTTCTCAGTAACTTAAAAAATAAGAAGGAAAAGAAGTAAAAACCAAGACACTCCCAAGGAAGGACAGAGAAGGGACATTGCCCCCTGTGTGCTCAGGCTTAGTGAGTCACAGTGGTTAGGCACTGCAGATGGACCCAGGGAGGGGAAACTGGACCGTGACGCAGTGGAGTCCACAACAGTAGCACAATGGACACCTGGCTGATGAAGAGTTAGCAATGGCTGGGTCCTGGACAGTATGCTTTCAATAAGTGATGTCGGATCAATTGGATTTCTACCTGGAAAAAAATGACCCCCAAAATATCAATACCAGATGGATTGTAGATCTAAAATAAAACTAGAAAATAATATGGAAGACATTCACGAGCTACAATAGAGACAGTTTATATAACAGGATACGAATACACTAAACAGAAAGAGCGTGGGCGAAAGTAAACTGTACCCAAGCGACACTCCTTGAAGACACTTCACACACAGCCCAATAACCCCAGTGAACGTTCCTTACAGTGCCAGCTCAAGCTCTCGTGCGCTACGGACGCAACGTGACCTGGAACTGCTTGACATCCCTCCGTCAACATGTCTGATCATCCGGGGATGTCCCCTCTAGGTGTCCACACAGCAGGCCAGCTCAGCAAGAGACATCTACAAGCATGTTCCCAGCGGCAAAGTTCACACAAGCCCTGAAGGGACGCGATCCTGCAGATGGCCGATGTCCGAATGGACAGATCAGTTTGATGTCACTTGACCATGGGATATCAGATGCAAAACACGGACAATCCAAACTCCATCCAGCAAACGAATAAGTCTTAAAAACAGGACCTGGAGGGAGAGGAGCCAGACGCACAGTAATGTGGACTTCAGAATTCTGTTTATTTATGTTCCAAACCAGAAAACTGCACCACAGTATTGCAAAAGGAGGAAATGATTATCTTGCGGAAGCAAAAAGGAAACGAGTGGTGGAGGGGAACAGATTCACTTGATGTAGAATGTCACATAGTGAACTATGAGCAGGCCAAGCTCCTTCCAGCAATGAGTGGATCTTATCATCAAGTGAATGTGAGAGACCCCCCGCTGGGTCTCAAGGATGGGGTGTGGGAGCATCAGGGGACTGGAGGGTCCCGGAGGAGCCTAAGGGAGCAGCGGACCTGTGCCACTTCCTGTCTTTATCTCCTGTGATGGCTAACTGAGCGTTCACTTTGCGATGGCTCATTGAGCTATAACGTGTTTCTGTGCTGTCTGATACATGATTTATATTTTGATTTTTTATTTTATTTTTTAAATTTTTTAAAAATAGTTTTGGTATCAGGAATTGAACCCAGAGGTGCTTTACCACTGAGCTACACCCTCAGCCCTTTCTATTTTTTTTTTTTTTTTAACAGGGCCTTGCTTAAGACCTCATTAAGTTGCTGGAGCTAACCTTGAACTTGCGATCCTTCTGCTTCAGCCTCCCAAGTCACTGGGAGGACAGGTGTGCACCGTGGTGGCCAGCTTAATTCTACAAAAAGAATTTAAAGGCTGTTAAACAGTTTTCCTCACGGCAGGATGTCTGAGAGCCAACACACACCTGCAGGACAGGGTTGTGCAAAACTAGCTGGCCTCAAAAGCATCTTTCTTAACCATGTGGAGATTTTAGTTTTCTGTTGAAAAATTTAGGACTCTCTGAATTAATTAATTACTAGTTCATAATCATTCATAGCATCTTTATTCTATTATAGTTAATTGTGAAATGTATATTTGGCTTTTTATCCACGTTTCCTGACACACAGCTCTTGAAGCCCTTGTAGACAGGGTCATGAGGAGAACCTTTTGTTCTGAGATTGGTCTTTTACCCCTGGTTCCTGACGCAGAGCTCCTAAGGCATTGGTGGTTCCCTGAGGGATGGGAGTTTCTGACCCAGAGCTCCTGGATTCATCAGAACTCTCAGTGAATTGGAACTCCCTAAGAGAAGGATCCCTGTGGGTAGCTTTTGCTGGACTCCAGGTTAGCCTTAGGATGAGGGCTGGCTACCAGGATAATCAATCATGTGATTAGAGGCTGGACCGTTCAGACCCTTCCCAACCTCCTGGGAGAGGAGTGGGGCTAAAAGGGGAGGTGGTCTCGGTGGCTGACAATGTAACCAAGCACATCTGCACAGTGCAGCCGTCCACAGACCCCAAAGGAAGCAGCTCAGGGGAGCTTCTGCAGAGCTGAACACAGGGCGGTACCTGGAGCTGGTGCGGAGGCCCCGGCGCCTGGCCCTTGCACCTGGCTGTCATCTGGATCCTCTGTAATGGTTAAATGTGTCACCCGAGCTCTGTGAGCCACTCCAGCAAGTTAATTGAATGCCCAGGGGGCAGGGATCATGGGACACCAATTTATAGCTGGCTGGTCAGAAGTACAAGTGACAATCTCTCATGCCACCTGTGATTGTCATCTGAAATGGGAGCGCTGGACCATGGGACCTGACACATCTCTGTGTAGATGGTGTCAGGACTGAGTGGCTGAACCAGGCAGCTGGGGCCTGCCACAGCATTGCCTGTGTGGGCCTGGGGACCCCCACACCTGGTGTCAGCAGCCCCATGTGGAGCGGCACAGGAGAGCAGAGAGCAGGCAAGCCTTGCCTTCCCTTCTATGATTATTAGTGCTGTTCCTGGGAACCAAGGGGGACAAACCATGTGAAGAGTGCTCGAAAGCCCTGCTAAAATGTTGCCCTCCGGGTCTCCACCGAGGGCAGCTCCCTGATGAGCCAATCTATAACAGAAAGACCCAGAATAGGAGAGGGGCATTTGAACAAAAGGATTTATTTTTCCCCAGAGTTCCACATATGGTCCAGGATGAGCAGGGTCCCAGTGTCATCATGGATCAAGCCTCTTTCTGACACCTGCTCTACCATCCTTTCTACATGAGGCTCCTTTGTTATGGTCCAGGATGGCTGCTGGAGATCCACCCACTGATGTCCCATTGTGTGGTTAGGGGAAGGAGCACGGAGGGAGGGCATGCCTCTGAGTTTTAGGGCACAGCCCAGATTGAGCATACTTTGTTCCTGCCTGCTCTTCATTTGTCAGGATTTAGTCACATGATCACACCTAGCTGCAAGGGAGGCTGGTGGCAGCACTACAGAGCAAATGTATGGGCCTCTTTCACTAAAAGAGCAAGGCGTGTAGGTACCACAATGGCTCCTGGCTTCAGGGGCCATGAGTCCATGGGGCCTTGGCTCTCTGGGCGTCAGAGCAGAAGGAGTCTGGAGAATGCTCCTCACAGACCCAGCACTGAAGCACCTGGCTCACAAGACGAGTTCTGCCTGTTTCCCCACAGTGGCCAATACCCGTCCGATGCCTGCTTCGGCCCAGCAGCCCCCAGCGCTGGAAATGGCAAGAGTGCAGGGCAGAAGGCATGGGTGCACCTGCCTGCTGCCTCCTAGGTGCCAACGCTGCGTAACCTCCCGGCTGAAGCCAAGCCTGCACACCTGGCCTTCCCCTCAAGCCTGTTGCTGGCACAGCTACCTCTTCCAGAGCCTTGTGTCGGGGCCTGGTGGTGCTTCTGCCTGCGAAACACCTAATTAACAGCGGCACTTTCAAAGGCACCTCACCAAAGGCTCCCTGTGTCTCGGCACAAGGACTCTCATTAGTGAAGGTGGGCCAGGTGATTATTTATACCACGTCTATAATTAAAAATTCTGAAAGCTAATTACAATTATCCATCAGTAGGTCCTTGTGCCAGAGCTGGAGAGCCTAACCTTCCTTGGAGCGCTGTTCTCCATCTCTTCTCATTCTCCTCTCCTCTGGGGCCCCTGCTTCCCCTTTGAGAACTCCACAGCAGCGCTCTCCCCCTAGCTCATCGCTTCCCCTGCCGATCTGCAAAAACCAAATACACACAAGACGGGGGCCTGAGCTGCAGCCCGCGCGCCTGCTCCTCGTCCTTCCACTGAAGGGCTCTCCAGCACCTCCTGTCCAGGCCTCTCCGTGTCTCTTGTAAACACCATGTGTGATTAGTAGCCATTAGTTCCAGCAGTGGCTCGAACAAGGATAAAACCAAAATATCACAAGTTGTATTTAATTAAAGTAACTGCATGAAGAGGACTCCTCTGACAATCTCTTCTTGCAAGTTAATTATTGAACCCTAGACTAAGCAAAGTAGAGAAATTTCAATCTGGAAGAGGTGTGCTGGCTGCCTCCTCCTCATGACACCTGACTGTCCACACCTTGGCACTGAAGTCAGTCCCGCTGCGTGCACAGCAACCCCCTGTGGACAGGCGAGTGCAGCTGGCACGGACCTCTCCAGGCTCCTTCAAGCACAGCCGTATGTTCTGCCACCTGAAAGAAATGTTCTGGAAAGTGCCCTGCAGACTATGTCTGAAAAAACCAAGGAAGCTGACTTTTTAGGCACAAGCGCCGCCGGCAGGGACTTCTGGTTTAAAGTGACACCTGGGGGGGGGGGGCGGTCAGGCCACCAAACCAGAGCTGGATTCCACCCCAGGACTTTAGTCTAGGGAGAAAGTTGCTGCCCTTCCCAGCCGGCTGGACAGCACAATCAGTGGATGAGAGTTGCAATCAACCAACTTTATTAATTTATTAAAAATTAACACCTGGGCCTACCTGGCAGAGGGCAGCTGGCAATTTTTACCTGTATGCCTTCTGCCTTACCAGTTATAAAATTGGACAGCCACTGAATCACCAGAAGGTGCTTCTCTGGGCATGGAGGTGTCCCCACAATCCCAGGCAGAAGCTGTAGGATCACTGAGATGAGAGTCCAGGGAGCAGGGAGGCGGGCAGGTGGGGGTTCTCGGGGAGTGGGATCCTCCATCCTGGCAGGTGCTGGCTGTAGGGAGCAGGGACAAGACGAAACTTCATCTCAGCACAGCAGAGCCACTTTACAAGACAGACACTGGGAATTTGACCATAACCCCTGTCTTCCATCTGGACTCCTTAGGATGAATTCCAAATTCATCTCAGGTGGAGAGAGAATGGGATCAAAAGCGGCACAACATGTTTGCATATGAATTCTAGGTCCATGAAAATCCTTCTCGATTGAGAATTAGTGCACAGAAGGAAAAATAGGTTTTGATTGTAGAGTCAGCCCTTGGTATCCACGGGCACGGCATCTGCAGATCAAACCAAGTACAAATCAAAAATATTTGGGAAAAATCGCATCTGTTCTGAACAAGTCCATGTTTTCTGTCACCTCTCCCTGAACGCCACAGCATAACAACGTTGTGCATGGCATTGACGCTGTGCTGGGTATTGTAAGTAACCCAGGGCGTGAGGAGATGCCTGCAGGTTGTATCCAAACACCGCATCACGATACATGAGGGACTTGAGCAGCGCGGTGTCCACAGGGGTCCTGGCACCCGTCTCCGCAGATGGAGAGAAGATCGAGGTTTGCAGCACTGTGCTCCTCTTCTGTCCCAGGTGTGTCTGACTGTGTTTCTGAGCTGTGACCTCATTCCTCACCGTGGCCAAGGGCCCTGAGCAGACTGAGGGGCCCACACTGAGTGGAAAGCCACCCACATGCGCAGGGTCTGCCCGCCTACCGCCTGCAGCCGTGCACACTGCCACACCACGGCACCCAGCCTGTTCCTGAGAGGGTCCTCCCTGCCAGCCAGAGACCCGGTACAGGCAGAGCCTCGGCAGGTCAGAGAGAGACCAGTAGCCTGAGAGGGAAACACACGTGTCTTATGTGGCCGAGATTTGAAGACTGCCTTTTAGCGGAGAGTAACCGAGTCTGTCCTGACCGAAAATACAGCCAACCCAGGGCTAGTGGGACACACCATGGGAGCAAACTAAGACTGGCAGATGTAAGGAATCCAAGCTGGTAGCTACATTAACACCAGGCAAACAGACTTGAAGGTAAAGACAAACAGAAGAACCTGAAATGTCCCCAGAGAAGAAAGAGATGGCCTCTAGCAGGGCCCTTTGGCTGGCAGACCTTTCAGTGGTAGCGACTGAGCCAATGGTAAGGGAATGATGGCTTCCTCAGTGAGCAGCACGGATACAAAGAAGAACACTCAGGAAGGAGGGTCAAAAAATGATCATTTCAGAAAAAAATTAAAATAGAAAATTCACTCTGAGCAAACTCTAACTTAAACCAAGGGTATATTTTGTAGGCAGAAAGAGAATAAAGAACAAAACTATCATAAAATCTAAATAAATATGAGCTCTAGAAAATAATCATAAATCTATCACAGAGATTAAAAGTATACAGAGTTAAAATTCATGAAACATGTAGCTTAATGGGAGAGTAGATTCAAGAGTTCTGAGGATTTTGTTCAAGACTATAGAAAAACTATTGATCAATTTTACAACTTGCAAGTATAATGTATATTATAATTTCTGCAATAGCCACTAAGGGAATAAAGCATGTTACTTTCAGAGTATGAGAGGAGGAAAGAAATGGAAAAACAGGCCCGTTCAAAATAAAGGAAGAAAGAAATGAAAAGAAGCAGAAATGTCAGATGAAAACAAAGGGCTGTGGTTTGGAGGAGGCGTCCCGCAAAAGCTCACGTGTGAGCCAATGCGAGAAAGTTCACAGGAAAAATGATGAGGTCACTTGGGTCATGAGAACCTTGACCCAATCAGTGAATTGATCACCTGATGGGATTAATTGAGTGGTAACTGGGGGCAGGTGGGGCACAGCAGGAGGAGGTGGGCATTGGGGGCGTGGCTTTGGGGCATATATATTTATATATGTATCTGGAAAGTGGAGTCTCTCTCTGCTCTCTGATCATCATGGGAGCTGCTTCCCTGCACCACACTGTTCTGCCATGATGTTCAGCCTCACCCCGAGCTCCAAGGAATCGGGCTAGCTGTCCATGGACTGAGACCCCTGAAAACGTGACCCTCCAAATGAACTTTTTCTCCTCTACAATGGTTCTGGTTGGGTCTTTTAGTTGCAGCAGCAAAAAAGCTGACCACAACGGGAAGGAATAAAATGCTGTAATCTAACATGAATAAAAGTGTAACAATAAGTATAATCCATGATAGAAATATTGCCAAATTGCTGCTCAGAGGCAACATGCTTAAAACAAAAGATTACAGCCGGGTTAAAGATAAGAGAGTAGAAAGAATCATATTTGACAAGTACAAAAAATCAAAGCTCGTTTTACTATTACACCAGACAGGAGGAATTTGAATGCAGTACTCTTATCAGAGAGGAAGAGGGTTATTCACAGTGACAGATACTCAAACGGCTAGGAAGGCCTGAGGCTTTACTATGCATGCACCTGCTAACATCGCTCATGCTACATGAAGCCAAAACTGAAAAAATAAATACAAATAGAAATACATAAATACAAAATCACACTGGGATATTTAATATTTTATTTTGGAATTGATAAAATTATCAGACAAAATAGAACATATACAGCATATTTTAATAAGCCAATTTTAAAAGCCTGACTTAATGGACATAGAGAATACAACATTCGGGAGAGTACACAGTCTCTCAAGCACATGAAGTGGTAAATCATGTCTCAACAAATAACCAAGGATTAATACTACATGGAGTATCTCTTAAATGGAAGAGAGGTGTTCGAAATCAATTCTTAAAGATAACTATGAAAATCCTGCATGCCTGTAAGCTAAGAAGTATATGTCTGAGGAACTCCTTAGTTTTAGAATAAGTCATAACAGAAATTTGAATAAATACAGATTTTAAAATAGTAAAATCAGTACATATCAAAACATGAGGGCCATTTAAACCAAGCGTTAAGTGCTGATATTACAAGAGAATAGTCTGTGAATTCCTAAAACAAGAGTTCATCTAAAGACTGCAGAGAATAACAGAATAAATACAAAACGAGTAAGATATTGTTAAATGCAGAAGAAGAAATTAAAATTAGAAAAAAAAATAGAGACCCAGCTGAAAGTGTTGATTCTTTAATAAGCCTAATAAAATTGATGAACTTTGACAAGATTTATTAGAAAAGGAGGAAGGCACAAAAGAAAACCGTTCCGGATGCTATTACAGCCTGAAGACTGATAAGGAAACACCATCACCAGCCCCACAGGGCATTCCACTTATTAAACATCTAAACAGGCGGGACGGCCCTCACCAAAGAGTCAAGAAACAAGAAATTCCACATTTAAAAAATACCAAAATGCAGACAAGAAAGAAAGACTCCGGATTCATTTGCTGAAACCCACACAGCCACATTGTGTCTGCACAAAACTCTGTAAAACAGTGTAAAGGCAGCCTGACGTTTCCTTTCAAATCTTAAAATATTAACAAACCTAATCCAGCATGATGTAAAATGCTAATAAATCATGAACAATCCGGCCTTATCTCAGACATGCAAGGTGGATTTAGCATTAAGACATTACTTAAGGCAGTTTATCACATTTAGTGGATTAGAGGAGAACAATCACGTAATTATCTCAACAGATGCAGAGAAAAGGCTTTTGATAACTTCTAACACTAATTCATGACAAACTTCCTAGCAAACTTAGAAAAGGAAGTTTTATAATGTGGTAGAGAGTAGCTTTACAATGTGATAGCACACCTCCTGAGCAGTGAGGAAGTCCTCGCACTGTGTTCAAAGTCACATGGAGAGCTGTGGCCCCGTTCAGTACGGCAAGAGAAAGAAAGACAGAAGATTGAAATAAAAGAAACAAGCCTGCGGCCACCTGTTATTTACCCTAAAGATGGCAGTTATCAATAATATAAACAACAAGTGTTGGCGAAGATGTGGGGGAAAAGGCACACTCATACATTGCTGGTGGGACTGCAAATTGGTGCAACCAATCTGGAAAGCAGTATGGAGATTCCTTAGAAAGCATGGAATGGAACCACCATCTGACCCAGCTATCCCACTCCTCAGTCTATACCCAAAGGACGTAAAATCAGCATACTACAGTAACACAGCCGCTTCAATGTTTATAGCAGCTCAATTCACAATAGCTAAACTGTGGAACCAACCTAGATGCCCTTTAATAGACGAATGGATACAGAAACTGTGGTATTTATACACAGTGGAATATTACTCAGCATTAAAAGAGAATAAAATTATGGCATTTGCAGATAAATAGATGGAGTTGGAGAACATCATGCTAAGTGAAGTAAGTCAATCCCAAAAAACCAAAGGCCAGATGTTCTCTCTGATAAATGGATGCTGATCCATAATGTGGGAGGGGCCATGGGAAGAATGGAAAAATTTGATCGAAGGGGAGGGAAAGGAGAGGATGGGTCATGGGGGCAGGAAAGATGGTGGAATGCGATGGACAACAATGCCCTAGGTTCATGTATGGCTGCACATATGGTGTGACTCTACTGTGTACAACCAGAGAAGTGAAAAGTTGGGCTCCATTTGTGTACAATGAATCACAATGCGTTCTGCTGTCGTGTAAACCTAATTAGAATAAATTTTTTAAAATGTGATTGGGGACTGGGGACGTAGCTCAGTGGGTAGAGTGCTTTCCTAGCATGCACAAGGCCCTGGGTTCAATCTCCAGCACCACACGCGCGCGCACACACACACACACACACACACACAAGTGGTTGGGCTGTGCCACGCGTCCGGCACAGGGTTTGGAAAGACCTATCACACCTGAAGACTCCCTGGGCAGAGCAGGGCAGCACCAGGCTGGTCCAGGAACGGCCCAAAAGCCACACCAAGGAGGCTGCTTGGCTGTTCACTGAGCTGTGTGGTGGGACCAGTGTGAAGGGGCCCACATGTGGGGCCTTGGGCTTGAGTGGCCAGTGCTTGTGACAGAGGAGAGGCACTCGGGTTTCTCAGGAGCTGCCAGGACTGTGGGGCGGCAGAGTGGTGGGGGACAGTGCTAAGCGGAGGACAGTGGATTCAGACTCCCTTCCACCGTCTGCACGGGCGACCGAGGTAGACCAGCTGAAATACTCCACAGAACGAACCTCCAAATTGCTGAGAGGATTGAGAAAATTTCTAGATACAAAATTTCTGTATAAATTCAATTATATTTCCATAAACGTGCAGCGACCAACAGAAACTTGGATTTGAAGAAGGAAAAAAAAAAAACATTTGCAAAACTCCCAAAATATAAACAACCTAGAAATAATCTAAAAATGAAAATATATCAGTGAAAGCATGTCATGTAAATATAATAAAAATAAACAGATAGTTACATAATGTGTAAAATGTTTCCTAGAGAAAAATTACAGAATTTTAATACAAGATAGGTACTTTTAAAGATCCAATAACAAGCCCTCAGTTCTGCCCAAATAAAACGAAACTCTATTCAAAACTCTTTTAAGGTTTTCACAGAACATGGAAAAATCCAAATTTTAAATTCATAAGAAAGTGGAAACATCTCCAAACATTCCAGATTAGTTTTGAGGAATAAACAATAAACCCAGTTTAATGTCAACACTTAATACGAATCTGTATGACCATGTGAGCACGTGGAAGCTGTACCTCACTGCGCAACCCCTTGGGGACCTGTGCTGACGGAGGGTGCCTCCTGTACGGGACCCTGCAGCAGGGGAGTGCCCTGGGAGGCCAGGAACACACTCTTCTGTTCCTCTCCCAGAGGACATGTGGCATTTCTGCCAAAGGCACGTGTGTGGAAGGCTTGGTCCCCAGTGCTGTGTTCAGAGTGGGGCTTTGGGGAAGTGTTGGATTATGAGAGCTCTCGACCTAGTCAGTGGATTGATTGATCCATTTATGGATTCATAACTGAAGAGATTATTAGAAGGTGATAGAAACTGTAGGAGGTAGGGCTTAGCTGGAAGGAGTAGGTGGCTCACAGCACTCTTGAAGGGTGTGAGCACACACTCGCTCGCTCTCTTTCTCTCTCTCTGTCCTCCACCCCACTCTCTGCCTCAGGGCTTCCATGAGGTGAGTAGCTTTGCTCTACCATGATGCTCTCTGACTCACCACAGGCCTAAAAACAATGGAGTTGGCTGATTATGGACTGAAACATCTGAAACCATGAGCTGTAATTAGCTTTCTACTCTTCAAGTTACTTTTCTCAGGTATTTTCTCACAGTGTCAGAAAGCTGACCAAGAGTTACCTTCTATTTCTTAGTGTGGGTAGTGGGTAAATGAATATTCTTGTAATAGATCTTTTAGTTATTTGTTCTTATTTTCGTCTGCTCTTTCTGTGGGTGTACCACATGTTCCAATTTAAAAAACTTATAAAATAATACAATTGCAATAAGTCTAGAGGGAATGAAATACAAAAAGGACATGCAGAGACCCAGATAAATCATGAGGGAAAATAATGTTGATTGATCTCTTGAAATGAAGAGAAAAAAGAAACAGATGAAAATGAGAAGGGAGAATATGCCAGACACTACTAAGCCTAGATGACCTTAAAAGTGGGTAGAAGGAGTTTGGTCAAAGATAAAAGAATGGAGAAATCAAGCTGGCTGCCATCTTTCCTCTGCAGCATTTCTTTGGGAACCAGCCTGCCATGTCTGTAGGGAAAGGTAAATATACTCCATCAGACAGACAGAGGATCGCTGTGGACAACCCAAGAGTGACATTGAAGAGCTTTGCCATCTAGACTCCATGCTCCACAGGCAAGGCTGGGTGATGTTTTGGGGAGGCTGCCCAAATAAGTCTTCATCTGCTTCTACCTCTCCTGTGGGAAGCTCTTCCTCTGTAGTCAGATGGACAGCTCTATGAGATTTAACAACATCGAAAAAGCAAGTAAACAAAAAATTAAAAACACCTGTTCACTTTCTATTCCTGTGTTTGTAAACAATTGTTAAATGTGTTCCACTGTTTTCATCTATGTTCTATGGAATGCCGGGCGGCACAGGGTCACCTCAACAGTGCTTCAAGTGAATTTCTGAAGTTTAAAGTGCAGTAAAAACAAAATGTGCTTTCAGAGATATTCTGTGCTAACATTTATCTTAGCGGAGATGCCCCGACCCATTGATAATGAGCTCAGAATTAGCCCAGAGTTGATCCAGCCCTCAGATCAACCCATTTACACTTCTCAGTGCATTACCAACTGGGCAGCTTGAACTTCTGTGAGGATCCACTTGCAACTTGGCATTTTTATGTCCAGTCCCACAGTCCTATAGAAACTGGTGAACTTCTGCACCCAAATATTATGGTCAATAAAGAACTCAGTGTTGGCTGACTCCATGTCTGACCTAAGGTTGTGAAAAAGAAAAAAATAATTTCATAACTCTTCTTAAAGCACAAGAATACTTTATTTACAATAAAGCATATATCACACTAGGTACAAGGACCTATCGGGACTGCATTGGTATTTTACAGTGGGGAGAGAAGACTGGGCTTGGTTCTGAATACAGCATGGGCAAGGAACAGGGTGGAGGCCAGTGGATGGAGAATTCCTAAGAGAAAGCAGGAGGAGCAGGGGCATCTAGTCAAATTGATCTGAAGGATTCTGATGAAGACCAGCTGGGGCAACCCAGCCACCACCTGGGGGATGGAACCCGAGCAGATATGGAGGGTGATCATATATCAAGGGTGGGGGCTTGATCTTAAACTGATGTAGTAGGGTTTTTTTCTAAAACTGGATTTCCAAGTCAGTAGACAGATGAGCCCAGGCAAAGGCTCAGGAGCCTCACACAAGTTTAACCAAGTACAGGATCTACATCAGGAAACGTCATGAAGGGAACATCAGGGATATTTCATCCCACTGTGATCCCGTTGCATTACAGGTATTCCAGCTGTTTTAGTCGACTTTTCCATCACTGACCAAAGGACTTAACCAAAACAACATAGAGAAGGACAAGTTTACTTGGGACTGACAGTTTCACAGGTCTCAGTCCATAGACAGCTGACTCTATTGCTCTGGGTCCCAGGTAAGGCAGAACATTCACTGCAGAAGGATGTGGAGGAGGAAAGCAGCTCAGAATATAGTAACAAGGAATCAGAGAGAGAGAGAAAGAGAGAGAGAGAGAGAGAGAGAGAGAGAGAGAACACTCTGATTACCAAAGACAATATATATATCCCGAAGGCTTAACCCCGGTGATCTATCTTCTCCTGCCTACAGTTACCTACCATTTAATCTATTCAAGTGTTTTAAAGCACTGATCAGGTTAAGGTTCTCATAACCTAATCGTTCCACCTATAAAGTTTCTTGCCTTGTCTCACACATGAGATTTTAGGGTTACTTCATATCTAAACCATAACCTTCCCCTGGCCCCCATAAGTTCACGCTAATTTCACAATGAAAAATACATTTAGTCTATTTCCAAGATTCCCCATAGTCTTAACAGTTCCAGCATTGCCCAGAAGTTCAAGTTCAAAGTCTCCTCCAATTCTCAAGGCAAGCAGTATAAACCCTTGCAAACATCAAAATCAAGTTATATACACCCAATATATAAAGATACAGAGTAAACAATTCCTTGTAGAGAAATAGGGGCATAGAATAAAGGAATGGAACCAAAGAAAGACTGAAACCCAGCTGGGCAAACAAGTCTTATAGCTCCATGTCCAACACAGGGGGCACATGGCATGATGTTGTTCTATCCAAATGGCTTTTGTAACTCTCACAAATGATGTTCCTCCAAATGGCCTTTCTGGTTGCTGCCCACAGAGCCTCCCTCTTGGCTTGTTTCTGCTCCCTTCCTGCAGCTTTCCTCAGCAGATGTCCTGTGTGACTGCTATCTCTTAATCCTAGGCGTCTCCTCTGCAGCTTCAGCTTTGTGATCACATCTTCACATGTCACCCTCTCAAGGGCAACCCACAGGGACTACAGTCCTGTTGCATTTTGTCTAACCTTTCATGCCTTCCTTTGAAATCTCAGTGAAAGGCTCTATGACCTCCTAACTAGCATTCTATGTGATTGATGCCAAGGTCTACCACCACCTTGAGCAGTTTCCGAGCCTCCAGTAACCATGGCTGAAGCAGCCTCTACGTGCCTGAGCAGCTGAGCCTGATGGAACAACTTCCTGGACACCCCTGTGCAAGTAGGGTGCTCTACTGATCTCTTCTCCAAAATTTTCACTTTTACACCCTTACTCCCTGAGATTCCTTCAAGGCATCTTTCCTGTTGTTTCTGAGAAAGTACTTAATATTACTTTAGTGTCTATAATCTCTTTAACAACCACACTGTCCTTAGCCAGTTTTACATACACTTTCTGACAACATTGCAAATTTTTCATATCTTTCTGCTTTGCTTTCTGCTCCTGATTATCACAATTTGGCTAAAAGTTGCCAGCAATATCCATGACACCACCTGAATTCTGTGCTGCCTTGAAGTTTCTTCAAGATTAATTAGTCCAAAAAGAAAAAAGAAAAAAAGATTAATTAGTCCATCACCTTTAAATTCAGCCTCACAAAAAGTCTCAGGACATGGGCAAAATATAGACAACATCTGTGCCAGAACATAACATGAATGGCCTCTAGTCCAGTTTCCAATAGAGTCCTTTCTCCTCGGAAACCTCACAAGCCCAGTCTTTACTGTCCATGGTCCCATTGGCATTCTGGTGCTTTGAGATCCCACCAGAATTGCCCATTAAACTGCATTTGTGGAAACCTAAAACTTTCTAGTCTATATTTCTCAGCTTTTCAAAATTTCTCCCCAACATTCCAAGAAGCTCCAAAGCTCTTAAACCACCTCATCAAGTTAGTCACAGCAACAATGCCACTTCTTGGTGCCAATATCTGTTTCATTCCACTTTTTGAGAGCTGACTCCATTGCTCTGGGCCTGAAGTGAGGCAGAATATCATGGTGGAAAATTATGGAGGAGGAAAGCAGCTCAGGACATGGCAACAAGAAAGCAGAGATTGCTCCACTCACAAGAAACACAATGTGCACCCCAAAGGCATGCCCAGTGACCCACCTCCTCCAGCCACACCCTATCTACCTACAGTTACTGCCCAGTTAATCCACATCAGTTGATCAATGCATTGGTTAGGTTGAGTCTCATAACCCAAACCTTTCCCCTGTAAACTTTCTTGCATCACCTCACACATGAGCTTTTGGAGGACACCTCACATATAAACCATAACAAACATTTACCATTAATAATGGATGCTCCTTTTCTGGCTTTTTTTGTTCTTCAGAAGGAATACAAGAGTGGATGGTATTTGTGGATTCAACTTTGACACACAGAGGTGTCTGATGCCTCCCTTTCAAACAGCCAGCAGATACAGCAGGAAACACACGCATTTGCTATTTGCTGTGCTCCTTGCCTCAGCAGGTGGCTCTTCCACAGGATTCACATTTGCTCAGGGTAAATAGTCATGTCTGGGCGGTGGCCTTGAGTGGGATTGAAAAGCAGAAAAGCCAGGAGCCACTTTCTTCTGTACTAGAGGAAGGGAGCACAGGAGACAGAGACAAAGATAAGCAGAGAGATGAGAGAGAGAGAAAGAGAGGGGCAGAGGGAGAGGAAGAGAGGAAGAGAGAGAGACAGGGAGGAAGGTGGGAGGAGAAGAGGAGAGACAGAGAGAAAGCTGAGAGAAGGAGGCAAAGGAAGGATTCGGATGAAAGTCTCCAGGAGCTCTGTCACAGGGGAAGAGACAGAGCAAGAGGCAGCCCGCAGGGGAAGAGGGACTGCAGGTTGGAAGGTCTATCGAGGGGCCTTAGGATTTGCTTCTTGAATCTCTACTTTGCTTTAGATGGACACACAGTCGTTGCACATGTTACTAGGGCACTGCGTGGTGCTTGGAAACGTGTATCGTTGTGTAGTGATCATAATCAGCATCCAGCATCTCTGCCATCAGAACACTCAACATCCTCTCCTCCTGTTTATAAATACTCTGTGCCTGGCTGTGAACTGCCCTGACCCCGTGTGCCTCTGCACACCAGGACCCGCTGCTCCTTTCCAGCTGGAACGTCTGGATCTGTCTGGAGATCCCGTGGTGTGGTTCCCGGGGATTCCTCTTCCCCATCTCTTCATGAAGATTCTAGTGAAATCTGGTTCTTTCTGGGACATGGGTGGGGGTAGATGGGACAGGGATGCCAAAGGCTGTAGCTGGGCTTGTGCCTCAGTTGAGGTAAGGCCAGGAGCAGACACCTGCCCAAGGCCAGCTGGTTGCGATGGAGCTGCAGGAGGTAGTGATGTGCTCCCTGAGCAGCCCAGACGCTTCCACAGTGCCACCAAAGCAAGGGCAGAGACAGCGAGGAGGACACCGAGCCTCACAGGCTGCAGGGGAGAGGGAGATCCCTGACGGTGACTTCAGTATTCATTACAATTTCCCCATTTCTCCCAGGGGTTGAGTTTATACCTAAATTTTACTAATTTGGTATTAGAAGATTTAAGCCAAGTCCCTTTTTAAGTGTTTCAATGGCTCCACACAAAATTTAGTTGAAAATAGGACTCTTGATTAAAAAACAAAAACAAAAAACAGGTTTTCCAACCATCAATTTATAAAATTTGAGCACTCTATAAAGAGAATAATAACATTTTTTTCCTCCTCAAAAGCAGAGAGGCAAAGAGAAATACAAGAGCTATTTTTATGCCCATGGAACTTGAGAAATTATTTCCCACAAATTTAAATCTCAAATTAAATGACCAGATTCAGTGAATTTTCATGAAACTTCCGCCTGCACTACAATACACACCATCAGGCACAAAAGTTGCCGTTCACAGCGTCCATTGCTCCCCACGAAGGCCCCACCTGCATTTGAAGTCAGGTGGCGCACCTTCACTTACTGCTTCTCAATGTGGAAATGAGAGCACAGAATGCGTGCATGGTTTCTCCCCGTCAGGGGCACTGGGCCCCTGGAGCAGGTGGCCAGAGACAGGGAAGCAGCCGGTCTCCCATGGCCTGTGGCTCAGTGTAGCCCCGGTGTCAGATCTGAGCCATGTGACCACGCAGATCAGCACTGACTTTAGAACAGTCCTCTGAAGGACAGGACAGGACAGGACTTCCCCAAGAGCCTTGCAAGGGTCTGGGCAGCAACCCAGCAGGGGCAAGGGAGGGCCAGCGGGCCCCTGTGAGGTGCCCCCATGGCCCTGGGGTCCACTGGGTAGTGGCGCTATTCATTGGAGGGATGACCCAGCTACTCTCAGGGCAGGGGACCTGCCATTTGTTGGATGGGAGCCAAGGCCACACACTGGCAGGAAGAGATGACGGGCACTGGAGGCCCTTGTCACTGGGTGGATAACGGGTGCTCTGGCTTGAATACGGTTTAAGTGGGTCCCCCAGAGATCCACATGCTGGCAGCTTGGCCCCCGGCCAGGAGGGAACCTTTAAGCACTGAGCCTGGAGGAATGTGACCGGATTGTGAGGATGTCGCCCCCTGGGAGATGAAGGCTGGTTTCCTGGAGGAGGACAGGTGGTGGGAGGGAGTCGTCATAAAGAGCGAGCCTGGCGCCTCTCTAGCTTCTCACCTCCTATCTCACCACGTGGTCCTTCTTCTCCACAGTGAGAGCAGCCACCAGGTGGCCATGCAGCCACCAAGCCCTCATCAGGGGCTGACGTGACGGAGCCTCTCAATGTTGGACTTGCAGCTTCTGAAACTGTGAGCTAAATAAATTTCTTTTCTTTATACATTACCCAGCCTCTGGTGTTCTTGTTATAGCAACAGAAAATGGACTAAGACTACGCATCATCCGCTGGATGAGAGCGATGCCATTCCCCAGACAGGCTCACTACATGATGACAGGGTCGTTCATGCAGTGGGTGACCATGCCCTTCACTGACCTACAAAGCAGGGAGAGAGGGCAGAATTAAGGAGAAGACATTGAGTTGGAGGTGTTTTAGAGACACACAGGTAAGTCTCTGGGGAGTCAGCTGGTGTCCTCTGGATTTCTCGAAGTGTCTGTGAGCGAGCTCCGCTTCTCTCCATCATGAATTCACCTTCGGAGCACAGCAGGGAATTGTGTGGTGGCCTGATGGCCATGGTAACACAAAACATGGTGGTGTCAATCGCTGGAGACTCGATCGAGTCAGAACGTGAGGCTGGCATTGGCCAGTCTGACTTCATGTCTCGGGGAGCCCGCCCCGAGGCCCCAGGGCCGCAGACACTAGGGAGAGATTTTCTGCCTCTGATCCTGCTGGTCTCCAGGGTGAACAGATGTCCTGAGCAAGGCCTCTCTGCATTCCCAGCTCCTGGCAGGGTCCTCGATATGTAACTGCTGTTCAACAAATATCTGTTGAATGTGTTAGAAGGCGATTTTCAAAAGAACAGTGAAAGCGATACTATCATACAAATATAAAACTGAACACCTGCTAAATAACTGATTTGCTCCTAGGAGATGGAACCCAGTGGATGTTACATCCAGTTCAAAGAAAAAGTCAAAACAGTACAAATTTAGAGCTAGTAAAGGAATGTTGAGATCAATTGCAAACAGAGACAAAATTGTTTTCTTCAAAGAAGAGGAAGTCAATTTCAACCACTGCCAGGTAGGGTAGAATTTACATATCTGTCAGTTACACACATTTTGCAGAGTTTCAAAATAGCTGCAAGATAACGGCCAGGTTTGAATCTGATAAACCCGGAAGGGCATCCTACAGGCAATGCACAGTTTTCCATCGAGACATAATTTTTTTCTACAATTGAATGAATCATTGATGTCATCTTGACACACGGAGGAGAAAGAATATTAATCAGTAGAAATAACTTTTAGCCAGGATTCTGGGTACAAGATAACAATTACCACTTTTAAAACAGATCACCTTGCTCCCTGGTGGCTGTGTGAAGACACAGCAGCTATGCTGTGTCCTTGGGGCTGCAGGGACAGTCACAGGGCAAACTCTGCCCTGAGCATTTTTATCGCATGCTGTGAACATTCCTTTTCAAAGCAGGCTTATCTGTGGTGACACACTGCTCCACAATGGTGGCTCCTGTTTGCAGGGTTTCACAGGCAGCCCAGGCGCCTGGATTCACATTACAAGCCAAAACAAGTCCTGTTGCTCTGATTCACAGCTGCTAGAGCAGAGCCAGCCGGGAGCCAGACCTGCTGACTACCCGCTGCCCACCTGAAAACCCAGCACAGCATTTGCATTTGGGCTGCAGATAGCAACTGCTCATTGGGTCCCTGACCCATGGGGAGGAGGGACCAGCCCTCTCACACCTATGTGTTCTGCTGAGAATGAAGGCTCTTTGCAGGTGAGGTGGGAAGAGGTTCTGAGTTGAGCTGCTTTGTAGATTTACTTTTACAAACGACTGACGTCCTTCTAAATGAGCTAAAAGTCAGAAGCATTTTTATTTAAAATAACAAAAAATTAAAAGCGTCTGTCCATTTATTAAATAGTTAAAAATTGAGCTAGGTTTTCATATATAATATTCCTGCTCATTGTAATAAATCAGAGAGCTTAGAGTCCATACACCCACCATCCACACTCACTCACACATCCGACCACCCATCCCTCCAGCCACCTATTCATCTATTCATGCATGCATCCATCCTCTCATTCACCCATTTACCTGTTCACTTATCCACATATCCTCATACACCCACCCAACATCCACCCATCCATCCATCCATCCACCCATCCATCCATCCATCCATCCATCCACCCATCCACCCATCCATCCATCCTCACCCACCCATCCACCCATCCACCCATCCACCCACCCATCCATCCACCCATTCATTCACCTGTTCACTTCTCCGTCCACCCTCACAAACACACATACACTCTCTACCCCACACCCCTCTCTCCACCCATCTACTCATCCATGGTTTATTGAATGCTATTCTCTGGCCCAGGAATTGTGGTGCGCAGAGAGCCTGATGAATCAGACACCATCTCTACCCTTGGGAAATTGACCCATCGCAACCCACTGGCTTTGTGCACAATGGCCTGTGGGCATCTCCCTGGACCACTGTCCTCCTGGACAGCAGCATGGCTGATGCTCACCTCCTTCACACTTTGTTCAGCTCTCCTTTTCAATGAGACCTTTAATCAACAACCCGCACCCCCCTGGAACCCCATCTCCTTGGCTGCTTGGCTTCACCTTCTGGGCAGGCATTATTTAACGTCTCTAGGCTGACTGGTTGTGCTTCGGACTCCACAGATGCTGCAAGAAAGCCTTCTCAGAGCTTCCCTCATTTGGCCAAGAGCACCAACTTTGGAGAAATGAGGCAACCACAAGTTCCCTTTTGGGGAAGATCTGCTTTGGGGAAGGTAGTACATGAACTAAATCTACCCAATTCATCTCCAGGGGCATCTGGTAGCCAAGACCACTGAGCCTGGTGCTGATGGACCTTGGCACACACCTTCTGCTCTCCTGTGTGATCTCCTGAAAACCCACCTTCCTTTCCAGAAAGCCACTTTCCCATGAGTACCTTCCTCTCCCTCCCTTCACCTATTAAGATGGCACGGGAGGGGCAAGAAAGGGATCACCCCTTGTCATTAAGGGTCATGGCCACAGCCAGCTTCCCTGTAAACAGGTAATCAAGGGAAGAGAAAACACGTTCACTAATCATAGTTTACACGACACTGAAGTCTTGGAAATGAGCGCCTGGAGCCCAGGGTGAGCCATCCACCTTCACACGCGGGTTCTCTGAAGCATGGACGGCCACAGAGGGATGCGTCTGAAACCAAGTGTGTGATTTAGTAGCTCTAGACGGTCGGGAGGGCCAGTGTGTCCCACCTGTCAGCTTCTTCTTGGCTCCATGTACAGCATCTCCCTCCAGGGGTGAGGCAGAACCTTCTGGAATGGGCTCTTGTGATCTACACTCAAACAGGGCAGCTCAGAGAACTTCCCAGGACCAGCTCTCAGGCAGGAAGGCAAGGGAGCTGGGGAAGCACTGTGAAGCCCTGTGGCTGGCTTTGGGAAGGTTCTGGAGTTCATGCTCTGCCTTGGGAAGGAGAATCTGGTCTCTGGCTTGCCTTGGGGGCAAAAGGGTGAACAGGAAGGCAGAAAGGAGGAGGGCAGAGAGATGGGTCACGTTTCCTGGGCCTGCACAGTGAATAAGCCCCAGATGCTCCCCTGGTGCTCGCCTGCGTGGGCACTCCAGTCTCCTGCACGCGTGAGTGCTGAGAACTTCCTTCTCTCCTTGTTCATCTCTTCTGCCAGTTCAGTTCTCAGGCCGGGCCACCGACCTTACATGTGGAAAGGAAAGGCTCTCTCTTCCCTCCCTAACAGAGACGTTAGTGGCCTGGGGACGGGTCCTGGGCTACAGGCACCACTGTGGGGCAGGCTCAACGGCACCCAGGGGTGAGACCAGGGACGCTGCTGCCATCCTTCTGTGCACAGGATGGCCCTGCAGTGACTGCTGCCTGAAACAAAGCCTCAGTGGTACTGAAGCTGAGGAACCCCGGGCCAGTGGCCACAACAGAGTTGAAAACAAATTTTGTTGAGGTAAGATATATTTGCCATAAAATACACCCATTGTAAGCGCTCAGCTCGAAGAGTTCGGACCCGTGAACACAGCCGTGGGACGATTCTATTTAAGGAATAAATATTTACATTTTCCTAAAACATAAACCAGTGCCCCCTGGCAGACAGCCACCAGTCTGATTGTTGTCAGCAGAGCTGTTTCCCAATTTAGAACTTCATGGAAATAAGATCACACGTGCCCTCTTACGTGCTTGGCCGTTTTGCTGTAGATCCCTCCGGTCACTGCAGGTGCAGGCTGCGGCACTGGCAGAGGTCGAGGGGCATTTGCTAAGGCACTGGCTGCTCTCCGAGGGCCCAGCTCTCTCCTCTCTCTCCAGAAGCTCTCCTGGCCAACACTCCCATGTTTGACCTGATGGGGCAAAGGGCCTGTCCTCCCACACTGAAGGGGCAACACATTGAGTCTTATACAACAAACTGTGGGTTTTCTCCATCCGTGAGGGTTTGACCCCCCTGCCCCACCTGAAAGAGTTCAGGTCTTTCCGATTCTACTGGGACCTGTCTTTGGTGGTTTTAAAGAGAAGATTGATTTTGGTGATTTCTGTGGCTTCATGAGGAATAAACTTATTTTGTAAATTAATGTTGCTCAATGCAAACGGAACCTCCTACAGAAGCAAAATTTAACAACTTCCACAAAAATGGGATTACAGTAGCTTCACCTTATCCATAGGTTCCAAGACCCCCTGAAATCGTGGGGAGCACCGAACTTAGAGAAATGATGCTCAGTCCCACGCATGTGCACCTATGAGCAAGCTGAGTTCATAAATCGGCCGGAAGGAAGAGATTAGTAATGGCACTAAAAATAAAGTGGGACAATTGCAGTGACATACAGAAGGTTATGTGGGGTCTGCCTGTATGCCTATCTATCCTCTATCCATGTACCATCCATCCACCTACCTGCCTGCCTGCCTACCTAGCTTTTATATATCTGTCAACCTATTGACCTACCTATCTGCCTCTCTCCACCTACCTACCATCTCCCTAGCTACCTACCTATCTATCTTACCCTCCTGTATTTTTGGACCACAGTTGATTATGGCTGACTGAGATCATAGAAAGGAACACCATGGAGAAAGGAGACTCCCAGGGGTGCTCTGGGCTCTCAGAGAGAGACAGTGAGCTTACCTAGGGATCCAAGGAGGACCCCAGAGGAGACCAGGATGGAATCATTGGTAGGAATGTCCCAGGGCTGCAGAGAACGTTTCCAACCAAGGCAACAGAATAGGAAATGAAAGGCTGGGTTTTGTTGGGGAGCAGAGGCTGCAGGAGGAATGACAGAAGATGAGGCTGGAACTGCCCTGCCCAAGATGGTAGCCGCTGACCCGTGTGGCTGTGGGGTGTAGACATGATGGGTGTAGACTGGGTTACGCTGTAGCTATCACACACACATACTACTGCAAAGCCCGAGTAAGAAAAAGAGAAGGCAGATCACACCTCATTAGTAACTGCTATGTTGATAAGTTGAAGTAACAATATTTTGGACGCATTGGGCTAAATAACACATACTACTAAAAGCAACGTATCTGTTTCCTTTTACTTTTGTCAATATAAGCATTAGAAAATTTACAATGGTATTCATGTTTGCATTACTTCTTTCTGGATGGTGCTGGGCAAGAGTTATGTGGCACAATATCCTGAAGGGCCCTTAAAGCCATCACGAGGAGCTTGAATGGAGCACAAAGCAAATGAGAATGATAGGATCAGACCGATGTGTTGGGATTTTAAAGGGGCAATAAATATCTCCCGTTTTCCTGAGTACTCAATCAATTGAGAGTCAGAAGTCAAAGTCAGACAGGTGAAAATAAATATGCCAGTTTTATTGCTAGTAATAGCTGGAATTGAGACTAGAACTTTCCATCGATGGCTGCAACTGGTTTGTGGACCATTCACCAAAGAATTAAATTTGCCCACGTAGAGGGGGCAGGGGGCAAGGGCAGGGTCCCCTGCAGCAGGTCCTCCTACATCAACAGGGCAATGAGGGTTCTCTGCAAGAAGAAAGATGCTGAAGGGCAAGGAGAGGACACCACCTGAAGGAGGCCGGTGCTGTCTCAAAGGATCGCAAACTTAGGAGCTTCAGACGAGGTCATGTTCATTACCTCGCAGCCTTGTGGATCAGAAGTCCAGGACGGGCCGGCTGCTTCCCCTGCTCTGGGCTTAGAACACTGGGTCCAGGTGTCAGCTGGTCTGAGTTTGCATCCAGATGTTTGTGAAGGGTCTGTTGCAGGCTCCTGGGATCAGGGACAGGCCAGTTCCTTGCTGCGGTGGCATGAGGGGCTGCCTCTTCGTTGGCTGTGGGCAGCTCTCGGGGCGCCCCTGCAGTCCTACGCAGGACCCCGCATGTTGGAGCCAGTAGAGTGCCCTCCAGACCTTCTCAACTGGAACCTTTGCGACCTCAGGTTTTGCTGACTTCTGCTTCCACGGGAACCACCCTTCTCCTAAGGGCGAGTGATTAGATGAGTCCCACTGAAGCAGTCGGACGACAGCCTGTCTTCAGGCTCCTCACCATGATCACATCTACAAAGTCCCCTTCACCCTGTAGGGTCACAGATTCACAGATATGGGGATTAGGATGCCCACGCTCATTCTTCCTACTTCATCCATAAAATACAGGGGTATCCTGTATGTGAATGTGCACTTTGTTTTCTTACCAGTTTATTGGGAAGAAATTAAAGCGCGGGGCTCTTTTCCTTGCCCGGATGTCCTCCCATAGGAAATGAGGAGGATACTGAAGCCCGTATCCTGAGGATGCTGCATGTCCTTTCCATGTCCCCCACCAATCCCCACCTCTTGGTTACAGACTCCATTGGTTAGAATATTGATTTGTTTAATGAGTGAAGTGATTTTTAAGAACATCTGTTGCTTGCTTACTAGTTGACACCCTGCTGGAGAGAGAGACACAGGTTTACCCTGGTCTCCCCGGACCCAGTTGCTTCTTGCTGTTTGTTTATCGGTTTGTTTTCCTCCCTACGGTTTTCCAGAATTCCAGTTTCTGTGCTACAGATGCCCTGTTTGGGTTGCCTAAAGTATTTATTCCAAATTCTTGAGACCCTTCCCTATGGGCCCCTTGCTCAGCAGCCCCCTGACGCCCTCTACACAGGAAGGAACGTGAACAACCCACCCCAGCCCTGCCTTTTCGCCTCCTGACTTGCTCTGGCTGACAGAATGTGAGAATTGATGTCACTCACATCCAGGCAGAAGCTCCAAGAACTGCCACCTGGCTCAGCACGTCCTCCTCAGCTGTGCCAAAGCCCCGCGAAGGCAGGTGCAGCCTGGGGAGGCTGAGAGGCTGAGGAGGCTGAGAGGCTGCTCCTTCATGTGTGGGGACAACATGGAGAAGAGAGCCAAGGCCAAGCCCAGGCGCCACTCGGGGGGCACAGGGAGGACCCTTCCACCTTCAGCAGCCTGCGAGACCTGGAGTGTGTCACCAGGGTACAACGGATAAAGCTGACTAAGCATCATCGGGACCTCTGTAGTCTCTTGGTCCCAGGCCAGGAGCGGTGGCCTCCTTTGCCTGGGACAGGCCGGCTTCACTGCCTGGCAGAGAGCCGACAGCAGGCATGTGCTCCTCTGTGCTGTGGCCTGGCGGTGTCCTCCGTGTGTCCTCACGTCATGCATCGGGGCTGATGTCGTGGTGCCATTCAGAAACAGGGCTTTTAAGGAGGGTCAACGTGGTGACAGAGGTGAACCTGACCCCATCCTAAGAGGAAGAGAGCCCAGCAGTGCTCACCCAGCCAAGAGGCCAGGAAAGGACACAGCGGACAGCAGAGAGGCCCCCGGGAGAAGCCAGCCTGCTAGCACCTTGCCCGTGACCTTCCTACCTCCACAACTATGGGAGAAAACCCAGCGCTATTGTTGAGGTCTGTGGTTCTTTGTCCTGACACACCAGGGGGCTGGACTACAGCACACAGGTCCTCAAAAGAGGAGAGGAAGTGCTCCACTGGCCCTTCCCAGTCCCTCCCCCAGCTGCCCCTGTGGGGAAGCCTTTCCTCTGCTGGGGTGCTGGGGAGTGGGGGCCTGTGGAGAAGCCGGGCATTACTGCAGGGAAGTCCTTCCAGGTGACAGCGAGCGGGCAGGGCCTGAGCACATCTTGGTGATGGGCTGGAACAGGGATAGGGACAGGATGGCCCATCCACGGAGCACACTGCCAACACACATACCAAGGCTGGGAAGCCTGGAGGAGGGACGAGTTCTTGGAGAAAGTGATTTTGGACACGTCCAGTCTGAGAAACCCTTGGTCCTCCCGGGTGGCAGTGCTCCGCCGTCGGGTGGGGTTATGGCAGGGATGGTGTTGAGAGTCCGCACAGGGATTCCCGTCCAGGGCACAGGGAAGACAACATTTGCAGGACTCTAGCAGAGCAGGAGCTGAGGAGGCCTGGCGTAGGCCACTGTGTGCGTGGGCTGGGGCACTGTGACAAGGTGCTGCAGTCCGGGCAGCATCAACAGAAGGGGTTTCCTCACAGGTGTAAGGGCCAGAACCCCTAGAGCAAGGTATTGGGCAGGTTGGTTCTCCCTGAGGACTCCTCCTTGCCTACAGATGGCATCTTCCGTGTCCTCACACCATCTGCCCTCTGGTCACGACTATGTTCTAATCTCTTCTTAGAAGGACACCAGCCGTATTGGATTAAGGCCCACCCAGTGACCTCTTTCTACCCGACTACCTACCCAAAGTCCCTCTCTCCAGATTCAGTCACATCTGATGTATATGAGGTCAAGGCTTTAACAGACTAATTTGGGGGTACACAACCCTGCTCCTAACAGCCACTTTCTGCCGTGGTCCTTTAAACGTCTTGCTGGATCACACAGTCCTGTCTTCACAACCGTGACAGATTCTGAGGTCATTGTTAGGCAATGTGGCTAAATGATGAAAAGGGATGCAGGGCGTGCTCAGACCCAGACCTTCTCGTCTTCACAGGGTTAACTCACCAGGACCCAGACTTGCTTCTGCAGCTCAGCTCAGCTGCTCAGCCTACCCTGACGCAAGGAGAAGTACACATCAGTAACTCAGGAGCTGTCTGCGCCAGAAATATAGATCTGAGTGTCCTCATAAAGCAAATGGAATCTACAGCCCTGAGAGGAGATGGAACTGCCCAGCCAAGGAGCCTGGCCACAGGAGTAAGGGGGCATGGGATTTGGAAAGGGAGCAAGCCTTCCAAAGGGCCAAGTTTCTCTTGAGCAGGGCTGAGCACTGAGTGCCTTTCCTTAGGTCAACTCCAAGAACAGAAGAGAGGAGCCATGCTGAGGGGCCCAGCGGCCAGGGAAGGTGAGGAGACTGGCTCTCAGCCAACAGCCGCTGGATAAAGACACGCGGACAAAGGAATCGTATTTAAGATGAAGCGTTCACACCTCATTTTTAAATGCTGAGAAGTTGCTTGCTCAAAAACACTTGAGAGTGGGGCTAATTAGGGATTAAAATCCTTGAGAAGGTGTAGGAGAGACAGAATAAAAGGCAGAGAATGTGTAGAGGGATTAACTTTAGCCCAGGGAACAGTCTCTTCTCTGAATCAATTAAGAACAAGGAACAGGAACAAAGGTTTATGGACTTGCAAGGGAAGGAGCCCCCAGATCATGGCTGCTTCTGTTTAGGCATCTGCTTCTGCAGAAGCCTGTGGGGGGGGGTGAAGAGGAGCTAGGGATAGGGGGGATGGAGAGAGGAGGGCCTGTGGGGTGGGGAGGAGGGAGGAGGAGGGAGAGGAGGAGGGAGAGGAGGAGGGAGGAGGAGGAAGGAAGGAGAGGAGGAGGAGGGAAGAGGAGGAGGGAGAGGAAGAGGAGGGAGAAGAGGAGGAGGGAGAGGAGGAGGAGGGAGAGGAGGAAGAGGGAGAGGAGGAGGGAGGAGGAGGGAGGAGGAGGAGGGAGGGGCTGGGGGCTGGGGTGTCGCAGGGGTACTGAGGCACTATGATGACCGATGGCTGGGTGTCCCTAGTGTGCAGTTGTTTTCCTGGGTTCTGATGAGGAAATAGACGCAGTTACGCACCAAATAGCTTCCTGCGAGCCACCCGTCCTAAGCAGGGGTGATGGTGGGCTCAGGAATGAGGCCTTGAGGCACCTACAGCCCAGCTGTCCTGGCAGGACTGAGGCAGGCAGGAGCTGAGCAGCAGCCACCATGCAGAGGCTCCTCCTCGTCCTGCCCTGCACCCCTCCCCACTGCACCTCCATGCGCCCCTCCTCCGTGCCGGCTGCACCCATGGCCACCTCCCTGGTCATTCACCTGGCCTCCCTCACTCTAAGCACTGCTCTGAGCAGCAGGAGAAGAGGGCTTTGGGGAATTGACGGGGGAAGAGTTGCTGTGAGCCCTGTGGTCAGAGCAGGTTCCGAGATTGCCCCTCTGCTCCTGCTTCAGTCCTCTCTCACCTGCTCCCGGCTTCATGGGGTCACCTAGGATACATATGGCCACAAATGCATCTGACTGGCAGGTGTCCATCTACCTGGCTCTGTTCAAGATGGTCATTGCAGGCAGAATGCCTGGGTCTCCATAAATCATCTGTTGAAGTCCTAACCCCCAGTGCAATGGCATTTGGAATTGGGGCCTTTGGGAGGAAATGATGTTTAGGTCAGGCCATGACATTGGGGCTGCCGTGGTGGAATTAGTGCCCTTGTAGGAAGAGACACAGAGAACTGTCCCCACCCCACTCTGCCATGCGAGGACACCCAGAGCAGGCAGCCATCTAGAGGCCAAGAGAGCCCTCACCAGAACCTGACCTTGGACTTCAGCCTCAAGGTCTTAGGACAGGGAATTCTGCTGTTAATGCCATCTGGCTCCTGGTGTTTTGTTATGGCAGCCTGAGCTGACTGGTACAATAACATAATTAGAGAATAATAAGCAATAAACCTAAAGCAGGGACCCCAAGTGCTTTAGCATATGTCCTTATTAGTTTTACTATCAGGGTTACTCATCACCCTTTGTTTACAAAGCTAGTTGTTCCATTTTTCTCCCCTTCATTTCATATTTTCTATGTCTTGCAAATATTTATTATAAGCATACATTTCTAAAAATAAAAAGATGTAAATATTTGTATGTATCATTTTAGAAGTTAGCAGAGAAAGTTTCATCTGCACCTGGAAACTAGAAAGAGACGGTTTCTGGAATTGCACCCTCATTGCAGCACTAAAGTTTCTGGCAGAACAGCCCAAAGGGAAGATTTTTATGTTCCATACACTTTGTCTGATCAAGAAATTCAGAAAAACAGTGCTAGAGAGAAGCTCAGAGCTGCCTTCTGGAAAGAATCCGTGGACACTGAAGTCAGAGCGCAGGCTGGCGCAGCGGGTCACACCCGACCCTTGCTGGGGAAGAGGTGGAATGTTGTTCAAAGAGACTTTTCTTGTACTTTCTTTCCACGAGGCTGAGGAGGTGGTGAGCATTCTCCAAAGCCTCGGAAGGACTTCCACACAAATTATAAAAGGGTTCACAGTCTCCAGGTAAAATGTTTCCTAAGAGTCTAACTTTATCCACGGACAAGCTGTGAGAAATGGAAGATGAGCAATGAATGGGTGATTCTCTGAAAGCATCAAAAGCCCCAGGTGAGCCATTTTTAGAGCAAATGCTATATATATGCATTTCAGGCAGAAAGTTCTAGAAATTGGTCAAATAGGAAACAAACTCTTGCTTCCAGGCTCCACGTGAGTAAAGCTGAACCATCAGAGCCCCAGAGGTTTCCCAAAGGACTCCAGGGCAGGAGGATGTGACCTGGGCTTCTTCAGGCAGGGGACGCACCGCGTGCTCACAGAGGGCACAGGTCCCTCCCAGCGGCCTCTTCCAGAACCTGCATCCTGTTGTTGAGGATGGCCGGGACGCTGACCTTCTAGCATTGCCAGTCTGTGCCCGAATTTCTTTGCTAAAAACGATAACTTTTTAGGGTCAGATGAAAGTGCCTTTTCCAAAAGGCTATCAGCACTATAAGCTCTGTGAATAGCTGGGGGAAACTGCCCCTTCCCTCCAGGACAGAGGGAGGCAGCTGGTGCAGGACTTCAGCTGGAACAGCAGTGCTTGGGGGCCCTGGGCAGGACACTACTTACTCGTCCTGTGGCTTTGGACAGGTTACGTCACTGCTTCCTGTCTGTTTCCTCAGTGCAGTTCAGAAGGAACCCAGGAGCCAGCTCTGCTTTGCTATGGCAGCAGGAGAGGATCCTGACAGCAGTGAGAGCCTGGGCGTGCCAGGCACAGTGGCACACACCTGTCATCCCAGCAGCTCAGGAGGCCGAGGCAGGAAGACCACAAATTCAAAGCCAACCTCAGCAACTTATTGAGGCTCTAGGAAACTTAGTGAGAATTTGTCTCTAAATAAAAAATAAAAAGGGGGCTGGAGATATGTCTCAGCACCCCTGAGTTCAATGCCCAGGACCAAAATAAAATTTTAAAAATGTGAAAAGCCCAGGTGCTCACTTTGCCCATGAAAATAACCCCAGTGGATCTCACGCTCCTATCCAAAGAAGGAGAAGATGCTGATCAATGGACAGGCTCAAAGAGGGCTTGGAAAAAAATCAGTGACTACCTGGTTTACTAGGGAAAGAGGGCAGTTAGAAGCAGGGGCGTGCCCTTGAGCATGCCCTTGACATAGATTGAAGAGAAGGTATCCTCACTCTCCTGGCAGGCTGGGCGGATGTGGGTTGTGGGAGGCAGGCAGCCTCTGGATTCCCAAGCCTCGTGACCTGGTTAATTTTAACCTTCAACGGCTTAAACTTAATTCTTTGCACAGATGTCCTGAGAGTCAGAGGTCGCCTGGACCAGGCCTGGTTCCTGCTTGTGAGAAACACACCTGTTCAAACCCAAAAAACGGAGTGAGAAACAAAGGGGCAGAGAAAGCCCGGCTTTCCTGACGGCCTGTGAGATCCTGTGTCTGGGGAGCAGGCACACCTGGAGAGAGAGGTCACAGCCAGCCTTTTGTGCCCTGGAGCAGGGAGATAGCCCAGGCTCCTCCCCGGGGCCTCATGGCTGAGTTACTACGGGGTGTGCAACCTTCGCAGCCTCCTTCGCAGCCTCGCCTGGGTGTTGCTGTCTCCTATCAGGCTATTTAAAGAAATGGACCATAGTTGTTCCCACCTTTCCTGGTTGGCAGTGCCCGGTCAGTCCCCTCACCTCCTGTGCATCCTCACCTCCAGGGCTGATTCCTGTAATGTCCCCTGGGCTCTCTGCCCCGCTCTGCCCTCCTGCTGCCCACACCCATGTCACTTTATATTTAAGCTAAATGCTGGGATCTGAAAATGGACCCCGGACCCAGGGACTTGCTATTTCCCCGACTCTCACCTGGAATGCGTAGCAAAGTGACCAGAGACCATCAACGCCTGGGCTGCGCTTGTTGACCAGAGCCATTGAAACCAGTAACTACCCATTAGCTGGCTGGCTCCTCCTCTTCCTTGTTTTCTTTTGTTTGGATCTATGAAACCAGATCCTCTCCAAGCTCTTCTCTGGATGGGGATGGTGTTTCCTGGGTGGTCACCCACACGCTGCTCACACTCCCTGACCCTCAGCTTGCCGTTGAAGCTGACGCTGGCCCTAGGTCTTCCTGAGATCCGGCTCCTGGACTGCATCCTCCAGGGCCATGGCTGGGTTTGGGGGCTCCAGGCTGACTCCTAGCGCTTCAAGGGAACCTTTGCTCCTCTGGGGCTCAGAGATGCCACACAATACCCACTCCGGGGGGGCGGAGGGACCCCAGCGGCAGGGGGACAGCTCAGCCTCCAGGCAATGCAGCCTTCCTCTCCAAAACCAGCAGATTGGAAGGGGTGAAGCTGAAGGCCAGAAGCCTATTTCTCACGGGCTTCTACCCGAGAAGTCAGGAGTGGGCGGCAAATTTGAGGAAAATGAGAAAGAAAGTGAGTTCTCTTTTGACAGGACCGAGAAGGATGTGCACAGGGGGAGATTTATTTCCTCAAGTAAACATAACCCAGAGTATTTTTCTTATAGGCCATATTCATTTACCAGTGCTGAGAAAATCATTTCCTATCATTGTCCCCACACCATAAGTCACATTCCAGACGTCTTTATCAAGACCTGATAAGAATCAGGAAAAATGAGCCGGAGAGAGCCCAGATCCTTTCCTGCCAGAGTCTGGGAAGTCATAATCTTAATATGAATGGCTTAAATAGCCCAGCTAACAAGCTCATTCTTAATTCCCTACAACAACGGCAGCGCGGCCAGCTCTTCATCAAGCCCAGAACGGACTCTCCACAGGACGGTGAAGGATCCCAGCCCATTATTTTATCAGCTGCTGATTTATTTATTACTCTTCAAGCCATATCACTCTTAAAGTTTCTATATTTTCTCCAGGGAGGAGGAGGGTGGGGGAACCTTCCACCCGTGGACTTCATCAGGATTTCAAAGTGTCTTTTCTTCTTCAGGTCAATGATGAATTCGCCTGGTGATCTGTGGAACACCAGGCCCCGTCTGTCCCTACAGCCTCCAGACGAAGAACACTGCTTGTCCTCCAGATGTTCTTGATCAAAAAATATTTCTGGCCTGGCGTGGTGGTCCACACCTGTATTCCCAACAACTCAGGAGGCTGAGGCAGGAGGGTTGCAAGTTCAAGGCCAGCCTCAGCAACTTGGAGAGGCCCTAAGCAGCTTAACGAGACCCTATCTCCAAATGTTTAAAAAGGGCTGGGGATGTGGCTCAGTGGTTAACTGCCCCTGGATTCAATCCCTGGTATCAAAATTACACACACACACACACACACACACACACACACACACACTCTCTTTCTCTCTCTCTCTCTCTCTCTCTCTCTCTTTCTCTCATTACTGTTCTTGTTTTCCAGTTCACATCGTCTTGTGAAAAATGAAAAGTAATAATGAGGCGGCAGAGAGGAGGCGGCAGGGAGGAGGCGGCACCATAGGGAAAACCCCGGCGGCTCAGAGGCTTGGTTCCCACCCCACCTGCTCTGCTGCCTTGCACAGGCTCAGAGGAGGGCCTGACATTCTGTGACCCAGGATTTTCCAAAATTCTAAAGATCAAGACAAGAAAATCTGGTAAAGGGCAGCATTTGCTGTTAGTTCACAGAGAGATTAAATATAAAATCCATGATTTGCATGCAGGTGCATTCCTGCTTGGACCCTGGAGAACCCCCAGGGCCCTGGCCTCTCCGGCTCCCACTAGAGGGCTGCGAAAGGGCTCAAGGCGACCTGGACACTGGCGGCAGGGGAGGCGCCCGGGGAGGGGGCTAACCCATCTGTGTCCAGGTGTTAAGTGTGGCTTGGTGGAGACTTGCATTCTGCCCCCCAAGCCTGCCTCTTCACAGTTAGGACCACAGGCTCTGCCTTTGGAGGTGCTGTCCATCTCGGCTCTATGGCAAGCTGCTGAGCAGGGAGAAAGGTCGGTTGTCCTGCAAGACTTTGAGTTTCATCCAATTAGCCACTGTTTTTGTTGAGTTAATCTGGGCAGCCCCTGGCTAGGACAAGAGAGGCTCCTTTTGTCGCAGTGAGTTCAGCCCTGGTCACTCCCTTAGGACTGGCCTGACCCCAGCTCTCAGAAGGCCTCCCTCACCTTCCCCCTCCCCCACCTTTTATGCACCCTGCCTACCCAGTCCACATCAGGTGTACTTATTGCCACAATTCACCCTCCGGAGACTCGCCAGCATCAACAGGATCTGTGTGGTCCATGAATGGAGCCACCTGGATGCAGGTCCAGAGATCTGGATGGATGTGGCCCAGGTGTCGAGAGTCTACCACACTGCAGGGAGCAGCCCCACCTCTGAGCTGTCCTGAGACCACCATCTCCAGGCACTGGTTGACTGGGGCATGGCAGGCAAGGGCCTAGGGACTCTGGAAAGCTCCCTGGGCTTCTGTGGCAGAGGCTGGCAGGGAACCCCTCTCTGTAAACTTCTCAGTGGTGCCGCAGGTACGAATGGCGTGTGATGTCAGGAGGGGCTTGCCTTCCTCATTCCTAGGACACGAGGGACCCAGGGACAGCAGGGGCTGGACGCCATGGTTCTCCTTCTACTTCCAAGCTCCCAATACTGTGCTCAGTGACGATCATCTCCCCAGGACCAGATCCAGATCTTATGAGATCTAGTGCTTATTTGGGGGGGTATCTCCAACATTTCAGACAAGTGAATTCCAAAGTATGGATGGAACCTTAGGTTTGGAGGCCCGCACATGGCTTTCCTAGGTCCCAAATAAACAGAGGGTTGCTGCTCCCAGGTGGGTCTGCTTAGATTCCCAGCTCCCATGGCGAAGCCTGGGGCGGACTTGCTTATTCTGACGTGTTTAGGGTGTCCGAGCCAGGGCTGCTTCTCGACCTCAGTGTACACTGCAAACTGTTTCTTCCCGAGTCACAAGCACAGGAAGACTCCAGAGATAAGGTCATCCATTCTCTCAGAGGGTGCACCCAGCTGGGTGAGAGGCCCCGGCTTGATATATGGAATGCACTTTGCCAGCACCGTGACAGTCATTAGAAATGGGCCCTGGGTGTCATTACCCCCAGAGTCCTCCTGGTGAAGTATGTGTCCTCTGAGGAGCAGAAAGCATTAGCGCGGCCCGAGCCGAATTGGTCAGCTGAAAAGACTGGAGTGCTTTAGCCTTGGAAGGAAATAAAGCCATTTATTAGAGGACAGAAGTTCAGGATAATAGTTAAAGCAATCTGACATTTCCATAAATTTATGAAATGTGTACGGTTGGCATAATTCAACGTGTGAAAGCATGGGTCTCTGCTCCTTGGAGTTCAGAGGAGACTCGGGGGCAATGAGAAGAGCCAGGAGCCCACGGTCAAGGGGCTGGTGGTGAGCTCGCCTGCGGGCATCCTGTACATGGCGCATGTTCACAGGCTCGCTCCTTCACTCACGTCCAGGGATTTGACTTAGACCCGCCCATTTTCAGTGACCTTCCCCTACCTGTGGTCCACAGCACCCACCCCCTGTGCATACCCCTGGAGCCTAACTATGCTCCCCTTTAGTGTCCTCTCCCTTCTAAACTGTGATACCTGGGGAGCAGACCTTCCTGGGGCCAGTCCTACAGTTCCCAGTGGTCAGCACAGGCCTGGAGCCCAAGGGCCAAATGAAGGCTCACTGGTGACCAGTGAGCCCCTCTCGCTAGCCTGCTCAGGGACATGTGCTGGGGTCTTGGGGATGGTCAGTCTCGGGCATTTCTGCAGATCCTGGGTGACGCCCTGCATCCCTGGGTCTGTTTCCTTCCTTACTCCACAAGGAGCGAGCATGCTGGCCGACACCTTGGAGGGACGGCCAGACACACACGAGTGCCCCACCTCACCCCCAGCCGGCATCCCGCAGCACCTGCCTTCATCGTTTTGCTGATGGCCAGCCCATAGAAAGACCTGAGGTCGGCTGACCGCCCTGATTCAGAGCAAGTGGCCCTTCCTCGTCTGTGTCTGAGCTCACAGCAACACTTCGCGGTGAGAGGGGTTTTAGTTGGGGTGACAGGAACACCTGTCCTCACCTTGATGAATGCAATCCACAGCACAGGAACCCACAACCCTGGGGACAGGTGGGGGCCACGACCAAAAGCCAAGATACGCCAGCACAGGCAGGAGTAAGAGGTGACGGGGACGTTTTCAACCAGCCCAAAGGCAATTACGCCCGGGTCCTGCGCTGCTGTGTAATTAGGGTAAGAGCCAACACGGCTTGGTACAAACACACGGCTTAAATGGGTGATCACAACAAAATCAATGAGGCCAACAGGAAGAAAGTGACTCCATTTGCTCCTTTTGGGCACTGACACCACTGGGTTGGTGGTGTGTCGGCGGGGCCTGCGTTGGTGGGAGGGTAGCATCATACCAACCAGGGATGCCCGGTAGCCGGGCCCTCAGTATTTGCCCCTCGTCCCCAGGCCACCCGGGCACTCTCTGCGGGCCCCTGTCCTGGGTGGATTTGCCTGGGATGCGGGATTTGCCTTGGTCCACAGCCCCAGGCCTTCTCCTGCCACGAACAAGGGGCCGAGAGAAGAATCCCAGCACCATTTGCTCCAAACCCCGAGATCTTGTGGGATCCTAAAGCACGCCTCCCACCTCAAATCTAATCTCCCAAGACACAGGTGTTGGTGAACAGGATGCCCCCGGATGAACGGGAGTGGAACGGGGCAGCGTGACTAGTCACAGTTCCAGCTTGCAGAGGAACGTGACTTCTCACACCCAGATCGTGCGGCAGGGAGGCTCACTTTCTCCGTCATCCCTAAATGTCCCCCCAGGACCAACGGTTTTCCTGGGTGGTTGTCCCCAGGCCTGGGTGTCTACCTGGGATGCTGAGAGAGAGTAGGTGGACATCAAGGTGCTTGCGGACACGCAGAGACCCCAGGAGCGCAGCATCTTGCCATAAGGAGCTGTTGCTTTGTCCCTCCACCCTCTTCACACTGGCACGGAGGACTCCGAGTCCGGAGCTGGGTCCCCTGAACGTCCTTCCCATTCTGTTCGCCTCCTGGCTGAACAGAGAACAATCCGTGGCTCAGGGACCCCAGCAGGCTGAGATAACGTTTGTCTTTTCATTTCGTAGTTATTTTTATAGTTCAATTTGCCTTCTACTGTTTAAGATTGAAATCTTGTTTTCCCCAAAAGAGTTGGTGAATTAGAGACCCGCAGCCCCAGTGATTGGGAGAGATTGATAGCTTGAAAGTCACAGTCCTGAGTCAGAGCACTGAACACCTGGCTGGGCATCGTCCTTGGTGGCCCACAGAAGTGCCAGGTGGATGTGCAGGGGCAGTGGACCAGGGTGCCCAGAGGACCTCGACTATTACCCTCTCCATCTCTGCGAATCGGGCATCTGCGATGGGTACCAGGCGGGGCCATGGCTCCCTGGCCAACCCTTGCCCCTGCAGCAGGAGCCAAACCCGCCCCATGGGCCTCTCCAGGTTTCACTGTGTGTGCCCAGCAGCCCAGTCTCTGCTGAGGGGTCCCTTTCACCGAGCGCTCAGCGGGATCTGATCAGATGCATTGCCATCCCCTGCCATTTGAAGTTGAGTCAGCCATTAGCAGCTTCTCTGTTTCTATAAATATTTAAACCACCAATACTTGATAATCACCTCGGTATAAAATTAGGACGAATCAGAGGATGTTGATTCACCCTGGTTATTAAGGAGGCAGCTTGATCTCTCCAGCGGAAGCACTTCCTGCCAGTAGAGATGAAGTGTGAGTAAGCAGATAGCAGTTTGCATGTTGCTTTGTCTTAAACCAAGTAAATCATCCCACCGCCATGGCCTCACACAAACCGCTGTCCTCCTCCGCAGCAGAACTTCGGCCGCTTCAGCAGGAGCTCTGGGCAGTTTCCAGCTTCCCTGTGCTCCCTCCATTCAACACTCCAGCATCCTTGAGGTTCCCTTAAGGAGGTGGGAATGCCAGGTGACCCTGATGACTAGTTGCAGACTTGGGCTGGTCTGAAATTATAGCGACTTCTTTCCAGGTCAGTGTGTGCGATCTGATCAGCAAAACTTGGGGGATGATTCTTTAATGCAAAACTCCAACGCAGACCCCAGCTCAGCACAGCAAATTGTCCTCATCTGGATTTGCCTTCCAGTCCCCTGCCTGTGACAGACGTCACTCATCCATTCACAGCACTGTCCCTGGATCAAGGGTGAGGCCTCTATCTTTGCAGCACCCAGGTGCAGGCAGTTACCCAGGTAACAGGGTACCCGGTGACACCTCCTTGTCTTCCCAGAGCTTAGCTATGTTCTGTTTATTAGAAGAGGATTTTTTTTTTCCTTATAAAGAAGAAATTCTACCTACAATCGTGGAATTCTCATGAATTTGCTATCAACTTTTACATGATCTCATCCCCAGTGAATCTGGCTGGACCTACTTGCTCTTGAGAGAGCTTCTAGATCAAAATGGTGACATGCTCAGGGATCCACAGAAGGAAGGGATCCTCACCGAGGGGATGGGGAGGTGTGTTCTGCTCGCTGCTTGCAGCCCAGGGCCTCCTCACACCTTTGCGGGCAGCTCAGGCAATGGAGGCCTCGCGGGGTACCTGTGGTGCTCTCGGTGGGCAGCACCTGAGACCTGGGCGCAGGCTGGGCTCCAAGAGGAAAGCTCGGTGGCTGCAGCCCATCTGCCTGGCAGACGAGGTGGTACCCAGGCCTACCAACTGTGTCAGAGGCTTCTAAAGTGTCAGCGACCTGATGACCTTCATCGACCTTCATTGTGTCTTATCTCCCTCTGCTAAAGCTGCCAGAACAAACAGTGCAGACTGGGCCGCTTCTACAACCGACCTTGATCTCCTCCAGTCCTGGAGGCTGGGAGTCCAAGATCAAGGTGCTGAACAATTTGGGTCTTGGTGAGGGCTTTCTCCTGGGCTTCCAGACAGCTGCCCTCTGGCTGCGCGCTCACATGCTGCAGGGAGAGAGCCAGTCTGTTCCTCTTTATAAATACACTAATCCTGTCATGCTCAGTCATGATCTTATCTAAATCTAATTATTTCCCAAAGGCCTGTTTCCAACACCATTGTACTGGGGACCAGGGCCTCGGCATATGAAGAGGGGACACAGACGGTCAGCCTAAAACTCTGCTCCATCCCTGCTCCAGAGACCGCTGGCTTCAATGGGTGTGGGGACGGAGTGGACTCTGGTTAAACCCGTCCTTCTGGATTGCAGCATCACATCAGAAATTCTGCCTTTGCTGGGTGGGTGTGGCCCAGGAACCTGGAGTTATAACCCACTCTGCACAGCTCTGAGTGTAGCCAGGTCGTCAGGCACAGAAAAGCTGCCCCTCCCTGCACCTGCATCATCTGAGCCTGGGCCTCCCAGGGGACCCACTCCATCACTAGGAGAAAGGCCCAGGTCCTGGTGACCTGTCTGCCTGACTTGTAGGGACACACCCACACAAGTGGTGGGGGCTGTGCTGAGATGCCCACATGTCCCCAGGCCCTTTCCTCGTTCCCCTCAGTTGGACCCGTGCTGCAAGCCAGGTGCAAGTGGACGGCACTGCGTTCCTTATCACAGGTCCCCAGAGGAGCCACTTTATGAACCTGTGGTTCCACTAGCTTAGGCAGTGGCTTCTGTCCCCTGCTGGCCTGGGGAGACCCCAATCTGGGAGTGAAAGCCACCCCACCTGCACAGCCCTATCTTGGCTGAGCTGCTGGCGGCTGGCTGCACCCCAGGACCCCCGTCCTCTAACCAAGCACCGGGGCTGCCTCCCAGTGAAGCGCAAAGCCCAGGTTCCAGGGACAGAATTGCCAAGTGAGTAGTTTCCAGTTCATTTCTCTGCATTACCCGGGTCTGTGGATAAACAGAAAAGCAATAATGGCTCTTGGTGGTATTTAATTGGCATTAGCTGTGTTTTAATTAGTAAAAGAAAGAGAAGGAGGTAAGTTGGAGGAAACTGCCACCTCCTGCCGGAGCCCGTGTGTGCCTTCCTGAAGAGGGTGCAGCCCTGGGCTCTCTTTATTGAACCACCCATTTGGATGATTCATTCACAATCAGCATCTCTTCTCAGATCTAAGTCAGGCCCCCGGGTCAACATCTTCAGTGTAGGAAGAGAATTTGTTAGTTAAATGAATGCTGGGGCCCTGTTGCTTAGCACCATCCAAGAGTCCGTGGGGAGAGGCAATTTTCAGACTTAAAAGTGAGGCTGGTCTTAGACTGAGAGATGGGCAGAGAGCACGGAGCAACAATCCTGGCTTCCAAGGCGGACAGAGCTGCTGGAATCCCAAACCCACCTCCAGGTGGTTGCGAGTCTGGGAGAAATGACCCTTTGTGTCTTAGTCAATTTTCTGTTGCTATAAAATCTGAGACTTGATAAAGAATAGAGTTTTATTTAGCTCACAATTCCATAGTCCCAGAAGCCCAATAGCATGAGTCTGGCATCTGGTAAGGGCCTCCTTCCTGCATTATAACATGGCCGTGGGGCAAGCACAGAGGGAGCTACCTTTGTAGTACTCCCTCAACGACTCATTGATCATTCACGGATTAATCCACCCATAGGGCAGAGTCCTCACACCTACCCACCTCCATAATGTCCCAGCCCCAACTGCCATGAATACAGGACTTTGAGGATATGCTTCCAACATGTAAAGTGTGGGAGACACATCTGGACAACAGCACCTTGTCTGAGAGGCTCCTCGGTGGGGCCATTGGACCTGACTGTGGGGGCAGGTGGGGTCATGGCACCAGGAGGAGGGAACAAGCCCCATAGAACCTACGTGGGCTGTGGCATCACTGAGAGGGTCCCTGTGGTTGAAAGTTAGCTCCGGGAGGGGGGAAGGGGGCCTCCCACACTGCAGACGTTTCCAGCCCAAGGGAACTTGGGAGAAAGCAGGTTAACTCAAGGGGCCCATTTCTATGCTCATGTTGTCAAGAAAGGGCGGGTCTGTTTCTGTTTCAAAGAAAATAGTGGCAGAGGCTAAGGAAGGGAGCTGGCCATCTTCAGGCCTTGCCTCTGGCCATTCACTTGGTGGGAAGACCCATTAAGACACAAGCAAATGGCCACCCCCTTGGTCATCACGTAGGATCACCCGGGGAACTGGAGTGGTGTCCCCAGCTCAGTGTTTCCTAGGCTCCTCCTCTGGGCTAGCCAGTGCTGGCCTGGTAACACGCACGGGACAGGGCAGAATTTGGACCAGTGGACCTACTCCTGCTCTTCTCGCCCTAAGACCCACACCTGAGCCACCAGCCGACCGCCCGCCCTCCAGCCTGGTGGGCAGATGGGCCTCCCTGCGGCCTCCCACTCAGCCCCTGCCCCTCTGCACATGGCGCAGGGCAGAAGTGCTTTCCTTCAATTTTTCTAGAGTAAATCAGGCACCTGGAGTCCTCCCAGGTCTGCAGCACACAGAGGACGACCCCTGCATCCTCACTGTGACTCCTCAGGCACCTCCTGATCCACCTCGCGCCACTCAAGACCCTTTGCTGATGGATGGGCAGCAGGACAAATGCCTCTCACCCCGCTAAGTGCTGGCGAAGGAGTTTCCTAGAAGATTCCAGAGAAAGAAGAGTGTCTGAGTGAATGGCCAGAGGCAAGAGCTGGGCACTCATAGGACAGACAGTGTCCTGGTTGGGTTTAGAGGTGGGTAAAGGGCTTACAGGATGTTAGGTCAGATCAGGGTCCAAGATGTCCAATTAAAGGGACTGGTCAGGGCAGCTGCAGTCAGCAGCTGCAAAAGGGAGTGGCTAGCCAGATGCTGACGTCACCAGTAGACACGCCTCCTGTCAGTCAGCGGGTTTTCCTGACCTATCCAGGAAGGACTCTGGCCTTCTCTTCCTGCCCCCAAGCCCTCGCCTTCCTGCCCGGGCTTTCTGAAATTCTCCCTACACTGAAGTCCCAGCGCCATTTCTCCTGGACACACTCTGATGGACAGGAGGATTCGCAGAGAGCGTGTATTCCAATAAAGTTTTGCCGAACGGCTTTAATTCATCTCCTTCTGGTCATCTAGTCTTTACATAATGGTGCCGAAACCCGGGAGGGCTTTGAACCTCCCCCGTACCGGGGTCGAGGCAAACCCTCAGGACAGGGAGAACTCCTGAGCCACTCTCCGTCTTCCCTCACCCGGACCAACAGAGTGAGGTAGGCCCCGCCTTGCCGAGTGGCTTTAATTCATCTCCTTCCGGTCATCTAGTCTTTACACAAGGAGAAGCAGGAAGGGCATTCCAGATGCAGGGAACAGCAGGGCCAGAGTGTAGAGGTAGGAGGGGAGTTCCGAGTGCCAGGTAGGACCAGGATCTCACCTGTGGACTGCACAAAGAGCTAAGGATCAAGGGCTGCATGGCATTCCCTCAGAGTGGGTGGTGCTGGACAATGGTCGCCGAGATCCCGGGTTAAGGCTCCAGGCAGACACGGGTGTGTGCCGATGAGGACCCTGAGGTGGAGACTCCACAGGGTTCTTGGGAGTCCGTGTGAGTGCAGACGCAGAGGCAGGCTTGGCCCACACACAGAAGAGGGGAGGTGAAGGGAAGGGGTGCCAGGAGACAGGCGCCGGAAGACCCAGGAAGCTTCCTCCCCGGTGGCTCCACGGGAAGTGTGGCTACCAATATGTCGATTTTGGAATTCTGATTTCCAGAACTGTGGGAGGAGAAATGTCATCTTTTTTTAAGTGGCCCTGTTTTTGGTAATTTGCTACGGCAGCCCCAGGACGCTCCTGCAAGCGGTGGGCGTGGAGGATCTGTAGCGAGAAGATTCCCTGGGAGCGGGCGATGCCAGTCCTGGAAACAGAGAGCCTAAGACCGGGGCAATCTGGACCTGCATCTGACAATTGTCAGCAAAGTGTAGAGAAGCAGAAATGGAGATGAGGTCGGCAGAGGTGGGAGGCCAGGGGCCCCCAGGGCTGGATGGGAGGACCCAGGGGCCATTCTGCAAGGAAGACTGACTATGACCAGAGAGTCAGGCAGGTGCCACTGGTGCAGAGGAAAGGGGACAGGAGCTGGCAGCAGGCAAGGCCACCTACATCTCTTCACAGAGTCCTCAGGGTTGATGCCAGGCCATGTGAGGCTGGCCCCAGGGCTCCCAAGGACGCGCACAGCAGCCCCTAAGAGAAGCCCAGCCTCTGGCACAGCTCCCCCTTCTCCCTCCAGAGTGGCTGTGCTGCTGGGTGTCAAGGTTCCTTCCACTGTGGGTCCCAAAGCACCAGCCCTGAGCCAGGCACCTCTGCTTCCACCCAGGGCTCCTGTTAAGTTGACTTCCTGATCATAACCATGTATGGATCCATGGCAGGATTTCACCAATGGCCCGCAAACATTTATTATTTCTCCATCAGTTCCCTTCAGCAAGGGTTCATTCATCCCCCTTCCTTCACCTGCTCATTCATTCAGCAGACACTGGCCCACAGCTCACTGAAGACAGAGCTGCGTGGCCCAAGAGCTTTTCAGATCTTGATTCTGTCACTCAGTTGATCAGCCCACTCTCTTCCCCATCACAGCATCCAGTCACCTGAAAATGTGTTCTAAAGAGCACCACTGCCTCCGTCAAAGCCATCGACAGCCATGCTGCCTGGCCCTGCTGCCGACAGAGGCCCCAGCCAGGCAAGAGAGCCGCCTGGGTGAGGGCCCTGCTCCCACACCCTGGGTTCTCTTGCAAGGATCACCCCGCAAGTTCTGCTTTGTTTGGTGTCCTGGCAACTGGCTTTGTCCTCCTCCCCCTTATCCCCAGCAACTAGACTGATAAAGAGTCTTCACTAACTAAACCCGTTCCTGATTGTGGAAGATGGCCCTGGCAAGTGCAGAACTGCCAACCTTGTCCTCAATTACTTATGCAATGGAAAACAGCCAGTTTGTCTCTCACTCGGTTAGCTCATGGGGGACGTGGGTGACCACGTCTTCTTCCCAGGGTGGTTGTCAGAGCCCCAGGCACACTTGCTTGGGAAGGTGCTGGTGTCTATGAGCCCTTTGCACTGCTGGTTTCTGAAAGCCCCTGCCCCCACCAGCAGGTTGGATGCTCTTCTATTACATATGGCGCTCTTCCTGTAGCCTGTGTCCCATCTGGAACCCAGCAGGTTGCTGTGCCTTTATTTGTGTCTGTCTCTCTACCCAGACCATCAGGTCTAATGAGAGGTCTGCCCACACGTCCCACTCCACCCAGAACAGCACTCGGCTCTAGGGATACCAAGAATGCCATTGAAGGAAGGGAGAAATGCATGATCTAAGGGGCTGTGTCCATGCATTTGAAAATGGTGTGTGCGCTAGTTTCTGTGAAACATTTAAACAGTCAGATTCTGAGTCACAAATGCAAGACAAAAACCAGACCTGGCTTTGCAGATGGCAGCTTTGCCAACCTCATAACCCACCAGAGGTGTAGGAACTACTTGCCTCAAATTTAGGTCACACAGCCAAACACGCAGCCCAGGACTGACGGTGGAGAGCTACTGGATGGCAAGGAAGGGTTGCTCTGTCCACGTTGGGCTACATGCACACGAAGCACCCAGCTGGCCCTCCACAGATTCCACACCGCGGACCAGGAGCCAGGAACCTTTCCACGACTCAGGGAGGGTCTAGGAAGCCCACGAGTGACCTTCTCCCATGGACTTCAAAGCACTGAGCCAGAAGTGGTGCTTTTCTGATGGCTCCTGATGAAGAGAGTGTTCCAAGATAACACTCACTGTCCTCTGACTGCCTTTCTGATGAGCAATAAAATGTTTGATTTTCTTCTAATAGATTTGTCATTTTACTTCAAGTATCCACTACTATTGACCCATGGAACCTCAATTTCAAAGCCATTAAAATCTAATTTTCCACACTGTGCCCCCAAGAGATTGACTAACTTTCAAAGAATAATTCATTTTCCTTAAGAAAAAAAATGCATCTCTCTATATTTTCTTTTTTATTCTCTAAAATAAGTCAAAGAGCGTTGCTGCCAGTGCCAGCTATTACTCTCCTCCCCGTGTCTTTCTTGCAAAAGAACGTAAGAGCTTCTCTGGCCAAGTCAGCTTTGGCCACTGTAGAGTGAAGGCTGTCCTTACGTGGGAACTGTCACTTACCCACATGTCATAAAAGCCCGCTGTCAAGTTTCACCATCCAGAAAGCAGGACAGGAAACTCAAGGTTATTTGCTTTAGAAAATAACAGATGTGTCAGCGACTAAGAAGAGAAATGCTTTCGAGAGGAGAGTGTCTTCTTGCAAATTCCAGGGAGTACAAAATCTCCAAAATGTGCGTGTATGTGTGGTTTTTTTTTTTTTTTTCCTGAAATGTTAAACTAAACCTCCCACTTGAAATTCAGACATAGGAACACCTAATGAGAGGCAGCCAGGCAGGTGTTCATGAACCTGTGTGACTTGAACTTGCTCCTTCAGAAATGCACACAGTGCAGGGTCCTGGAACTGCAAGAGGACATCAGTGGACAAATCAGGGTGACTAAAACCTGGATCTGAGTCAGTAGCATGGCCCCAGAGTTAATTTCCTGGCTTAGGTCCTTACGCTGTGGTTCCATACCATGTCAACATTAGGAGTAACAGCTGAGTGAAGGGTTTCAGAGGATACTCTTTGCTATTTTTTTTTTTAATTTCAGTTGGATGCAATACCTTTATTTTTATTTATTTATTGTTATGTATTGCTGAGGATTGATCCCAGTGCCTCACATGTACTAGGCAAGTGCTCTACCACCGAGCCACAGCTCTAGCTTTTTGCAGCTTTTCTGTACATCTAAAATTATTTCAAAACAGACATGTAAAAGGAATGTACGTTCCATGTGTTCAGAGGCTGGAAGTGAGGAGAATGTGCCATAGCTCAGCGGGGTCGTGAGCCTCGTTCCAGAGCTCCCTGGACCAGATGTGGCACTGGCTGCTGTGGCTTCTTCCCATCACCTGGGTGCTTGTACTCCCTGACTCCACAGAAGTCTCTTCCCTGCCTTGAAGAGTCAGCAAAGTCGCACTGGAGCCCAGACTAGGTCATGGCAACAGCCTGGATGGTTGTTTTAATGTTTTATTAGATCCAACAGCACATGTTGTACACTCGTTGGAAAACATAGCTGCCCAGTCATTCTCACTGTCTGCTGCAGATCTAGCTGCCTCTGCTGAGCATGCCATCTCATGACTTCCAGAAGCCTAATTCTAAAGGGTAAACCTATCATCAAGTGAAGATGCTCAGCTTGGGCCAGGTCCTGTAAAGGAGAGTCGAGGAGTTCCACAGGATCAGAGAGATGATGGGAGGGAACAAACCAGACTCGGAATGTCTGTCCTTTGGGGAAGGGACATTCACAGAAAGAGGTTGAAACCTGTTGGAATACCATCCTTGATTCTCAAAGGACACATTTCCCAAAATCTTGGTATATCTGGGTGGATTTGAAATGGGACGAATAAATCTAAAGAGTCACAATGACCCTGGGAGTCCCCAGAGACCTAGAGACACAAGTTCTTTTCCTCTTGATCCTTCATTCTGTGTAAACTCAGGTAGGTCAGTTCCCCTTGAGCTCTGTAGTTCAGTGCTTCTGTGAGTCCCCCTCAGGCTCTCTGGCTCCTGAGAGCAGCCACAAGGGACCTAGGGAGGGCTGGAAGGTGGGGACCCTGCAGGGGAGGAGGGGCTCCCAATCCTGGTTCCATGGAGTCCTCGCTGTGCAGCCAGCCAAGTGACCCCTCCCCATGATGTCCCCTCACATGAACATGCACAAGAACAGCATTATCACACTCAGTGATTGAGGGTTAAAGGCGACTATGTGCCTACCTGGGCCACAGCATGTATGGGGGACAAAGTGCTTGGTAAATGTGGGCTCACCATTATTCTTTGTGATCAGAAACAACCAGCAGGGATCTGGCTCAAGGCAAGGCCTGGCTGCCCAGCCAGCTCCAGGCAGGGCCCTGAGCTGGAGGAAATGAAACCGTAAAGCCACCCAGTGGTGCCATGTTCCTGCACTGTGGGAGCAAGCCGAGGGAGGGGGTACCCTGGCGGGCAAAGAACCAAGAACAACTGCGGCAGCTGGTAGCCACCTCCTGCAGGAGCGGGGCGAATCATTCTGCAGGGTGCCTGGTCCCACCAGGGCGAGCCTGCAGGCCCACCAGTGCCCTCCTCCACCCCTTCTTCTGCCACTGCAGCACTCAGCCCCTCTCAGAGCACCCTCAGCACTCGCTGGGAGGTGTGCAGGACCTCAGTGGTGTTGGAGGTGTATAATCCTCCTTCCTCAAAAGGATTTCAGGAGGTTTGATCTAATAAAACATAAAAAGAAGACAACTTGGAATAAAGGTGTGGGAAGATGCTTTGAAATTGCTCAGGGATGCTTCCTGGAACCACTTGGGCGAATGCTGGATGCCCACACCTGACACCCTGGCATGACGTCAGGCACGAGTGTGCTCCCATGGCTAATGGCAGCAGGGCTTCAGGGGCTGGGCTGTCCATGCATCACTTCCCGATTCCCCACCAGAGGCTCAAGGGTTGCCATTCTCATTTCACAGATGCAAGCAGGGCAGCTTAGTGCGGCGAGGAGGTTGCTCAAGGTCACACCACTCAGTGGTTGCTGATCTGGGACTCAAACCAGGCAGCCAGCCCATCCCCAGCCCCAGCTTCTGTGCTGTCCTATGAGCCATGAAAGCAGAAAGTCTTGCCCTACCACCTGTCTTCTGCACACAGAGGATACTCAATAAACGCTCTTATTGCTATGATGCCATTAGCAAGCTCTGGTGACTTTGTTTTGCTCAGGTCTCCTTGGGGGCATTCAGGAGGGGCCGCAGGCACAGCCTGGGACTGGGGCACCTCTCATCACAGCTGAACTCTTACAAATGTGCATCACGCCGAGTCTGCAGGCTTGCGCCTCCAACAAAGTTGGAAATTTAAATCCTCATTAAGCAGAAGAGTCTGTTCCATACTTACCTCATCTGGGTGAGAGGGGCTAGAGAGCGCGCAATCAGACAGTGTGTGCTCGAGAGGCTCCGGAGGCAGGCGCTGGGGAGCCAGCTGCAACCGGAGGGTTCCCGAGTTTCAGTTCCCTCCTTCAAGACCATCTGCCTTCCCGTAAAGACACAGGTCCTGACCTCATTCCACACATACCTTACACACACACATCATCTTACACACACACACACACACATCATCTTGAACACACCTCACCATCTTACACACACACAGTCTCCTCCCAAAGCAAGATTTCTACATGTAATCAATATCTCCATGTGTCCAAGTTCATCTGCATGGAATCAGAGCTAAGGAATCTAAATTTGGTCTGAAGAGATCCCCAGAGCCCGGGTAGACTGACGGTGTGCAGGTGCCGGTGAGCACGTGCCCGACGCATCCCGGGCCTCCACCTGAGACCCGGTAAAGAAGAGCACTTATTTGCTATTTATTGGGCTGTCGCTAGAAGGTGAGACATCAGGGACCTAGCCTGCTGCTACCTCAAGTGCAAAACAGCCCCCAGCCCCCAGCAAGGTGTCTCACACACACAGGGCAGCACCGTTGCTGCCGTGCTCCTCATGCCGATGCAAAGTCCGCTGGCAGCTCTGTGTTCTGCCTCCCACAGCCAAACCACAAGGCTTGTCCTCTGGGTTCACGTGTCTGCACCTTCTCCTTGGTCTCTCCTCCGTGCCCAGGCTGCTGCTCACCACCTCATGGACCAAGCCCATCACCCACAGCCACATCATCTGGTCATTCTGCTCCCTTTGAATACAACACCGAAACCTCCCCTCACGACCTGCACAGTGCCCTCGCACCTCCAAGACAGAATGACTTCATCCTGGCCCCTTCAATGCGGGTTCCCTTCTATCTTTCTAATGGGTATTTGGACCCTCCAGTGGTGGAGACCTCCTTGAACAGAGGAGGCAGCAGGCCAGAGTGACTCTGGATCTAGAGTTAGAAAAGCTGAGTCAAGCCCAGGGTTCTCTGGGCTGACTCTCCCTCTAACACCACCCAGTCATTGACAGAAAGTCTAGACAGCAGAGCCCAGAGGAGTTGGTTATTAGGAAAGAAGAGTCTGTCTTTATTCCTGGGTTTTGGGAGTGCTTTAAGGGCAGTGGTTAGTTATACGCAAGTGTGTTGGTCTGTGCTGCTGTAACAAAACACCTGAGACTCAGTAAATTATAAGTGATGCTGGAGCCTGGGAAATGCAAAGTCAGGACACAGACAGGATGGTGTTTGGAGAAGACTGCTCTCTGCTTCCATGCCGGGGCCTTGCTGCTGGTCCTCCTGAGCGGGAAGGCTGTGTCCTCCTGGGGTGGACAGGACAAGAGCACTCTGTCCTCTACCTCAGGCCTTGCATAGGGATGTTGGTGCCACTCACAAAGTAGAGCCCGCATGACTCCACTCCTCTGCCTGGGATTCCTCTGGATTCCACTGCACTGGGGACTGGGTGCCAGTTTGAGTTTTGGAGGGGACACCATCCTTCAGTGGTGTCATGGACATCACCTTCCATGGACCATGAATAGAGTTAGAGGGCATGCAGATGTCAGCACACCCCAAAGCTGCTCTCTGTGCCCAAATCCTTCACACTGACGCTACTGTGCTTTTAGGGGCTGACCTCCAGATCACTCGGAACAGCAGAGGAAAAGGGCAAAGCCCCAGGGGAGCAAGCAGTAGCCCATAGAGGCCTGCTGACCATGATCCTCACTGCACAGATGTGTCCTGAAACCCTGGCACAGCTGACCAGCGGGTGATCCCAACGTGGCCAGAAAGAGGTGGCCACTGCTGAACTTAGGACTCGGGTTCTTCCCACCACCTGGGCCCTGGACATAGAATCAGCTGCCCTGTACAATGTCCAGGAGACGCCAAGGACCTGGGGCAGAGAGCACCAGCACTGCCAGGCCAGTGAAGGAAGGCGGGTCCCCTCCTGGGTCATGGTCTCCTCCCACCACCTCCTGCCCACGGCAAGCTCCCTGCCCTCCCTCGCAAGGGGTGATTGGTATTCCAGCACAACCACGCGACTCCAAACGAAGATTCTGCTTAATATTTTTAGTAATGACAACACTTTGTAGGACGAGTGCTTTTAAAACTCAGACAGAGGATGTGGAGTTGCATTGAAAACTAGAGATGTTAGCAGGATTCACTGGAGCCCTGGTAAATGTCAAACATTTTATCCACGGGTAAAGTGGCATGTTAGACATATTTTCCCCCAAATCTGATTAAAACAGAAAGTGCCTTTTACATACTCGTTTCCGTTTTATATTATGTTAGCTGAGTGGGAAAGAAACACAGAGAGAGGCTGGAGAGAGGGAGGGAGGGAGGCCCGGAGCCCAGGCTGGAGGCCCCAGTTTCTGTGTGAGTGCAAAGCAGGGAAGGCATCTGCTTGGAGGCCCGCAGGGGACAGTGCTCTTAGAGCAAAGAAAACTGCTGTGGATGAGCGGACGCTGGGGAAACCTGCTCCGCTTGCAGACTGGAGCGAGCTGCTTGTGGTGACCAGCAGGTCTCTATCTGGAGCAATAAATGACCTCCCGGTGACCATATTTATGTGAGAAGGCAAGTAAGTGTATTGGGTGTAGCGATTCCACTCACCCTCAGGTGGCATCTGCATGGCTTCTGCTCCCGGCCTGTTGCTGAGCTCTCCTGACACTCCGCACCCTAACCACCTGAGCAATAGAACACAAGGCCAAGTTGAGCCCAGGGTGGAGTCCTGGGGAGGACATAAAGGTCAAGGTGCCAGGATGGGGCGGCGAGAGAGCGCTGCGCATGCGTGCATGCAACCTCCTGTGCTCGGATCCCACCCTGCACACGAGTGCGCGCCGCACCTACTCCCCAGTGCAGGCTTCTCCCGGATGCGACTTCAGTGCCCAGGTGACATCAGGAGGATGAGCGCCAACAGCTGACTTCAATGCAGGAGGCGTGTGGTCAATGTCAGTCCTCAGACCCCACTTGCTATCACAAGGGAGGGCTGCTCAGAAAGAACACGCACGCGAAGGCACCCGTGCACGCGCTCTCACCCACGCACACCTACATACCCCGTCTGCACACGACATGCTCACGTCTCCACATACAAGGTGCTGGCGTTTTGTCAACTCCAGTGCGTGTGCTCCGGGTGCGCAGCGCCCGCTCCCAGCAGGCCCCGCATCAGCGCGCAGGCGCGGGCTCCCCGCAGGGCTGGCGGTGCAGCGCGCAGCGCTTGCCATGGGAAGACCCGGGGAAGCAGGGAAACCGCCCTGGGCCCTGCGCACAGCTCGGGCCACTCAGAACACACAGGGTTAGGAAAACTGCAGTTGTCAATATAATTCCTTCAACTGCCACCGCGGAGCGAGGGGCAGAGGCAGCCGGCTGGAATCACGCGGACCGCGCAGTCCCTGGCCCAGTGGTGACGCGCGTTTTGTGATGTTTGCAAGGTTTTCATCATATTAATGTGCCTTCCGAGCATCCTCCTCGGAAATTGGGCATTTTTCCGCCCTGTGATTTTTGATGTGGAAATTGCCCGTTGCTCTGGTGTCACATTACGCGGGAAAATGATATGCAAGGTGACAACTCCCTGTAATCCGGAGGATATAGACATGAGCAGAGCGCAGGAGGGCTCTTTTTGAATTGGAGAACCACAGTTCTGAGTTTATGGGGCTGACTGATACTTTCTAAATGGGCTTTTGAATTTAACTTAAAAATGAGAGTCCTCTGGCACACTGTCTGAATACACAGGGCTGATTAACTTGGAGCGGTGGCCGTGGTTTGCTTCTGTGCGCAGACTCCAGGCCCTTTGGCAAAGTCAGTGCTGGATTATTTTCCTACCTCTGGCGTTTCGCAGTTTATTCCTTCTCTTCTTGGGATAATTTGATTTTTTTTTTTTTTAAGGCAATGGCTGTTTAGAGGAAGATGGAACCCAACTGCTGGTTTTCTTCCCTGCCTTCTGTGCGAGTGTGTGGGCTCCGGTCTCCACAGGAAGCACGGTAGGTAGACAGCACTGAGCCGCCTCCAGGAGTTTCTTCTTTAGGTTCTTCATTATCCTGATCACTTGTTGGAAATTGAGGAACACACTCACTTTGTTTAATTACAGAGAAAATAGCCATAGAAGATACTAAAAGGATGTGGGTACTTACCTGAGGCACAGCTGAATGGAATCGCCCCTGCTGGCAGAAGCTGAGGGGCCACCCAGCTGGGCGCAGATGGAGTACCTGTCCTGTTACCTGCAGGTCATGCGGGAGAGGCGGGGAAGGGGGCTCACCACACCCCTGCACCGCCCTTGCTGAGGAAGAGGGAAGCCCAGCAGAGAACCTTCCTAACCCCGAGGCAGGGATGATGTCATGTGAAAGGGACTTTACAACATGACGTTTCTAATCCCATGGCTTTTAAAGTACAATTGGACATCAAACAAATTTTCCAGGCAGGGAAGTCCATCTTATTCCCCCAAATGTCCTGTTAATTTGTAGATATTCAAAGACAGGCTTCCCAGTGGGGAGGAGGGACCCAGTCTCCTCGTACTTCATCTTGTGGTTCTGGCGGGACCTCAGAGTCTTCCTCAAGGTCCTTTGCATCCAACCAGAAGACCAAGAGGGAAAGACAATCACTCGGTGTACAAGTCAGGCCTGGAAGTGGCTAACGTACTTTTACCCACTCTCCAATGGCCAGAATGAGCCCTATGCCCCACCCATTGAGCTGTCCCTGTCCCACCTTGCTGCACGGACACATGATGGTGGCGTTGGAGGTCTGTCATGTAACAACAATCTGCCACTGTCACAGGGGCACTGTGAGGTTCCATTTTCAGGTCCCCAGCAGAAGAGGGGGTTCAGATGTCCATCTGCTCCCAGAGTGGAGTTGGCAGAGCCAGAGCAGAAGTAGAGTTGAGCTGGGGGGGGAGCACTCCACAGTCCACACTGGCAGTGATGCAGCAGCCACTCGAGAGGCTGCCTACCTGCTTGGTGCCAACGGATGACCACTGAGTGAGCTTCAGGGCACCCTGCATCTGGCCTTCTCACGTGGGGGCCACAGTGCTGGAGAGGACGCTGTCCTTGGAGATCCTCAGGGCTGGGGACCTTGCACAGCAGAAGATAGCCGCCTCCTCCTCCTCCTCTGTCCCAGCACTGTCAACAGAGGGCTGCATGCATCATGCTTTAGTTTCTGTGTCTTAGGGTGTTTTGACATCTTAAACCTCTTGCCTGGCCAGGCCCGCCAGTTCTTAGATATGGCAGAGAGCTCTGTTGCAAACCTGACCTTTGTATGCAAAGCAACGACCCCGAGTTAGTTTCCCCTGCCCCAAATCATCCCAGGGCCAGTTATCAGGCAGCAGGAGACCCCCTTCTGTACTCCAAAGCCCTCTGGACTGCCTCAGCCCCACAGTTGTGGCCTGAGCTTCCCCTCACCCTCCACCAACCTGCTGCCTCCCGTGGGGCTCTGCGTGGCACAGCATGCCCCTGTGTGCGTGGCCCTGTGTGGCCCCCTCAGGAAACCTGAGTAATAAGTCCCTGGAAAGGGCACTAGGGTCTCCGTGCTGTCACTGAGCCATCTCCATAAAAACCCCCGGGGCAGGCGATCCCTTCCACAGCCAAGTCAGCCCCAGCGCGGGGGGCGAGACACCTTGCCCACTTACTCTGTCCCCTCCCTGTCACTGCCAGAAGACTGCCACACACATTCCGTTTGCTGTCACCCTGCAATCCAGCCACTCAGCTCAGGGTTTGTACCCACCGTGGTTGTGCGTAGTGTTGAGAGACTTGGTGTGAAGTCCGGTCGAGCCCCAGGGAGTGATGATCCAGAGTAGGTCCTGGGTTACTAATGAGCACCCTGAGGCCCCTGCATGTCTACAGGGCTCCTGGAGCTCCTCTCGGCCATTCTGCAGCTTCTCACGTCGTCCTAAGGACACCCCTGTGGGCAGGCAGAGCAAGCAAGGTTATTTCTGTCTGACTTACGAGGAAGTAAGGACCAGAGTGTGAATTGGCTTGCCCAAGGACACACAGCTGGTGCACTATCGTGCCAGGATCCACATCTGCAGCTCCTCCAGCTGCCTGATACTTCCGCCCTTTATCTTGAGTGTGAGGTTTTTAAAATCTTTTTCAAATTTAAATATACACATCCAGGAAAGAAGGGTGATAAGAGCTGAAAAATACAGGCAATCATCATTTGTCTCTCTAGAAAACACAGTTTTTCTTGCAGTGGTATGCGGGAGGACTCACGGGGCCCGCAGGGGGTTAGACACACAGAGCAGAAGCAGGGCCAGAGCCCAGGAGTCTTAGCATTTCACGGGGAAGGGAGGCCACAGCCAGTGACCCACATGCATAATCACAAGTGGGACATGTGCTGTGCTGACAAGAACATAGTACTGTGCCCTCCCAAGAGGGGGAGAGGCCTCACCTGAGCTGCACATCAAAGGAGGCTCCCAGGGGGAGGGATGTACCACATCCCAGATGAGAGAGGGTGGCGATGTGCAGGTAGAGGCTGAGAGGGGTTGAGCCAGGGGAGGCCAGAAGGGCTCCTTCCAGTGGGAAGGACAGGGGTCTGCTGCCCCGCAATGGGAGGAGAGGTGTTCCTGAGGACCCAAAGGGCAGCCTCAGGAGGGCCCTGGGGAGGTGGGCTGGGCCACAGCACTAGGAATTTGGTCTTGTTCCGGGAGTCTGGGATGTCTGGGAGGATTTCAAGCAAATAGAGGAGGACCTAATCAATTTTCAAAAAGCACTCGCTAGTTGCCCAGAGGGGATGGGACAGAAGGCAAGACTTGGGATAGGGACCCAGGTGGAGGCCAATCCAGCGACAAAGCCAGAGTGATGGTGGTTTGGGTCAAATACCAGGGCACCTGGAGGGGAATGTCTGGAACTCTGACTCTGAGCCATCTTTTCCCAGGGGTCCCAAAAGCCTCCTACAGACAAAGGCACTGTGTGATCAGCATTCAGGGCTCTGTAGCTCCAGCTGTGCGGGCACATCTGCAGGGACCCTGAACAGCTCGCTCACTCTGCAGTAATGGATGGCTCTGGAAAGAAACCAACGTTCCAGATGGAGATGGCCAGTCTAATTTGCAGCTTCTAAATCTGTACAGATCCAGTGTTCTGTCATTAAAGACTCATTTAGACTTATCTTAATAGGAAACAATATAACTCAGCCAGACCCATAAATGACAAATTGCCCTCCCTCAAGAGAAATCTTAAGGCAAGAGACACGACATTCCATCACTCGGTCCTGTAGTTAATTTCCACATAGCTGACAGTGCCTCATGGCGTTCGGAATGATAGGTACTCTCCTGCTGTCCTTCTGTCCAGGCACTACAAGGGAAGGGACTTCTGGTACTCTGGTACCAGGTTGAAGAACTAACCAGATGGCACGCCATGGAGCCAGGCCACTCCTTGATTATAAGAATGGATGAAACCTAAAGGCAAGGAGGGGGACTATGGAAATGATTTCCCAGACGCAGACGCAGACTTGCAGAGGGACATCCCAGTTCCAAATACAAGCACTAGCTTCCAGGGCCCCAGTGTCCTGGGCCTTTGTATTTTCATCTCTACCAAGTAGAGACAGAATCACTTAGGATAAAGTGGGTGGAACCTGGGGTCATACCAGCTGGACTTTGATCTCTAGCCCACCACTTACCTGAGCTTTAGAACAAAGAGATGGTCAGGGACAATGTACTTGGAGGCCAGCTTGAAGACCCTCAGGAAAAAAACAAAACTTTTAAGCGCTGACTTCATTCTCTAAGAAAAAAAGAAAGTGATTCATCCTACCTCATTGGCTCATTCTTATATTTAAATGAAATAATGCATATAAAACAACCAGTATGGAGTCCCATACCAATAGCACCACTGATGGGCACTTAGAGCTGCTGGCTGGGCTGGGGGCCATAAATCCCTATGTGGCTATTCTTAGTCTATCTCAGGCAAAATTCAATGAAAGTGTGTGCACATCGCCTGGTTCAGGACCTGACATGATCGTGCCAGCAACATACGTTTCATCCCTCAGGTTTGACCTGTGGCCAGACCACCCCATGACTGAGAAAGCTTTCCAACACATGGAAAAGGAGCTTGCTTTATTCAATAGCTAAATGTTTTCCAGGATTCTAAGCCTCAGATCCTGGAGCATCATGGGTGCCTCCCCTTCAAGGACAGTGTTGGGGTTCAGGATTAGGCATGGGGAGCCTCACAGGGGTGCAAAGAGAGTTGGCCACCATACTGTGTAGACTTCTGTGATCACCAAGCCCCTCCATGAGCTCAGGAGACTCTCCTAGGTACAGAATGTGACCTAAGAACCCAATTTGAACTCGCTCCCCCTCAGGGCCCCAGCCTGTGTGTGCACAGTGTCAAAATCATTCTCTTTGCCAGACTGGAGTGTAGAGGTCAAGGATTTTAAGGTCAAAGGACACAGAAGTGGCTGAGAAGTTTAAACGCCATCTAGTAAGTGAAAGCACAGAAAGGAAACACATGTGAAGGTCACATGCTAGTTATGGCACAAACCCAGAGGCTTCAAACAGCACCATTCATGGTGGCACAGCACTGGGCCAGGAGTTGGGGCACTGAGCTGGGCTGGGCCTGGGCAAGGGTGCCATCAGGTGTCAGCTGGACCTGAGCTCTCATCTGAGGCTCCACTGGAGAAGGCTGTGCCTCCACTTTCCTGGGGTTGCTGGCAGAATTCAGTTCCATGTAAGCTGCTAACTGAGGGCCTCAGTTTCTTTCTGGACGGTCCTGACATTATTCTTCACATGGCCACTTACTTCCTCAAAGCCAGTGAGGGAGCCAGTCCTCTGGAGAGAGAGCTTCTACTCCGGTACAACCTGGGCCACCAGGACTGACTCCGGCGCTGTTTATTAGGAGTGAAGCAGGTTCTACCACCCTCGAGGGGAGGGGTAACACAAGAAGCGAAGGATTGGAGGATGGGGTTCTGGAGGTCACCTGCTCATCACAGTGGTGTTACCCCAGTAAAATGACTGGCCTGGGAGCAAATGGAAGGAATGAAAGGGTCCTGCAGCAAAGGGTCCTGCAGGGGGTTATGTTGCATTTGGAAGAAAAGAGGTGCCTGTTGTGGGGATCAAAGCCAGGTATGGTGGTGCACACCTGCAGTCCAGGCTACCCAGGAGGATGAGGCAGGAGGATCTTTGTGCCCAGGAGCTTGGGACCAGACTGAGAATACTGCAAGCCCCTCTCTTTTAACCACCCACCACCACACACGCAAAAACCAAGCATAGAATCAGGGTCTATCTCAGTCCAAATGAAATGAAATATGTGCAAAATTATCAGTTTTTGCTTCAGAGGTTGAATCTGTTCTGAGACTGGATCTGTCTGTCCTCATCCTGAAAAATTCCCTTGAGGCTTGCCCGGTTGGGGAGGGCCGCAGGCAGCAGGGCAGCTCCATGCACCCTGCAGAGGGACGGTCCCTGCCTGCCAGAGCCTCCTGGTCATATTCCTAACTCTGCCATGACTGGGGACCCTCAGCAGATCCAATGCTCTGAGACTCCTTGGGTGATGGTGGTGCAAATTCCAGGTGACAGGCAAGGGAGGGCAGCCAGTCCCCAGGGTCTGACAGGCAAGGGCAAAGGGAGGGTGGAGGATGGCCGGCAGGTAAGGGGTGGCCTGTGCTGAAGACCTGGCTCTGACCAAGTACTGAGGTGCTCCGGGAGTGTCATGAGCTGAAGCCATGTGCCAGGCTGGACTCTGGGAGGGCCGGTGGTGGCTCGAGCCAGGGAGTTAGGGTGCACCCATTGTATCGCTCCCCGGAAAGACTCATCCTCCATCTCGCCCTTAATCCCGCTCCCAGCTTTCTCCTCCATAAACCACAGTCTTTAAATGTAATGCTCTGCACAAAACCCTGGCAATCCACTATTAGACACTGTTATGTTTTTTCCACCTAATTGAGTGAGTGGTTAAGAATTTAAGACATTTTATGGCACTTATTAATCTATTGTCAGTCTTTAATTTTATAGACAAGAACCAGTTAAGAGCCAAGCTGTAAAACTTCACTGTGGATTCGAGGCCTCCCATGCAGATCACAGAATTAACCGGGTGTGGGGGAGAGGGGCACAGGAAAGCCACCTCTGCTCCTCGGCGCAGGTGGCATGGCTTCTCCGGGTCCTTCTCAACTCACATCGATCCACTTGCTATGACGTGAACTGAGCAGAGAGCTGTCCGCCACCGGGGCTGCGAGGACTGGCCTTCCTTGGGTTCCACCGAGCGGCTGGCTGTCCAGGAGGGCTTCGACTTTCCCAAAGGGCAGCGAGCACAGGGCTTCAGCACCCCCTCTTCCCTGAGGAGCCCCTTACACAAGTTAACCCGTTCTGTTTCTCTGGTTGCATTTGCCATCATCTCACAAAGGAACCAGATGTCAGTGACGCACTGAAGTCCCGTCAAGCATCTCCGATGGCACGGGCAGATCTGGGTAAATCCTGCCTCCCACACGCATCCATTCCCAGAGACGCTCCTTGGGAAAAGCCTCCTGCCAGAGAGAGTTACCTTCCAGCTGGGAAGGACGGGCTGGTCTCTAACTTTCCACCCTACCTGCCAACAGTGTCCCCTCCACATCCTCTAGCTAGTTCAACTGCTATTTTTGTCCACCCCTCAAATGTTCACTAACTACTTAGCTGGCATCCGGAAGGCAGAGATATGCTTTCTGCTCTCAAGCCAAAGGCAGCGCTGTGCCCGGGGACCGCGGGCATGCTCCTGGGCACAGGCAGCGGGGGCTCCAGGTCCAGAACCAGGCACAGCTTCCCTAGAGACCCTGCCTTGAGGTTGGAAGGTAGGATGTTGCGACAGGCCATGAGCGTGACCAGCGGCGGGAGAACTCCTGCACTCTCCGGGCGTGGCCCCTGAGCGCAGGCCCTGCCCGCTCCTCGGCACTCTGCTGGCAAACCTGAGCACCAGCCACTCCCTCAACTGTGACCTTGAAGCTCCAGCCTTCGGATGAGCACAGTCACACAGGGACTCCTGCTTCAGGTCCCACCTGTCCCAAATAAACCACAGGTTATCGTTTGTCCTTGATGGGTCGCAAGGTCAATGTAAGACACCATCATATGTACGCCTGGTGAAACCGTGGCCAGAGGCTTGGATCGTGGCAGGCTTCAGTCACCTGCGTGAGGACCCATGAGAAACCCCTGAGAAGACACTCGGGCCTCTTGGCATGAGATGCTGAGGGCTGCTGGCCTCTTGGAGCACCGAGTTTTCCTGCCTACAAGCAAATTTGGAACCAAGCTTTTTTTTTTGCTCCATTGTCAGAGGTCAACCTGGCTTAAGAACTTCTGAGACACAATTAACTTGCTCCCTTCTCCTCCCCTGCCCCCCAATCAGTCACGCAGATTGCATCACAGAGCGGCTCCGCTTTTACTCCTTTAATTCGCCTCTAATCTTTTCGAGAAGCAAGTGGGCATTTAGGGGATTAATTCAACTGTGTCTTATCTGTGAACTCACAGTGACCACTGCCCCACGGTGGAGAAGCAGCCTCGGTGCAGACGCAGTTCAATCAAGACTCAAAAACTCCTGGAAGTGGAGCCTGTCACGCTGCCACGGGAAAGGCGGCCTCCACGGAATATCAACGGCCCGGGGAGAGTCGTGAGATGAATCACTTCTGAGGAGAGATCTGCACACACGACAAGGGAAGACTTGTTTTGTAAACAACAAAACCAAAGAGCCCCTATGCATAGAGAAATGGGAAGACATTACGGTCAAAGGTGAACGTCGTTATTTCCGCAAACCGGGATTGATGACGAGCTTTCAGCCTCCTGTGACCTTGTCTGGAATGCTCTTTGTGCATCTCATCCATGAACACGTGCTCTTGCTTTGCCACTGAACGTCGTTCCCAGGTTCGCCCTCATCACTGCGGTCCGCCTGGACCACTCACGTTCCTGCGGCAGGACCTCCCGCATACGCTCCTCTCACGGCCACTGTGTTCACTTTCGTGGGTGGCCAAAGCGTCTCGTGCTGCTACAATTCTGCCTTGCTTTGGAGTGCAGGTTGGAGTGTGGCTCAGAGCCCCTGTTGGGAAGCGGTTGCTGTTTCCGAGAGTGCTCCTCTTCCCAGGGAGGCTGCGGATCTGCCGCATCTGTGCTCTGCGTCAGGAGACCGTTTCTCTCCCTCTTTCTGGCCAACACAATTGGTGCAGAAGCTTATCATGGTGTAGCATCTGCCACGGCCTGAATGTGCCCCCCCAAGTTTCTATGTTAAAAAATCCTAATCCCCAAGGTGATGATGTGAGGCCTCGAGGCCTTTGGGAGGTGGTCGGGTCGTGAGAATGGAGCCTCAGGAAGGGAATCAGTGTCCTTTTAGAGGAGACCCCAGATGGACCACGTACTGCTTTCACTACGAGAATATGGCAAGAAGGTGTCATCTGTGAACCAGGAGATGTGCCCTCACCAGACACCGCATCTACCGGTGTCTTGATCTTGGACTTCCAGCCTCCAGAACTATAAGAGATAAATTTCTGCTGTTTAGAAGCCATCCAGTGTAAGGTCTGTTCTTACAGCAACCCAAGCAGACTAAGAGGACGTGTTTTAATATGTTGCAGCTATCTGGGTCTGCGTCTATGAACTATTGTATTTATGCCCTCTATGAGTTATTTGTATTATTTATGTTGATTTGCAGAAATTGCCTATTAAAAATGATGATCCAGTAACAGAATATTAATCCATCTCCCCTAGCCACATTGTTTAATTTGTTCATAGCCATGTTTCCTAAAACTGAAACCGTCACATGGGGTCACAACCAGCCCTGCCCGCCCCAACCAGAGTTAACCTGGTGACTAGAACTTGAGCTGATACCTGCCCCAGCCCCCCAACACTCACAGAGAAGGTTATCAGGGCAGCAGGACTTCTGGAGACGTGGTTTTGATGCCCAAGTCACAAAGATGCAAATTCCATAAGGAAGAAGGGGCCGGGGGGACCCCATTCCCCCCGAATGCCAGGCAGATGTTCATCAGCAGGCATTGTGTCCCTCATCTCTTAGGACCTCTGATTTGAATCAAATCACTGCCACATTTACATTGTTCCAACAGAGGAAAACATCTTTGCATAAAGCGCTTCCTCCCTGGATGCTTCAAGACAACAGCAGCCACTCTGTCCCCAGCACAGGGCTCCAGGAAGTGCACTCTTGAAGGCCAGACTTTTAATGAATATTTCATGGTCCTTGTCATGAGTCGCTGGCCTCCAGGATGAGTTTGCGAAGCCAGCCTCTTGCCACAGCTCACAGGTCCACAACCTCTCCTGTGGAAGTGTGGCGTCCTGGTCCGCTGTCTCTTTCCGGGTAGTGACCAGATCCCTGCAGGAGCTCTGCCCGTATTTGCCCTTTCTTCCCCTGAACACCTCACTGAGCTGTGGATAGAAAGGGCGGTTGAGCTGGGAAGGCCCAGTGCTACCCTAAAACTGCTGCCTTGGACTGTGCTGGTGCGTGCGGCGGCCCTCACTCCTGAGGGGTATCACAACTGGGTTCAGCCACCTGCGGATAAAAAATATTCAGAAAAAATTACACCCATACTGCAAAAGACTTCTTTTGTGATTATTCCCTAAAGAATACAGTATGATGACTACTTACCTAGTATTTGCAATTGGTTAGGAAGCCTAGAGGAGGAGCGTGGGGAGGTGTGTGCTGAGACACAAGAACCACACCGTGTTACATAAAGACTTGGCCATCTGCAGATTTTGATATTTGTGGAGGTGGGAGACCTAAAGCCAGCACCCCACAGATAGCAAGGGCCCAGTGTACTTAGGACCTCCTCCATGGGGAATGTCTCATGCCAACAGGACCCTTCAGTATCTGGCGTCATGAAGCCAACATTATGAATTGAGGAGATTCATGGAGATTGAGCGCTCTTTATCACACAATTCCGGGGATACTTGGCCCTGGAGACGGGAGACAGGGATGCAGCAGGAGTCCAGAGCACGCACAGAACTTGGTCATGAGAAGCAGGAGGCAGGGAAAACCTAGGAGAGGAAGTTTTGGGAGCAAGCCTGCTGGGCTTCAAGTGGAGAGAAGGCTGGAGAGGGGCAACAGACGGGAAAGGCAGGGCACAGGGAGCACCATGGGGCTGGCCCGCAGGTCTCCGGCCATGGGAAGGTGTCTGGGTTTTCTTCAAAGGACACGAAGCAATTGCAGCTGCTGCATGAAGAACATCGGGAAAGAGAGGCCAAAGAGAGATGGGGTGGGTGTGGACCGCTGCCTGATCCCAGTGGAATGTCCCCAAGCAGCAGGTATGACGGGCAGGCGCCCGAGGGAGCAGCCAGGACCCAGATGCTGCAGCAGCTGCAGGCACTCCCCTCATTTGGGAGATAAGTAAGAAATTATAAACCATTTTCCTAGAGATTCAGTGGCTCCCGCTTTAATGAAGGCTGAAATCTGAATGATGTTATTCTCGCGGAAGACTTTGTTTCTGTCAGTGGTTTTTAACTAATTACCATAAGTACTGTCCATTTAGAATTTCACCATCATTCTAGTGCCTATTAGTGTGTAAGCAATGCCTTAGCTTTGCTGCAAGCTACTGTTTATTCATAGAATGAGACAGGACATCACAGACATTGTCATATCAAATAGATGTTTTTTGTATTACATTGTGTGCTGTATGAATACGCTAGAAGTGATTTGCCAAATAGGAAGTGCGTTGGAAAACGAATTTCGAATTTTAAAAGGAATCCACTTGCTATTGCTTGAGCTCATGTGGGGGTGTCTCAAGTTCCAACTGGCTTTTCATCTTTGAGGTTTTGCCTGAAGGAAATGTGAGCTAGCTGGTGTGCTGAAACTCTGGAGAGGAGCTCATTTACCAAGTCTCCAGGACACCAGGAGATGACAGCGTCCAGTGTCTCCGTGCACAGGGTGGGCGTTCCGCCAGCCGCCAGGACCACGCTGCCTCGGTTTCCCCACCTTCCATCAACAAAGACGCCAGCCACCCAGCATGTCAATTTGGAGTCATAAGGAAATCAAGATAGCACATTTTGCAAAGCTTAAATGCTTGCCTGCCATTAGGATTCGGAATGGTCCTTTCAGGAGCTACCAAATGGAACCGTGCATCTGCAGGGACCCAGGGAAAGATCACCTCTCCCCATCTAGGAGAGACACATATGGGAGCGGGCAGATGTTTCTGATGGAGATGGCCAGGCTAATTTGCAGTTTCTAAATCCGCAGAGACACCATGTTCTGCCATTAAACATTCATTTAGGACCATCTTCATCGGAAACAATGTCACAGAGCCCTGTACCTGGATGACAAATGGCGCTTTTTGTGCATAAAATATTAAAGGGACAGTAACTGACTTTTCTCCATCCGACTCTCTCTTTGGTTGGGTAAAAAGTTCCATGTTTCCTCAAAGCTTGTTCAGGTGAACTTTGGCCGTGTGCTTGTCCAAGGTCCGACAACGTGCTGGGGGGAGGGGAAGAACAGCGTGCAAGACACAGTGTGGCCACTCGGGAAGCTTCCAGGAAGACATTCCTGGACTTTAAGAGTACCTGGAATAAAACAGGAGACATCTCAGTAAATTAGCACTCTTCTTGTTGGATTTCTTCTAAAATGACCTATGTTTGTAAACTTGCAAATGTGTTGAACACTTTCTGGATGACATCATGACACTGTGAACGCTTTCTGTGTGCACCATGCTTTAGGAGACGCTTTCTTTTTTAGTCAAAGACATGCTGAATTAAAATCCAGTTTTATGGTGCCCATACTAAGTATCACTCTGGGCTCCAAGGCTCTGGCTGGACATGCTTTAGAATTCCGCAAATCAAATTCTTTGCAATCATCTTGGAAACCTGAATGTTTCACATAATCCAATAGCTTTTATATAAATTACTTGTTGGTTTATATAAATATAAAACCATAAATAGAGCACCCAAGAACTTGTTATAGTTCAGCCACATTAAGGGTGATTTGGCTTTCTGAAATGGCCCTGCTTGGTTAAGATGTGGACATCAGTATTGTGAGAGGGTATGGAATTTCAGCGAGGAAGTTATGCTTGTTATCTGGCCAAGTCTTGTTACACACGTGGGGACCTCATTCTCTGTCCTCCTTCCTGGCCCAGAGTGTGCATTTATATCTGCAGAACTGAACGAAGGCCAAGCCCTGTTTTGACAAATATCCTGTCTGACTGACTGCTATGCAATATGGCTCTACCTAAATGTAATGCAGATCCAGACCCAGAAAGAAGTGGGAATCCCAAAGACAGTCTACAAAGTCTGAAGAGGGGTCAGAACTAGCCTCTAACAAGCCCAGACTTGAGGTTGGGCCACTGCCCAGTGTTACAGTCTTGGCTATGCTTGGACTCTCTTGGATAGTATTGCAGGCACCTGTCCCTGGAATCCCTGCTTGGTCTGCTTAGCTGCCCTAATGAACACCATGACTGACTGAGCAGTTTCAGAAAGAGGCATTTTTTTTTTCTCAGTTCTGGAGCAGAAGTCCTAGGTCAAGGTGCCTCTGCCCTGGGCTTGCAGAGGGCTGCCCTCTTGCTGTGTCCTTGATTCTATGTGGGCACATCCCGGGTCACTCTTCCTGCTCTTATAGGAACAATAGTCTTACAGCATCAGGGCCCCACCCTTACCTTCATGACCTCCTTAAAAGGTCTCCAAATGTATGGGGATTAGGACTTCCATGCATGAATGGAAAGAGGACTTAGTTCAGTCCCTATCACCCTCCTGTAGAGTCTGTAGGAGTAGGGGCTCATTCATGCTTTAATCACTTAAGGTTTTAAATGCAGGTATACACACAATAACTGGCACATATTTAAGGTGTATAGTTTGATGTGTTTGACACTGCACATGCCAGAGAAGCTATGTGCATGCTCTTGAGTAGGTACATACCAATCACCCCAAGAGTCTCCTCATCTCCCTTGGCAATTCTGCCTTCCTGCATCCTCATCCGCAGAGACCAGCATATCTGCCTTCCATTCCTATAAGTTTTTGTCTTCTAGAATTTTACATGCCTGGTTTGGGGGAGGAGGGGTCTGCCTGCTGGTTATTCTAAGAGTCTCCCATGGTGTTGGGCATGTCCACAGTTCATTTCTTTTGATCCTGACGACTATTTTGCTGCATGGTAGTGATTCCAGATCTCCTTTGGTTAGTGTTAGCATGGTGTATCTGTTTCTGTCCTTTGTTTTTTAACCTGTGTGTGGCTTTAAAGTGAGTCTCTTGTAGACAGCGTATCATTGGGTCTTGCTCTTTTATTTAATCTGACCATGTTAGTAAGTTCAGGCTGCAAAGCAAGGTGCCATAGACTGGGTGGCTTACACACCACAAAGCTCTATGACTTGTCATTCCTGAGCCTGGAAGTCTGAGGACAAGGCACAGCATCGTGGGGCTTGTGTGTGAGACCTCCTTGCTGCAGACTGACAACATCTTCTTGTGTCCTTACATGGTACAAAGAGAGCTAGGAATCTCTCCAAGATTCCTTTAACTAGGATGTTAATCCTATTAATGAAGGCTCCAAAGTCTTGACCTAAATTACCTCCTAAAGATCTCAACTCCTAATGGCATCACATTGAGTGTTAGGAATTCAACTTTTGCATTTTAAGGGGACACCAACTCTTAGTCCAAACAACGACCATCTCTGCCTTTTAATTTGGATATTTGGGCCATTTACTTTTAGTGTGATCATCAGTAGGCTTCCAGTTTGAGCCTGGCATCTTTCTGCATGCATTCTATTTGTGCTCTTGCTATTTGATTCCCTTTTCCTATTTTCTGCCTTATTTGAATTAATTATATTTGCTCTCCTTTGTCGTCTTATTAGCTTTAGCTCTCTTTTATTTTAATACTGACTTCTGAGTTTATAGTGTAGACGTTTCACTCCTGACTCTGTAATCAAGTGCTTCATAGTATAAGGTACGAGTACAAGAACCTCAAGCTCTGTACTTCCTCTCTCCACCTCCCTGCCTTCCTGCTGTTGCTGCTATGCATTTCTTTCTTTCTTTTCTTTCCTTCCTTCCTTCCTTCTTTTCTTCCTTTCTCTCTTTCTTTCTTTCTTCCTTTCTCTCTCTCTCTTTCTTTTCTTTCCTTCCTTCCTTCCTTCTTTTTTTCCTTTCTCTCTTTCTTTCTTTCTTCCTTTCTCTCTTTCTTTCTTTTCTTTCCTTCCTTCCTTCTTTTCCTTTCTCCCTTTCTTTCTTTCTTCCTTTCTCTCTCTCTTTCTTTCTTTCCTTCCTTCCTTCCTTCTTTTCTTCCTTTCTCTCTTTCTCTCTCTCTCTCTTTCTTTCTTTCTTTCTTTGTCTTTCTTTCTGTCTTTTTTTCTTGTAGTCCTCAGTGTAGGAAAAGCCAAAGATGGCTATAGTTAGGGTGCCTTGCTTAGGCTTCTGTCAGGCTATGTTTTTAGTATGTAGTCAAAGTCAGAAGCACCCTGATTTAACATATGTACTCAAGGTCATAAACATTTGCTAGTGAGCATGCACCCACTGATGTCATCTGTTGACAGTGCACCTTGTTTGTCTGGCTTATTTAAAAAACTCAGAAAGCTAAATGAAACTTACTAGGGGCTAAAGATTGACATGGGGGCAGGCTAAGGGCTATTTTCACTTCCAAATAAAAAATTATTAATATTCCAACCATGTCTCATATCTTCTTGCAATTGTAGGAGACCTGGACCTTGCTTCTCAGGCCTCAGCCTCCCGCTCTACCCGATACCCAGATTCACTCTTATTATTTTTTAAGGAGCTAAATTTATTGTAAAGGGATTTACATAATAACAGTACCTATTCACTTGTGTGCTTGCCTTCCGGTGCTCTTCAGCCCCTGTGTGGATGCCTGGCTCCATCTGTATGGACTTCCCTCTGCTGACATCACTTGCTTGAGCACTTGTGTGGGTTTGCTGGTGATGAATTCTTTCAGCATTTGTCTGCCCGGAAATGTCTTATTTTTGCCTTAGTTTTGTAAACATATTTTCACTGAGTATATAACTCTAGGTTGACAATTTTCTTCCTTCAATATTTTAAAGATATTTCTCCATCGTCTTGCTTGATGGCGTTTGGCTACAAATATGAAGCCATCATTATTTCTGTTCCTTGCTATGTATGTCCTTTTATTTTCTCTAACTGCCTCTAAGGTCATTTTTTCTTTGTTGCTGATTCTGAACATCTTGGTTATGATATGTCTGCATTTTCATTTCTTCTGTTAACTTGTGTTTCCTGTTTTTCACATTTTTTTGAGGTCATTGAGCTTTATGGATCTGTGGGTTCAGAGTTTTCATCAAACATGGAATATTTTGTCCATTATTTCTTTAAATACTTTTCTTTCCCATCCTTCTTTTCTTTCCTCTTCCTTCTCTTCTTCAGAACCTCCCATTATACACACATGAGGCTCCTAGAGGTGGACTCATGACTCACGGATGCTCTTTCTTCTTCTTTTTCTTTATATGTGCATTTCATTTTGGATATTTTCTATTGCTATTTTCAAGTTCACTTATTTTTTTCTTCTAATAAGAAAAAAAGTCTAATTGACTACCTAATCTAGTGAATTTTTCATCTTGGACCTTGTAGCTTTTTTCTCTAGAAATTCAATGTCTGGTTTTTGGTTTTTTTAAAATAGTTCATCATATATATACACACATCTGTCAAATGTGGAGGGGAGGGAGAAGTACTGGGAACTGAAGTAGAGCAAATTATATTCCATGCTTGTATGATTAAGTCAAAATGAACCCCACTCTTATGTGTAACTATAAGGCAAAAATAATAATAAAATAAAATGCCTAATATTCGTGGGTGATGTCTGTGTTTTGAATATCCTCCAGGTCTTGACTCCTGAAGCTCAGTGTGGCACCTCACGATGTCTGGATCCCTTGTCTGCTGATTCCACCATCAGAGTCAGTCTTGGGCCAATAATGGCTCCTTATTTGCCCTCCTTTTGTGTCACATTTCCTGTGCTTCTCCAGCCTGGTCATTTATTTCTGGGCTTCAAATATCCCAGGTTTTGCCCTGGAGGTGATGGAGATCCGATCCAATCGGCTCAGACCTTCCTGCTCTTGCTTTAGGATGTGTTGGGCTGGACAGAGCAGCACTTAGTCGAGGGCTAACGACTTCCCACAATTGCATAAGATGCTTCAGAGTGATTTACTCAGCTTCTCTTGAGTAATGAGGTTTTCCAGTCTTTCTGGTGGGGACAGGCATTTGTTCTCAGCCCTGCCTGAGTGCTGGGTACAATTGTTTTTCCTTAAAAGCTCCCTAAGTGTCTCTCAAGCACAGCCAGAGTGGTCTAATTGAGAGCGAGCAAGATCTTCTTCTGGGGGTCCATCTTCCACATGAGGGAGCGCTCTCATAGGCTGCCTTTCCAGGGTTCTCAGCCACCACGCCACCAACTCCAGGCTGCTTGGTTCCCATGAGATGCAGCTGGGCTCTTTTAGATTTAAGACCACTTAAGTCACACAAAAGCAGAAGTAGACTGTCCTTCATGAATAAGGGGCATTTTCCTACCATCTCAACTGTGCACTACAGAAAAGAAAACCCCTGAGTGACTTGGACATTCTTAGGGCGACACACATATGTTACCCTTCCCAGAGGAGACCAGGGCTGCTCTGAAGTCCTTCATGAGCCCTGAGGTCAACATGCTGAGACTGCTCGGTCATGCCCTCGTGTCTAGAGCTTGCCAAGGCCTAACTTAGAGGGACATGAAATGCAATGCCCAGTTACATGGTACAGGCCAGTGCCTCGGCACCTGTTCCGTCTCAGATCTCCCTGGACGGCTTCTTCTGTGGTCAGAAGCGCCTTCACATTGGAACAACTTTTACCTACATTTTGTTCTGCTCTCAAGATGCTCAGCATGATTGCCTTTGGTTAATGGAAATATAGGGACCCTTGTCATTTTAACAAGGGAACATTCCCTTCTTTGAGCCTTATTATAGAAATAATTTGTTGGTTGCCTTCCTAAAGGATATGTTCATTGATTTCTTTATTCAAAAAAATTTATCAGGCGCCCATAAAGTGCTAGGTGTTTTGCTGGGCCAGTGTTAGAACAAAAACACAGTCTTTGTTTCAATTATCCCTTTACTGCTCAGGGGGCCCCTTCCATTAGGATGGACTAACGGGAAAGCCTTGGCTGCAGACTGCAGGAAGATGTAGGGTCATCCGCTGACTCCACAAGTACTCACCAAACATGGCTAATGGCAGGCGCTGGTCCCACCTCCATACAGATGGCCCCAGCCCCTCCCCCTTGGCCTTCCTTCCCAGGATCCTGGTGCATCCCATCATCTTCGCGGTCACTGGCAATTTCCAGTCCCTGGGTGCTGTCCTCACAACACAGCAGATGGGGCTCCTGACAAGGACTCTTGCTGAAGTGGGTGCCCAGACGTAGCACTGACAGCTAACACCCGGTGAGGGCTGCAGGTATCAGATGATAACGGCAGAGCTGACGTCCACTTCAGCTGGGAGTGAAGGATTCCAATTCACTACATCTAGAGGCGCTCGCAGAGGAGGCTGGACCAGAATATTAAACACCTATCAACGGCAGAATAGTCGCTCTTATCAGCCCAGGGACGAGTGAAGAGATGGGGAAATATTAGAGGAGGGGACATTTTGTCACCAGCAGGGACTTAGGAGCAAAAAGAACCATGTACTAATCACAAATCGTTGACATGGACCCTCTGCTTGCTTTAATTCTAGGGAAGCATGAGGGATAATTCAGCAGATGGGTTTTCGAGATTTAATTGACTTCAGGTTCTCTTTGTTCAGTTTTTAAAAATGTACCAGCTGCCTAATATGTTGGGACAGGAGGTAGAAGAACATGCTTCATACTGTCCTAGCTGAGCTTATAACCTAGTAGAAGAGGTTGGCCAACTAAAATCAAGCTGAACGCCCTAGGATATTGTAAGTATTGTGCAAGCACGTGGGAGTCTGGAGAGTTCATGAGAAGTTCCTGCAAGGCGGGAAATGAGCATCTATGGCGTGAATGAACGAGGGAGTGAATATACCTTGGGGATCGGAGGAGACTTTCCTTTACACAAGGAATGAGCTTAGAGCAGAGGTGTTCTCAAGAGAAAAGAGGCGTTGGGAAGAGCACACTGGACCTGAGGAAAAAGAAAGAGGGCAATTTATCTGGGAATCTGGGTGTCGGGGGGATAAATCCAGGTTAAAAGGTGGGGGCAAGTCACAACAGACTCAGCCCCTGCCTGGGGCATTTAGGAAACTTCAGTGGGCAGCTGAGAACTTGCCCTGCCTACAGGGCACCAGCTTAGGTTCTGCACACCCCGAAACATGCTTGCTATGCAGCGACCAGTCCTTTTAGGAAAAAATCAACTGATTTTACAAAAAAATATTTTCTCCCTAGAACTGAAGGTTCAGTGGCCATTCAAGAGCTTCTATTCCGAGGGATGGAGCCTACCCGCCAACTCCGCTCCTCTCTTCCTCCAGGGGAAATGCTGCTTATTCCACTGGACTTCAGGGCATTCGGCTCAGACAGCTGTGCCACCTGACCGGAAGTCTCATCCCTAATCAACATTTCTCTTTAATTCAAAAGGCATCTGTGGCCTTTATTCAATCAAATCTTGCTCTGCAAAGTGCATGCCTCTAACGTGTGGCCATGGGGACAATGGCTCAGGACTGGCGAGGAGAACCGATCTAACCTGAATAACCCAGTCTATATCACTCTGGCATGGATGAAGACAAACAGCCAACACATCGACCTGGTGATGAAGTGGCCAGGGACCTGCACAGTCTGCCAGACAGTGACAGGAGCCTGGATGTCACCTCCTGTTGCCGCCACGAAGTAGATTTCATCTTTCTCCAATAACTTTTACCCTTCTGTCTCCTCTGCCTGTTGCCTTTATAGATCATGTTTTTACTGTTATAGATTGAGCTTCACAAGTCTACTCCACGGTGGCTGAGGATACCGTATCTTCTGGAATTTTTCCCTCTCCTTGGCATCAGAAATCCCCGAAAGAAAACGCTGGAGAAAGAGAAGACCATTTGTCATCCACTAATCGTGTGGCAGTAAGATCGTTCTCAGGCAGCTGGTAAAACCTGCAGCAGTAAAGGTGATTTGAGATTGTAACCGCTGTGCTGGTTAAATCACATTAGTTGGAGACCACAGAGCTGGCCAGGGCCAAGGCTGAGAGCGCAGCTCAGGTGCTGCCGATTCCCCAGCTGCTGGGCGGAGCAGCTCAAAGTGGGGCATGTGGACTTAGTAACTGCAAAGTCCTGAATGTTGGCTGATGAAGACCACAGGGAGACGTTTGCGCACTCAGAGGTCCTCAGGTCCATGGAAGCACTGAAGAGGCTTAGGACTGGGTGGACGGGGCCAGCTCCCACAGCTCCATCCAAAGAGAAGTAACCACCGCAACGAGATTGCTTGTTTATTTGGGCGTGTCCCTGAGGGGCTGCTGAGGATCACAGAAGGGCCAGCCATGCCCGGATGCCATCGGACCACTCAGCATGACTTCCGACTCTCTTGTTAAAGGGCTTCCCCCTAAAGCAGATTGACTCGGTCCTCGCCCACTTAGCGGGCTTGGCCTCCGCGGGCTCTATCTGGGCTGACCTGCCTCTGCCTTCCTCGTGGGTACTTGGGAAGGAATCCTAATCTCAGAGCTTAACTTGTCATCGCCCTCCTCAAGACTGTGCCCAAAAGGCAGAGATTTGCCGGGAGCAGGGGTGGGACTAACAGCTTCATCTCAGATGGGTGTTAGGGAGGGGCGGGGACCCCAGCACACACAGTGCTGGGTCGTCCCCAGGTCCCCAGCGCTGCCGACTCATAGCTTCACAGTAGGAACCCCGCTGGAGGCCTGCTGGCTCAGCCTCCACCACACACCCCACGCACTCTCACTTCCTGGGGCCTCCGGCACCCCTGGTGGCCACGGGTAGGTGTCCTAGGTCTCCATCCCTCTCCTCACAGAGCAAGCAGTGTCCCTCAGCACAGGGACCTCGCTCATGCTGCCCCCACACCCCTCCCTGCTCGACCACGTCCCTGGGTACATGCTCTCCCAAGCCCCTTCTTTAAAAAGAGGATGTGTGTGCTGAGCCCCCTCAGCTGCCTGCACCCCACTGAGGCCGCGGGTCCCCAGGCTTCCCTTCGACCTCAGGTCACGCCATCCCCCCCAGGAGCCTCTCATCCAGTCCTGCCCCAAGTCTCTCCCAAAGACTCTCAATACTGACACCAAATCCAGAGGCGACTCCCCTCTCCTCCTTCGCCCTCCCAGCAGAAGGCAGTTGGTGCCCATTCTGTGCCCTCACCCAGGCTTCTCTTGGATGGACACAGCCCTCTCCTGCTTCCCCTGCGGCTCGGGGCCCCCCTGGTTTGGTTCACGTCCTGGCTCCCCACTGCCATCCAGTGCCCTGGATGCCTTCCTCCTCCCGGCAGTCCCCTGCTGGTGTCCTTTCTCCTCAGCTCCTCGGGCAGCTGGCCCCGCTTCTCAGCCACTCTCAGCTCGTAGCTCGTCTGCCCGAGGGTGCCCCCTTTCTGCCCCCTTTCCAACCTTGTTCCCTGTTGCCACTTGTACTCGGAGTCCCCGTGGGCTGTGATGGTACAGTACACTGGTGTGGACTCTCAGCTAGACGGGAAGTCACAGGAGGGGAGAGGTCATGTCCACTTATTGGCCTCTGTGTTCCTAGGCTGGGCTGAGTGCTGACCCCATGGGGTCCAGGAACAGCAGGTGAATGAGCCCGACTTCCCAGTCCTTCCCTTCAGCCTCCTGCCTGTGCTCTACTTGATGACCCCCATCTCTGTGGCTTGCTTCCAGAGCTTTCTGCAGAGGACACTCGCTGGAGGCTCAGCCCCAAACCACCTCATCCAGGGCGCCTCACATGCTAATCCCCTCTGACCAACCGAGCTCTCTCCTTGGACTCCCTTGATGTCCAGTCACCTACAGAACACTGAGCCCCAACGTGTGAGCAGGTGTCACTCAAGAGACCAAGGCCCTGGGGGCCGAGCTGGGGCCCTGAGCTCCTTGGCTCCCCAGAGCCCTTGGGCCTATTAATTGCTCAGGTGTCTGTGATGGAAACGCTCTGTCCCTATGTCTGTCTTTTCAGTGGAACACAAAAGACCAGAGAATATTTCACAGAAGATAACCTCTGTGCTCTCCAGATACAGGCTCTGCCTTATCTCCTTCAACTTAATTTAGCATTGGGTTTTGGCAGGCCAGCAGCTGGGCCTCCATCTTATCTCCCATCTTCCGTGTTATTCCACGTTTACAAAGGGCACACAGGGTGGGCACCAGAAGAATCGCAACCTCTGATTGAAGGTAAGACTGAGGCCTCCTTGGCCTTTTTACCATGGGCAAGCCAAAAACCCAGCTGCTCACTGGGAGCCAAAGCTCAGCAAGACGTGCTCCCTGATCCCGAGGGACAACCTTCAAAGCACCTGAGTAAGAGGTCCAAGAGGACAAGGGTTCTCCTCCCATGAGGAGAGACTCACTGTGCCCACTGCCCCCGTGCCTCGCCTTTGGGGTCTATGGGCAGGTGGCAAGACCATGGTGCCGAGGGCCCTCAGCCCTGCCCTCCTGTGGTGGTATTGGATTCAGTGCTGGGAATCGCATTTGAACTGCAGAGTAGGCTTGTCCTGTTGGAAGGACGGCCTCCACGGGATGACGGGCAGAGAGGCCTGATGACGAGCAGCCCCTGGATGTTCTGCCTTCCGCACCCCTCCCCCGGGGCCACCTTGTGAGGAGCACTCCACTGCTAATGTGGCCCAGTTCTGATGCCTGCAACGTGAAATGGAGGAACGATTTCTATTGGGGTAGATCAGAGTGAAAGGGGGTGAACTTTCACACCAGAAAAATGATCAAAGACTCCCACCTGTGTTTGTTCAGATGCTGTGTTTGCTCATTTCTAATTCTTCAACATTTCTGCAAAGCCATAGCCAGATGCACGTGTGTGTGTGTGTGTGTGTGTGTGTGTGTGTGTGTGTGAGGGAATCCGGGCCTATGCACTTGATTCTGAAATACACTCCCCGCCCTTATACACATTTGTTCCAGGGCAAGTGAAATGCAGACTGTGGAAACACATAATCCCTTCACACTGCTCGTGAAGACGCACTTCTGTGCCCGCCCTGCCTGACACGGCCCCTGTCACTCATGGGCTACACTCCCAGTGCTTGATGCTGTGCACTGCTAAACTTGACCTTGAACGCAGGCTCTCCTGGGGCGCGGGAGAGCGCGCACTAGTGACCATCCACTGGCTGGCATTGTCATAGTGCCAGTGGCCACATCTGTCTCCAGCTGGGCTGCTTTTGTCTATGCGCCAAGCCTTCCTTTCCCCCACTTGCAAACAGTTTACCGGGAGGCACAATGATTCAGAGTGACATCTGGGTCTCCCTTGGCTTATGCGTGGTGATTCCCTTCTTTCCATCCTGTAATTAAGTCAATTAGATTTCTAAGTCTTCCATGAGGGGACTTCCGGGAATCCTCGCTCAGCATACACAAACCACTCACCAAATGCCATCGGTCCCCGCGAAGCGCCACAGTTCACTCTCGTGCCTTCTCTGAGCAGAGCAAGGCATCAGCACATCCCCCGCTGCTTGTTGACCAGCCCAGCTCACCTCTCCAGCCCCACTCAGAGGGCTCCCTGGCCTGGCGCGGCCAGCTCCTCCTCCAGCTCTGGCTGGCCGAGGCTGTCTCCTGGTGCTGTCTAGAATCTGAAATCTTGACAGACTTAGCACTTTAGACCGAGGCTGAGTTTTAGGTTTTTCATCCCCCAAATATCAGGGAGCAGGACAGTTGGGTTGACACACGTCCTTGGCATGCAGGCACATGAAGAATCTGTCTTTTTGTGAGAGTGGTTGAGTTCATCCAGTTTCCTTGTTCTTGATAAAAATCAAAACTGTGGCTGTGGTTCACGCAGAAGGCTCGGGCAGGTTTAATGAGCTCCGTACCTGGTATTGCTTGGGAACGCTCCAATTACATAAAAAACTTGCCTTCATGTTTTAAATTCTACTTCCCCAAACACCCATTTCCTGAAACTCTAAAGAGAGTTCTTCAAGGAAATGATTCGTGACTTCCAATTAGTGCCCATTGGTGTTCTTGCCAATAAGAGGGCCTGTCCTCTCACATGGCACCGCAGGACCCGTCCATCAGCTGTGAGAAGCACTCACCATGGCCTGGCACCAGGGAGATCGTCCCTGCGGCATTCCCATGAGCCCACCTGAAAATCCAATCCCCCAACTCAGGAGAACTCTGGGCATGCACGCACACACACACACTCACACATCATGTTGTAGATTTCAAATAATCAAATTCACATCAATTTACCCACCAACATAATCAATTCCAAATCCCTGTCTAACTTGGGTGATTTAGACAATTGAAGTCAAGAACAGTGGTGCCATTCAAACTCAGAGTGGAAATTCTAACTTTTAAGAGTCAGACCTCCATTTTTGGACACAGCAGAGCAGGTGGAAGAAGAAAATAAAGCATGAGATAGAGAACGCAGAGGGACAATGACCAGCTCCACTTCCTTCTGCTCTCGTCGCGTCACACCCGGGGCTCTGGTTTGCCGGAGCCTGAGAGGGTCTCAGGGGCTTGTTGGCCTGCAGGATGGAAAATCCAATTAGTAACAGCATTTTCTGAAATAACAAACACTAATAACTCCCCACCTAAGCCTCTCCCTCTGGACTTGACTGTGCATCCTGAGGTCTGTTGATTGTCTCAAGTAGCCCAGGAAATCCGGGACCTAGAAGGCGATGCACTTGCTGGGAATTCCCTCGATATCCATTGAATTCAATTAATCATATCAACAAATATGTGTGAGAATTGTTATTTACAAATTACTCTAATAAACCTTGGGTTAACATACTTTTTAGTTAAAATAAAACTAAGTAGTCTTATCATGGGCCAGCCGATGTTCCAGGACCTACGGGTGGAGCAGTGTACTGGGGGCTTCGGGGCCCAATAAATGAGGCCTTTATTCTCCAATCAAAGCTAGAACTGAGAGGACACCGCAGTAGGATTTGGGCAGAACCCCAGCATCGTGGGTGATGGAGAGGCTGGGGGGCAGGGAAAGGTGAGCTTTAGAATACGGGCCCAGAGTCCAGCAGCAGCAAGCACTGGTTTGGGGTCAGTGCACAGCAAGGCAGCCCAGACCCTGCAGGGCACGGCCCTTGCCAGCTGCACAGACAGGCAGAGCCCACAGAGCAGCTGAGCTAGGACAGGTTCCCTCCTTGGACTCTCAACCAGAGAATCCCCCAAGGGGAAGCGGGGCTCAGGGGCCATGCTGCCCTCCTGTGACCTCTCCCTGCAAGTGGCTTCATGAAGCTCCACAAAGAAGACTCCTCGGCTTCTGTACGTTCTGTGCACACACAGCCCCCGGGTCTGGACTTAGTCACCAGGGTCTGGATTCCGGGGCAGGGGGTAGATCCTCAGCAGGCAAGTCTAGGGGGAACGTGGTACTGCAGAAAGGAAGCACTGTCAGCTAACATGGGCTCAGGAGGGGTGGCGAGGCCAGGGAAGGGCGCGGCTGGAGGAGCAGCTGTGGGTCTGCCCAGGGAGCCTCCATCCCAGTCGGGTGACAGATGTCGGGTAAATGACATGAAGTTGACTAGTTACGTGAGATCACATTGATCATTTAAATACACGGTTCACCAAACTGAAGCTGTTGACACTGACCCCGCCCGGCCCCCACCCCACCACACACCCTGCAGTTCAGAACCAGCTAGGCACCCTGCTTTTCATTCCACAACCATGACCAGGAAGAACATGCCGGAATGGAAAGAACAGAGAGCCCGTTTGCTGAGCACAAGGCAGCCCAGGGGCTGGCACAGCTCTGAGCCCTGAGCAAGTGAAGTCTGAGGACAGACCTTTTCCTTCCCACAGCAGGTCCAGAGGCATGAGCTTCCGCCAGCCACCAGAGAGCCACAGGCAGCGAGTCTTGCAGTTGGTGGCAGGCCTATTTCCTCAACAACTCCTCCTGGGACCTTTTCCTCTCCTCTGGATTCATTAAGCCCATAAGCCTGAGCGGTCTTCAGTCCTGATTCTGAGTGCTGTGTTGTCTTCAAGCAGCTCTCACTTGCCTGCTCGGGGAGTTCTGCACAGATCTCTCTGCCTGGCTGTTTCAGTACCGGGCCATGTGCTGCACGCCAAGGGCACTTTGCAGATTATTTTCTCCCCAGCGGAGCAGCAGAGTCCCGCTGGCTGCAGAGCAAGAGTAGGCCTCCTCCCCGGAGCCCACTGTTCTCAACTACTCTGGGCTGCAGACCGGGGTGGGAAATGTTCTCTATGCAACTCACAAATTCCATTGTGTGCTGATTCCCTGGGGCCACGATGACAAATTGCAGTAGACTTGGTGGCTTTAAACAGCACAAATGTCTTCTTGTACACATCTGGAGGCCACAAGTCCAAAATAAGATTTGGGGGCTAATTCTTAAAAACTTAAAGCATCCTTCTGGGCCAGCAGGGGAGGACCTGTGCCCCACACCTGCAGGGCTGGAGGCCACCTGCCATCCCCGTCTCATGGCCCCAACCTCACAGCACTTGCTCCCCCTCTTTGTCAAATTTCTGTCCCCTTCCCTCTCACAAGGACCCAGTGACCACACTAGGCCACACCGGGATCATCACGGGAATCTTCCCAGCTCAGTTCACAGTTCCTTTTGACATGTCTGGTCACATGTGCTGAGGTTCCAGGCATTAAGACCTGGTATCTTTGGGAATCACCAATCAAGTGGCCACCTGGGCAAGGTGGACACTGCTTCCCTTTGATCACTTGTCATCTGAATTCCTCCAGCACACTCGCCAGCTGGCCACCCACTCCAGAGACAGAAAGTGAGTTCTTGCTGTCCCTGTCCTCTGCCACGAGGACTCAAGCACATGGCTTGGGGTCCTGTGACCACATGCTCACTCCCCAGGTTTTGACTTGTCGGCTGATGGTGTCAAGAAGTGGGACAGGGGAGGCTCTTCTAGCAAGGGAGGACAGCAGGCACAGTGCCAGTGCAGTGGCCTTGGTGGCAGGATCCTCACAGCAGACCCTGGAGCAGGGCTGGCATCTCAGTGGTACAAAATAAAGTCTGGAGTGTCATCTTGCTGTGTAGACCACACAGCCAGCTCTCTGGTTGTCCAGAGACTGTGCGGTAGCCAGTGTTCTTGAGTACATGTGTTTTCTATGGCCAAAGGTAATTCAGGCACCATGAGAGCTCCCATCGGTGGCCAGGCCAATACTTTCTCCAGAGTTTGTGCAAAAGCTGGGAGAAGAGAAGAATGGGAACAATTAGGGTTGTTGGGCTGGGGCTGTGGAGTGGGGCACATGTGTGGTGGCTTGGATACATCTTGGTGTGTCCCCTAGGGTCCATCTGTCCGTAGGTTGGACCTCATGTGGTCATGTGAGAGGAAGTGGGACCTTTAAGAGGTAGGGCCTAGTGGACGGTGGTGACGTCACCAGGGGCGTGGCCTTTGGAAGGGCTGGGCATAGTTCTCATGGCGCCTGGTCTGTTCTCTGTAGAGTTGCTGTTTAAAAGTCTGGCCCCTCCCCACACCCTGTCTTCCCATCTGTCCATGTGATCCCACTATGATCCTCCCCACCAAGACGTGATCCAGTCAGCGGCCTCCCAAAGGCCAGTCCACAGGGCTGCCTGATTGTGAACTTGCAGCCTCCCAAACCCTGAGCTAAATAAACCTCCTGTTTGCAAAGTACCCAGCTTCAGGTGTTTTATTCTAGGAACAGAGAAGGACTAATCCCGTGGGGGTTGTGCTGAGAGGTCATTCTCTCCCCTCCCAGCAGGCTTGACGCTTCTCCCTTCTCTCTTCAAACCAACTACTCCAGAGCATGAGGGACCCTAGAAGAGTCCCTTAGAGATGGGTGGCCGTGCAGCTGGTTTGCCTTGGGCATTTGGTCTGTTGTCTCAGCATCATTACTGACAGATCCTCACCCTCAAGCTTCTGTATTTGGCCAATCAATTCCATGGTGACCCACTGACCAAGAGCCCACTCCATGTGGGCTGTGCTGCACTGACCCACTCTGCCACTGAGAGAATATCATAAGAGGGTCCTCAAGAGAGCAGGATAGGGGTCCCCTGAGTTCTGAAGGGGCATTTGCACACAGATACATGCTGTGCAGGCCAAGAGGGGGGCGGTGTGCAATGGGTCTGGGAAGGAAGCAGGAGTGAGCCCTGTGGTCCCCTGAGCCTCCACAGCCTGCAGTGCACAGAGAACCCTCCTGTGGTCCTTTGGTTCGATGTGAAAGACGTGAAGACCACAGGAGGGCGCAGGAGCTGTGGGAAGCTCTGGAGATGCTGCAGCTGGCGGATGGTGGCATGTGGAGACCTGGCCTCCCCTGGACCACCCTTGTGGTGGATGCTCTTGCAAGAAGACTGAGCATCACACCCCCCAAAAGCCACGCCCAGGCCACACAGAGACCCCAGAGGCTCCCTGCAGCGGGCATTACCCAGTGGAACCATTTCAGGACCAGGGATAGCCCCCCACAGAGGCAGGCAGGCCTGCGGGGTTCCAAGCTCCCCCAGTGTCCTTGTCCATATGCACAGGGCAGCGATGGGGGAGAGAGGCCTCTGTCCAGCACCTGAGCTGGGCGGGCTTTGCCATCACGGAAGGTGGGGCTGCTGCTGCTCTGGAACTCTAGGCTGTCTCCTCCCTGCTCACGGCCTGGCTGTGTGCTTTCTCCTTCCTCTAAGTCCACAGTTGGCTCCAGAAGGAAAGCTTTGTCTTGTCCATAAATCTGGACCTGAGTGTCCCAGCCTGTGATCATTTCCCCACCGTGGCCTCCCTGCCTTTCACTTGGGAGCTCTGGTCTGAGCGATGTTTGGACATTGGTTGTGGGGTCACAGTGCAGGTGCCTCTGATTGGCTCATTTGAGTCCACATTTTACTCCCTGTGCTCAGGGTTTCCACCCCCTCCGCCCAGCTTGCTCCCCTGCCATTCACCCCTGCGGGTGGGCCACTGATGCATATTTATGGGTTGGAGGATTAAGGTTTTTTGTTTGTTTGTTTTTGGCTAAAGAAGTCCCAGAGCCCCAGACCCCATTATCTATACGATATTACTTTCAGAGACCAGTGCAGCTTTGAACTAGGACAGTGGAGGAGCTCACAGGAAAGCCTCCCTCTGGGCCCCGTGCTCAGGCCCAGTTAGGGGCTGGGGTGCACTTTGCTGACTTTAAAACAGGACAAGTCATTTTTCTCTGGGTGGGTGCTTGCCTTGTACACCAGAAGTTCTTTTGCTCCGAGATCCAAACAAGTAGATTTAAAGGTTAGTCATCAGACTGGTTTATTTTGTTGCCCTAACACCTCAGTATTGGGCTTGGTATTATGCTTGCAATATGAAGTGTGTCCCAAAAGCTCATGTGTGAGACCAAGCAAGAAAATTTAGGGGTGAAATGATTGGGTTATGATAACTTCAACCTAATCAGCACATTTTTCGCTAATATGGACTAATTGGGCCATAATAAGAGGCAGGTGGGGTGTAGCTGGAGGAGGTGCATCACCAGGGATGTGCCTCTGGGGTACAGATTTTGTCCCTGGTGAGCAGAGTCTCCTGATTGCCACATGGCGCCACCTTCCTCCTCCACACCCTTCCATCAAGATGCTCTGCCTCACCTAGCCCAGAAGAATGGAGCCGGCCATCTGTGGGCCGAGACCTCTGAAACCTAGTACCAAATAAACTTCTCCTCCTCTGCACTGTCTTGGCAGGTCCTTGGATTCTAGAATGAGAAAGCCGGCTAAAACACCTGGCTAAGCAGGTGGGGTAAGTGCTTTCCAGTGGCTTCCCTGTGGTCTGTGGGCATCCAGGGCAGCTCACAGTCCTTAGCCTGACATGCTTGTCCTGGCAACCGCCCTTGTTAACGAGGACCACCTTCTAAGAAGCATGCTTTCCCCCAAGGTCAACTGGAACAGAATGTGTGCTAAGTTTTATGCAGGACGTTTTTCCCCAATTATAATTATTTTTAATTCAGGATCATGTTTTTCTTAGTATTTTTTCCTAATTCCTTCATTTTTATTGCATTTTTTAAAGCATTTAATATGAGCTTGTCAGAGTATTCTTGCTTGGGAATCACATTCTTACTTATGAAGTGGGGGGGGGCATATAATTGAGTCGCAGCTTAGTGAACTAAATGGCCTTCAAAGACAGTGCCCTGGATCCCCAGCCATGCCCCCCAACTCCCCATAGGTGGGGTCTGCCTCAGTGGGGACACAGCGGTGCCATCCAGTTTTCACCTACTTGGCCAATTATCATGCCACTGTGACTCCAGAAGGAAAGAACTCTGAAATCAGTGGTAGAAAACTCCCCAGAGAGGTTAACCGAGTCTTGGTCTGTCTGGAGTGGCCGCGCCCTCTCTGCAGGCAGCGTGTGGAGTGGTGTGAGCCTTCTCTAGGTGCAGGCCGGAGCTGCCTGTCCCTTGCTTTCTCAGGTCCAGGCCCCCAGGGCTCTTCCTCTGCTTGTGGCTTATGTGGTGGCAGGTGGGCTCCTGGGGACCAGGCTGGAATCTGTAGAAGAGCAGCTCCTGGCCCATCCATCACACAGCTCTGGCTGCACAAGCCCCAGTGGTGAAGGTCTTGCCTGGGTCTTCTTCCCTCTGCCATGGCGGAGGTGGGGAGAGGAGCTGGGGCCCAGCCTCGCTAAGGGAGGCATGCTGTCAGGCAGGTAGGATGCACCAGGGGGTTTCTTTCCCAAGGCGACAGTTCTTCCAACAGCATGGGGTCTCAGGCACGGTGTAAATGCTTTGATAGAAGCCTGGGGGACTTGGGATGTGGGGTGGATGAGCGTCCCTGTAGGCATGAGCACTGACTTTGCTGGGTCACCTTGGGCCGAGCGACTCTGAGCTCTGGTGCACACATTGCTTTGGAAAACGCCCCTCCATGCTGGGTTTATTTCCTAAGCTCCATGGGCACGGCTCATGTGGTTCCAGCCTCCCTTAATTCTGTTTGTTTCTCTCTCAAAAGGTCTTTGCTCTCTATCTACTTCCAAATCAGACACTGCAAGGACTTCGATGATAAGGGGGTCAGGTGTATAGCTCATCTACTAATGATGACAGAGCTGGGCACGTGTGCCCCGTGTCCACTCCAGATTCCACCTGAGCATGAACTTGCAAAGTCAAGAGTGCGTGCCAGGCCCACACTTCCATGCCTCAAGGCTCTCCTGCTTTATTCTCCAAGGATCCCAAGACTCTGGGTAGCAGGGACATGAGCTGGAATGTGTGGCCTAAGAGATGCCACTGCTCAGTCAATAAGAAGCTCATCCAACATGGAAACTTCACTTTTCCACCCCAGATGGGGCCCTAGCTAAACCCAGGTACATGCTGCAACCAGAGCCTGGCATCAGACGCAGGAATCTCAAACTACTGGACAGCTTCCCTAAGCCAGCTCCCCCGCCCCTGCCCCAGTGCAGTTCAGTCCCTGGCGACAGCACCTACTGTGTGCTCTGCTCAGCAGGCTGCTTGATCCACAGGGGCTTGCAGTATAAAGGGTAGGGCCAGCCTATTCCTAACCTCCTGTGCCCAGGTGGGCAGCAAGAGGTACAGGTAGCAGTCTGCAGTCGCATCTCCTCTCCCCCAACCAGCCTTGCTGAATGTGAGAACCTGGAGGCACAGAGGATCCTGCAGGTGGGCAAGAAGAGAAAGAGGAAGGTGCCCGAGAAGTCTGCTGTCTTAGCCCACTTTCTGCTGCTATAACAAAAAAATCTGAGACTGAGTAATTTACAGTGTGGAGTTGTATTTGGCTTGCGGTTCTGGAGAAGGGATGTCTGCAAGGACTGCTTGGAACCTTCTTGGCTTCTTGCTGCGCCAGCGCATGGTGGAGACAGCGCCCACTTGCAGAGAGGGCTGGCTCTTACAGCGAAGCCTGGCCAGGAGTGGATTAATCCTCACAACCCATTGCCTCCCAGGGATCCCACCCAAACACCATCAGCGTATGCTTGTGGGGCAGAAGTCTTCAGGACGTGCATTCACACCATGGAATCTGCATGTTACACAGGTGACATCGTGGGGCTCATGGCTTGTCCCTCAAGGTGGCCCTAGAGGATGATAACTCCAGGCTTGTCTGATGTGATGGGCACACGGGCAAAGGCTAAGCCGGGCTTAGGGTACCGCCTGTGAGTCCCCTGCCATGACAAGCTGCTGCACACAGAGGGGCCCTCGAGCACCCCGTGCACAACCTCACGGCTTCTGTGGGTCAGATTTTGGCAGTGTGGCTGCGCTCTCTGCCAGGGGTCTCACAAGGCTTGGATAAGGTATTATCTGCATTCCACTCTGAGGTGCCTCTGGAGAAGGATCCACTCTCAAATTCTCTCAGGCACTCCACAGAATCTGTTTCCCTGAGGCTATGGAATCTGTGGCAGTTTTGATCATTGATGCCAACAGCAGAAAATGGTCTCTCCTGCCCAGAACCCCTGGCAGAGGCCCAGAGGCCTCAGCCTCCCATTAAAGGGCTCATCTGAGCAGGCCTGGCTCACCCAGGAGAACTTCCCTTTGGGTGAAGGGTCAACTGAGTGGGCACCTTAGTTCAACCTGTGCCCCTTGCCACACTCTGTCACATGGAAGTGACGCTTATCACAGTCGCTGATGTCATCCACACCCAAGGGAGAGGGATCATGCAGGTGGGATCCAGGGTGTGGGACTCTCAGTGACGTCTTAGAATCGTGCCTGGCACGTACAGGAGCGCTCAATGTGACTGTGATGCTGCTAGGCCTCCTGGCGGGCACCGTGGTCTCTGCTCTTCAGGCCAGGAAACTGAGGCTGGGTGGGTTGTACAACCCGCCCACATCACAGTCAAGCACGAGCAGGGCCGGGACTTGAAACAAAGGCTCCTCAGTGCACACTGCCTCCTGAGCACCTGCGGCAAGGGGCCCGCTGGCCGCGGGGCAGAGCATTAGCCCTGGGTCATGCTGGCTTCTCTGCCTCCCTGGGGGTTGGAGAGGAAGAAACAGAAGCCCCGTGATCTTGCTGAAGCCAAGAGTCCTCCACCTTTCCTGATGGATCTGATCCCATCTGAACAGCTTTGGCAGATACTCAAGTATTTATGGAAGGAAAGGAGGCACCTCTCCAGGCCAAGGGAGCATCCTGCTCACCCCTGGCCAGTCACAGGACTCCAGTTCCTTTGTGCTCATGTGTCCCAGGGTTTCAGGGGAGTCATTGAGGACTCCTAGGAAAGGTCCCTTCGCATCTGCCCTCTAGTCCTCTTCTTCATGACTTGGCCACAGCTGCACGAGGTCCAAAGGTAGGGACTGGGCTGTCATCTTGGAGCCGTAAGGCAAAGTCGAATTTTAACACAGAACATTGGCCCCGAGCCCTGACTTTGCCCAGCACTGACCTAACCTCAGCCAGCCTCTGCCATACTTGTGTTAGCTGGGATAAGCATTCACATGGCCAGGATGCTGGCCATGGGCGTAAGGTGAAGCCCTTCCAACTGAGAGGAGGTGAGAGGAAAGGGGAAGCTGGAAAGGGCCACAGGAAACCCCCCAACACCTGCTAAAGCCTGAGGACACTGTGCATCTCCCCCGAGGACCAACACCCTGCGGCCAGCGTGTGGAAGGAGTGGCTCAGGGCCACCAATGGTCTTTCTCATTTTCTGGAAACCTACTCTACAAGTGCAAGACATCTTTGAACTTTCAGAGAAAGTATTTCTGGAGCAGATGAGCAAAGCCTCGGGGACCTGGGAAACCTGTGGGACACACATGCACTTACACTGCCTTCAGAAGGCCCTGCTGGAATCAGAGGCTAAACTGAAGAGGGGCAATGAGACAGAGACCTGGCGGTCGGCGGCTGCACTTCCAGCTGAGAAGCACCCAGACACTTCTCCTCAGGAAGTCCCTTGCCCAGCCCGGGCCCTTAGGAAAACAGACTCGCTCCCTCTTCCTGTCCATCTGTCCCCATGTCACCTGTCAAAACCAGTGTCCCTGCAGCCTCCTGCTATGGCACTGAAGGTGGCAGGAGGAGGCAAAGAATCCACTCTTTGCTGCCTTCTCTGATCTTCATAAATGAGCCACAAACCCGACTCAAAGGAGGAAAGAAGAGAAGGAGCCAGGCCCAGCACAGGGGCAGTGCAGTGCTCTCTAGAGCCCGGAGACTGGAGTTCCCCTGGCCTGGCTGTGGCTTCAGAATAGGGCAGTCGAAACGCCTTCTTCCTGGATCCAGAAGGACAGGTCACTTGGCACGAAGCTTGCACCAGGCCAATGACCCAAGTGCACCAGCATCTGGTGGCTCGTGTCTCAGACTGAGCTGACTTCCATTAGCATGTGGCCATGATCACGTGGCCACAGAGCACATGTTCCTCAGCATGCGACACACTGCGCTGGGTAGGGCAGAGGCCCCGCCATTGGGGAGCTTCGTGTAGAGGGGAAGGAGGTGTCTGAAAAATTATGAAGAAGAAATTCACATGTCGTTTCTAGACGAGAGGAGGTAACCTAAGGCAAGACATGATTAATTGGCAAGTGAATTATTCAGACAGTAATGACAGGAGGTCAGGGTGGAGAATGATGACTTCAGTCCAGGCTGATCAAGGGAGGTTCCATCATCCTACAATTAGAACTGCACAGACAAGACAGGGACAAGAGTGAATAATGCTTGTTCCTCAGAGCAGGATCTTGATGGCAGACTGGGACCAGAGTTTGGACCATCTGTGTTCCTGCCTTGGTCAAGCAGAGACTGTGTTCCGAGGAATTTCTCCATTAACTTGCAGAGAACGTCCTAGAGGAGTCGAGGACAGAACGTGGGCGCAGGTGCTTGCCACAGGCACCGGCCTCAATCCTGCACAATGGTGCTCCCCTGGAGGAGGAGGCGTCTGGTTGCGCTGGATTCAACTGGACCATGGAAAAGGGGCCATGCTTGTTGGGAGACGGTACTTATAAGAAGAAGAAAGCCTGGAACTTCTGCTCTGGTTAGTCTGAGGAGCTTGAGACCTTCCCGCCTACCGTGACCATCTTAAACCTGGACAAAATACACAGAGCAAGTGCTCACAGAGACCAGAGACCAGCACAGCCATGGCATTCCAAGGGAAGGAACACCTATGTGGTCAGCTTGACCTTCACCCCTGCTCTCTTCTTAGGGTCAAGACAGTGCGTGTTGGTCCTACTGGGCTAAGGAGGTCGAGACTGGAGTTTGGCACCGCGGAGGCAGCTGGCACTCACGAGGAAGAACACAGGGAGGAAGGAGCCGTGGAGGGCAGGGAGGCTATGTGGGCTCCCCACAGGTGCTCGGCCAAGGGCAGGGCTGTGTTCACACAGGCAGGCTCCACAAACCCCAGCAGAGTGGCTTCTGTGGGGCTCAGAGAAAAACCTTGCCAGACGTCTCGGTTATTACAAGAAATCTCACCCAACTTCTCATCCAGCCTCTGGACTTCCAGCTAGGACACCAGGAAAGGTACACACTAGAAGTGACAGCAGCCCAGAACTCTCTCCTCTGCTTACACAGGGTTAGGGAGGGGAGCCTAGAAACTCATCAGGACGAGAACAAGGCCTGACGTCTCTAAAGGAAAGCCACACAACAGATTCCCCACGAGGTACCGTACGCAGTGCCCAGACCGTTCAACAGAACTGCCCGTCGTGTGTAAGCTGGGAACACCTTCTCCACGACAGAGAAACCATCGAGGAACAGCACCTACTACATGACATCCACCACGGGATTCGCAAAGTCTAAACAAGCTACATGAATGTGCTGAGAGGAAGCAAATTGAGAATCCCATCAGGGCAACGAAAATGATGTTTTTAGTGAAAATTCTAGAACAGAAAACAACAAAGTCTGAAATTTTGACCCAAATGTTATTGGATGAATTTCACAGAAGATTGAAGATGAAAGAAGAAAGGAGTCAGGGAACTCAAAAGAGACACAAGGCGCTTGACGTGAAGAAGAGGCAAAGAGCAATTCAGAAAATACAGAGCCCCAGTGGCCTGGGGAGGCTTCAGCTGACTCGACCCGCAGGTACTGGGAGTCCCCGAAGGAAAGGGAGGAGAGAGCAGATGGGAAAAGAGACAGAGAAGACACGATGACTGGATTTTTTACAAATTCGACGGAAAACAATTCACTGATGGATCCAAGAATCGTAGCAGGAAAACTCTTGGATAAACACAGAGTCAAACATGCCCAGGACGTCATGGTGAAGCCGCTGAAAACCAGAATTTTAAAGAAAAAAATCTTAAAAGCAACAAAATTTTAAAAGCACATTAAATATGGAAAGCAACAATATAAACAACGACTAACGCGTCAGAAACCATGACGGTCAAAAAACAATAGAACGGCAACTTTTAGGCACTCAAAGGAACGTCAGCTCAGAATTCTACATCCTAAGAGAGTGTCTGGGGAAAATGAGAGTGAAATAAAAGAGAGTAGCAGGTCACCATCTGAACCGGCCCCGAGACCTGCTGCAGGACAGGACTCGGGCTAACAGCGTGCCCGATGGAAACACAAGCCACAGGGGGGTGCCAAGCACAGAAGATGCAGCCAGATATTTTAAAATAGAGCTTAGTCCTCCATTAAGCTTATTAAAATGAAAACTATTGTGATGGAGTGCAGTTTGGGGCCTGGGGAGAAGTCAGTCGCATGACCCAACAGCAAAAAGGCCAGGTAGTCAAACAACTGTGCTTACAGGAAGCGTTCACATTTGCGAAACGTGGACTGGCACAGTATCCAAGCAGACACGAGGGAGCAAAAGACAGATTGCAATCCGAGAGCAGCTTCTCAAAATAGGGAAACTCTAAAATAAGTAATGAAACAGAATGTAAAAGCCCCACTGCATTTTTACATGATCTTTATGAGCAATATGGAGCCTGTTTCCCAACATCTGCTCACTGCTCCAGCGTAGCTGGCTTTTCCGCGGGTTGGGAAGCTGTCTGGAGGTCAGGCCTCCCTCGCAGCTTCAGGAGACCTGCCGAGTGAGGTCCTGACAGTGGGGCCAGAGCCGAAGAGGTAAATGTGCAGCAGCTGCGCTCTGCCCTCGAAGGACAGGAGGAGCTCAGCCAGGGAGGCGCAGCCCAAGGCCACACTGCTGGAGACGGCCATCGACTCAGCACAGACGACGGGAGAGGGAGAAATAAACTTTTATCCTGTGTAGGTCACTGTCATTTCGTGTCCTTGCTACGTGCAGCCAAATGGAAATTCCAACTCGGACAGTGGGTACGTGTCTCACCAAGGCTTTGATGCACAGAGATGCACAGAGCGTGGGCCTCTGTCCAGTGCTGACAGACCACCGGAGACAGCCAGGCCAGGCCTTACGCTCTGGCATGCCCCGAGGGGCAGAACGAAAGTTGACCCATCCAACGGGACCACAGTCCTAAACTGTCCCCCGCTCATCCAGATGGAGGGTTGCAAATTTAATTTCACAAATCACTTCCATTTAAAAGAGCTTGGGAAATTATAAAAACAGTTGAGAATAAATTTAACAGAAGATGTTCAGCAAGAAGAACTAAGTGGAGATATTCATGAAATAGAAGCCTTAGTATTGTTAAGATATTAAGTCTCTCAAAATTGATCTAGAAATTCAACTCCATCACAGTCTAAATTCTAGCAGGCATTTATGGAAGTTTTGATGGGTTCAATCTAAAATTTATAGAAAATGCAACGGACTTAGAATAGCCAAAGCTACACTGGGAAGAAAGAAGGGAATTGGTGGACTTAGGATATCTGGTCCTAAGTCAGCATGTACAGGTCCCTCATGCAAACATCAGAAATCTGAAATGCTCCAGGATCTGGAACTTGAGAGTGCTGACATGATGTCCCAAGTGCAAAATCCCACACTGTGAAACTTTGTTTAGTGCAAAAATTATTTATAATGTTGTATTAAATTTCCTTCAGCCAACTGTATGAAACATAAATGTATTTCTTGTTTAGACTGGGTGGCATCCCCAAGATGGCTCATAATATATATGCAAATATTCCAAAATCTGAAAACAATCCCAAATACGAAACAATCCCAAATTCTTGTCCCAAGCATTTCAGATAAGGTACGCTCACCTGCGTCATCATAAGAAAGGCTTATGGACTTCCTGAACAAGATGTGGACTCTTGAACTAGGTTCACACATGTATGGTCCACTGAAGTTTTTCAAAGGTACCAAGCAGATGTTCACACTACAAAATATAAGTCTTGATCTCTACTTCATACACTTTCTACAAAATTTAATTTGAGGTAGATGATATGCTTAAATATAAAACTTAAAAACCATAAAGGCTCTAGGAGAAAAACTATAGAATATCTTGCAGCCTGGAGGTAGGTAACATTTTCCTAGATAGGACATGGGGAAAAAAAACAACCACAGAAAAAGACAAATTTCAACATTTGCAATTTCTACTCATGAGAAGTCTTAATAAAGTAAGTGGATAAGCCATAGAATAGGAGAAAAAAAGACATTATAGAATATGTAAAGGATTCTCACAAGACTAGTAGGAGTTCAATAGTAAAATGGGAGGGGAAAAAAACCCTCAGCCCAATTTGACCTTACAAATGGAGGTATACAGGGATCAATCGGCACACAGGAAGGAGGCCTGGACATCCTGAGCCCTCAGGCCAGTGCCAACCCACATCTTATCAATGCAATTAAAATAGTGTGCTGGAACTCCTTGGCCACCGAAGTTAAAAAGATTGACAGCCTGGCCTGTCCACAGGGGTGAGGAGCAACAGACCCACCACCTTGGTGAATGCAGGTGGCACCACTGCTCGAGGAGGTGGCCTGGAACCTTCTCGTAAAAAGGCAGAAGCACTAAACACCCGACTCCTGTGCTTATGTATGTGAGAGATGGAACCTATGTCCAGAGAAACTTTGTGTGTGAAGGTTCATAGTTTATTAATAATAATCAAAAGCTAGAGAGAGATCCTGGCTAAAGGACTGTTAGCATGTTCACGCAAAAACTATTCCTCAAAAGTAAAAAAGGATTGGCACTCACAGGTGCTAGAACATGAATAAATGTAAAAAAAGTGAGCTAAAAGAAAGACATCTACACAGAAGCACAGATGTTGTATCTTTCCACCTATATGTTCTAGAACAGGCAAAACTATAGTTTTAAAAATCACGAAACAGAAGGGCATGGGTGGGCCTGACCAGAAAGACGCACGTGTGAACTTCCTCAGCGATGCCAGGGCCTGGTCACACAGCTGTGTGTGCTTGTGAAAGCTGATCGGATGATATACTGCAGATTTCTGTATTTCCTTTCCCTAGCATTTAAAGAATGTTTTTCATTTCTGGAACTTTCTTACTCGTTTAGGATTAATTTCCGACCATGATGAGATATCGCCTCACACCTGTTGGGATGTTACTATCAAAGCCAAAAGACATGATGTTGGTGAGATGCAGAGAAGTTGGAGAGCCTTGTCAATCGTGAGTGGGGAATCAAAGTGGCCCAGCTGCGGACAGCAGAACAGGCAGTCCTTCACAAAACTAAACACAGGATTGTCCTGTGATCCAATAATCTCACTGCTGGGATATTCCCAAAAGAATTGAAATCGGGATCTGGAAGAGACATCTGCTCCCAGGCTCCCTGCAGCGTTCTTCATGGTGGGTGAGATGATAGGACCACTCTGATGTGCATGGGCAGATGAATGGATAAAGGAAATGCTTACAATGGAATACTACTCAGCCTTGAAAAAGAAGACAATTCTAACAACATGGATGAAACAGGGGGCAGTGGGCTAAATGAAATAAGCCAGTCACAGAGGGACAAAAATGCATGATTCCCCTTGCCTAGAAATAAGCCAAACTCAGAGAAACAAGGAGAATTCCCTTACTCTAGCTTTTATTCTGTTAGGGCTTCGTGGGCGTGGGTGATATCAGCCACACTGGGAAGGGCCGTCTGCTTGACTCAGTCCCCAGTACAAATACTAATCTCACCAAAACCCTGCCCGACACACCAGAAGTCACGCATAGCAGGCCTGGGGCACCTTGGGGTCCTGTCAGCACAAGCTCCAAGCTTATCTTGAAGCTGCAGCACCAGCCTCCACCTGCCATCTGTTCCCAGTGCTCCCCAGGGGTTCTGCACCTGCTCCGACTATGGACTATGCCGGCTCTTCTCTGCATGGGCTCACTGAAACTCCCCCTTATGGTAGGAAGTTCACCCTCCATGGAGGTCCAACTCAGAGGTCACATCTTTACATCTCCAGCCCCAGCATCTCCCCGAGACCTGGACTTGTGTATCCCTGTGCATCTGCCCTCTCTGTGGCTGTCTCCTGTGGCCTTTCCATAGGAGAATTGTGTACCCCTCCAGAGCCCTCTGCTTCCCAGCTGTTCCCCATGGGAATAAGTGGGTTCCTCAAGACTCAGTCAGACCTGAGACTTCGGTGCCTGCTCTGTGACCTGTCCACCAGGCGACATGCTTGACTCTGCCAAACAGACCTGACCTGAGCCCCCACCCCCTTTAGGACTAGCAATCCCTTCAAAGTCACCTCCACCTCTCCTCTTGTAGCAGAAACCCCTCTAGTTTTCCCTCGATTGTGTGTCCTCCCAGCTCCTACGTGGTTTATTCTGGGCCAACGGATGGGCAAAAGCAAACCTTCCACCCTAGAAGATCCTGGGCTCTTCTTTCCCATGCCCTCCAGGCTTATGCAAAATCCAAAAGCCCTCCCAGGCCTTGTCCCCCCCAGCTGGCCCTGCTCCACACACTTGGCTGCTCCTGCTTGCTACCCAGGCCCCTACCATAGAGCTCTTGCATCCTGCATCCCAATGGCCGGCCCCTGAGACCCAGCCCTCCCTTCTCCCCTCTGCTTTAATCTTCTACAAAACATTTGCATTAACCTGAGTCCTCCCAGAGGCAGACTCCTGGGCAGGATGGAACGAGATAACTGGAATTAAGGGAATTGCTGTCCAAGAAACTGGGAAGGAGCACTGAGGGTGAGAGAGGTCAGGCTGCCTGTCCAGCCCCAGGGAGGGGAGCCGGGGAGGAAGGCAGAGGGACGGCCAGGCAGAGCTGTGGAGGAGGCCTTCAGCCCAAGTCTGCAGGCCCACCTCCCCAGGCACAGGGCTGCCCAGGACTCCTGCTGCCCTCCGTCTCTATCTGGGTGCACATGGTGGGGTGGGGTGCGCAGGGCCCTGACCAGGCATGCTCCTTGAAGCAGGAAAAGCCCTCACAAGGGGCCATAGGGTCCGACAGTCCACAGTCTCTCATGATTCTCGTCTTCATCTCCCAACTGGAAGGTGAGCAACATGAGGGAGGTGTTCACTGACTCCCAATCCCAGCCCCTGGAACAATGTCCAGCACAGAGCAGATGCTCAGTTAAATGGCTCAGGAGCAAATGAGTGGATGGTTGGATGGATGGATGGATGAGTAAATTTAAAGCCTTCCTTCCTCACCCTCTTTGGGTCCACAAAATGCACTCTCTCTTTTCTTCCCACAAAGTTTTATCATAGTCCTCCTCGACAGCTAACTCAGACATGGACATCAAGGTCAGGGTCCTGGCCACACATATTTGGCTTCCTCTCAGAGAGAGTGAATTTCGGCCTGATCAGTCTTCCTTGGTCCCCATCTGTTCTTCAGGGCAGCCGGGTAAGCAAGGGCAGGCCTGTGTTGCCTCTCCTGCAGGTAAAACATGGGCATGAATGTTCATCCTAAACAGCGTTCTCGTCCTACGCACTCCCAGGGTCTCAGCCCCTCACCCCCACTGAACAGAGACTAAGAAGTGGTGGGCGGGACTGAGCCAGTGCCCGTGACCTCCTCGCAGAGCTCCAGCTCGCTTAGTCCAGCACCTGCGAGGTAGCATCCCCGCCAGCTGGAGGCTGGGAAGCTCAGGTTGGGTGTGACTTCCCCCCATGCGCAGCCCCCTCCCTCAGCTCAGTGACCCATTTACCTTGAACTTGGGAAGTGAAAGGTGTGTAAACGAACAGGGTAATCTGAGCCAGGGCGTCGGGATCCTGAAATGACAGCTGCCCAGCAAGGCTGGCTGGGATCTGTCATTATTATTAATAATACAGTCCAAGGGAGGGAAGTCGAGGTGCCCGGCCCGCTGCAGATTGATGGATTGCCACGTCCCTTTGCTGTTTGCTAATACCATCACTTCTACAGCTTAATCTTCCTGTAACCATTTTTCAATAATCAGAGAAGCTAAATTAAATCCAAGGCCACTGCTTGCTGGTAAGCACAGCATCTAGTTCACTCTGCTCTCAGGGCAGGTACCTGCTCGGGCAGGTGGCTCTTGGCAGCCTCTGTGATGCTCTGTCCACGGGGCTTCGTGGGACCCCCACCCTCAGGTTTCTCCTCCCAACGCACAGATTCTGACCGAATTGGAAAAAGCTCATGGATTCCGGAGCTCACTCACAGCGTGCACCACCAATCCTGCGTGTCTCTTTGAAATCCTTAAGTTAATGCTGACGAAGGACAGAGAACCAAACCCTGAGGAGTCTCAGCCAGCTGCAGAGCACAGACTTCAGGGTGACGAGCAGTTTCCACCCAGGCAGGCACACCTGCTCCTCCCGAGCTCCTCCGAGCTCTGGGCAAGTCTGGGGCACCAGAGTGTGGATGCAGCCCGTCGAGCTTTGTCGCGATGGCTTTGCAATGACCGAGTCTTTATTTATTTTACTAAAGGAAACTCCACGTTGGGATTTGTTTGGCGATCAGCTTACTTGTGCGCAGAGCTTCCACAGGAAAAAAAAAGGAAGAAACGACAGCCAGCGCCTCACCCACATCTGTGATTGTCATAAGGAGATGCTTTAAAGATAGTGCCACACCGAGTGTAAAAATAAATGACGGAGGCTGTGCCTCAGACACAGCAGCCATCTGCTTCCAGTAACATTTATTTTCCTGAAAAAAAAAATATGTTCCCAAACTGAAGAATGCCCCTGTAGTCTAAATATTTGCTTTCCATGAGCATCCTGGGAATGATGGGAAACGTCCCGAGGATTCGGAAGGCCTCGCCAGACACGGGATGGAGAGCAGCACAGCCGCGAGCCGGGAGCCGCTCCACTGCCGGGGAAACGCGAGAGCATTGCTATTTATCGCGTCTCGGCTCCGACAGGTAGAAATACTGCAGAATCAAAAGACATCTGTTGAGCGTAGGGGGGTGTCTGCAGCCCTGTGGTCGGGACGGAACCCTGTGATTTCTGGACCCCTGGGTGCAGGCGCAAAGTCACCGTGGGAAGCAAATTGCTGGCAGCTCTTCACAGCCGCTCACTCGGCGCAAGTCACACACACGGCAGAAACGCCAGCCCTTGCGGTGACTCCCGCCATCATGGGGCTCCCTTCCCTCAATCGGATTCAGAAGGTCAGGTCCTGCTGGTTGACTGAGCTGTGGCTCTGGAGGGAGCTTGCGGGTGGCGTGGACAGCACGACTTCGGAGAGCACACCCCGGGCTCTGGAACGCACTGGCTGTGGAGCTTGGGACAAGTCGCAGACCCTCTCTGGGCCTCAGTTTCCTCATCTGCAAAACGGGCATGATGGCCTTCCCACCTGAGGGGCGGTTCAGAGAACTGGGTCCTTAGCACTCCAGTGCCAGTGCCCGGGTGACCAGGACATCCACTCTTGCTCTGCTTTCCTGGCTGATGTCGGAGCCCTGGTGGGATTTAAGCAGAGCTTAAACGGCGTAGATCTGAGATATTTTTGCCAGCACACTAATAACCTCATTGACAATGACAAGGGACACTGAATGGAGACAGGATTCGGTGCATATTGGCTGGTGCCGTTGAACGTGGTCCTGCAGGATCAAGGGTCCCCTTGCTTATTTTACTCTTGATATTTCAGATCTGTCAGGAACAGCGGCACCAAGTCCTGAGCACCTGATCTTAAACATCATAACGGTGGCTTCTCTCCTTCTTCCAGGTCACTCAGAGGACCTAATGGTGGCACAAAGCCAGCTCATCATCAAAGGGTGCCGTGTGCAACTTGACCACTCGAAATCGATCTTGCTGTCTGTTCCCAGAAGAGAGCTTTCTACACACTCAGACTTCACTGCAAGATCCCACCTCATAAGTCAATATCCCCTAATAAGCCCTGTCATTCGGATGCCACTTGTTAGAAGACGCTTGCTCTGTACCCAGCACATACCCTTACTACTGTTTGGGTCATGTTGTGGTCCTCAAGCCCACTGCGTCAGTGACGCCCGCAGTGCACCCGGTGGCACACTGGTTGCTGGATTACCAGTGACGTTTGCGGGTGCACAAAGCCCCCGTTCCCAGGGATAACTTATTTGTTCTCCTGGTTTCTCGAATGTGAATGGGAGAGGGGTCACCTGGCTGCACGGTGTTCAGTGGTGTGTTCTGCAGGAGGCTGCGCGTGTGCTCGCAGGGAGAAAGCACAGTCCTGAACCAGCTTCCTGCTTTTTCCTTTGTCCCCAAGTTAAAGGGGGCTTCTCAGTCCAAGGACTCTTGTGGTGGGCGTCTGAGCCCAGCATTGCAAGCCACACTCCCAGGGCATCAGGACAACACCAGTGTGATGGTGTCCAGAGAGCCAGGGAAAGCCCACAATGGCGCTAAAGTGGACATGGTGCCCCAGGTAGAGACGGAGCCAGGTGGAGATGGCACCAGATGGAGGTGGTGCCAGGTGGAGATGGAGTCAGGTGGAGATGGAGCCAGGTGGAGACGGAACCAGGTGGAGATGGCACCCCAGGTGGAGACGGCACCAGGTGGAGATGGTGCCAGGTGGAGACGGAGCCAGGCAGAGATGGAGCCAGGTGGAGATGGCACCAGGTGGAGGTGGTGCCAGGTGGAGATGGAGCCAGGCGGAGACGGAGCCAGGCAGAGATGGAGCCAGGTGGAGATGGCACCAGATGGAGGTGGTACCAGGCAGAGGTGCTGCCAGGTGGAGGCAGAGCCAGGTGGAGATGGCACCCCAGGTGGAGATGGCGCCAGGCGGAGATGGAGTCAGGTGGAGGTGGCACCAGGTGGAGATAATGCCAGGTGGAGGGCAGAACAGAGGGAAACCAGGGAGCCCACTTCCCACCTGGTGTTGGAGCCGCCTTTGAGGGACAGGTAGCTGGAGGAGGGACTCTAGGTACTTCTGGAGCTATGAGCAGAGGACAAGGTCAACAGTGGTGTCAAAGAATTTGGAGAAGGTCCTGAGTCGCCACAAGACTGGGAGCCAAGAGAGCCTGTAGGCACACCGGGCTCTGAGCACAGGAGAGCAGGAGTGCCTGAGACTGCAGCAGGGACCAGCTCCGGAACGGCTCGCGCAGCAAAGTGCGCCCACCTGCAGGAAGAAGAAGGGACTTGGCTAGCGTGAACAGGCTGGGAGAGAAACAAAGGAGCTGGACTGCAAGCAGGACGCAGCAGGGACGAGGAGGAGCCTGGGAACCCGCAGGCCCAGGCCTGGGCAGGTTCTGCTGAGAGAAGGATTGGCAGGTGGCACAGCAGGCAGCAGAGGGACAGGCTGGACCACAGCCCTGACTGCAGACAAGGAGGGCCCAGACCCCAGGGCCGCCTGTGCAGAGCTGGAGCCTCTGGCCCAAGGCAGCCCAGACACGATGCAATGACAACCCCAAGAGGGTCATAGAAGGCAGACGCAGGGCCGCCAGGCACTCAGACTCCATCCAGGGCCAACCAGAGAGGCAGGAAAGCTGCCCCTTTCCAGCACCCAAGGCCCCTCTCTGAAGAGCCCATAGTTACTGATTGAGGCAGAAGACGAGCCAGATCTCAGGCACGGACGTGGAGAGTCACAGGGGCGCATTTGGAGGAATTCGGGGTCAGGCTCCTTTGTCTTTCTGCAAACATCGTAGACACCCACACGAACCTGGACGGTCTAGCCAGCGCGCTCACACTCAGTCTAGCCTGGTGCTCCCAGGCCCCAGGAGCAGAGCAACCTGAGATTAAACCAAGCACAAGAGAGGCCCGGCCACCGCGAGAAGTCTGGAATGCTTCCTGTCTGACACGGCACGTTGTTTGGCAGTGACCTTTTTCCAACAAGACTCCACTCAAAACGCATGAAGCGGTGGGTGTAGTGCAGTAAAGACACCAACAGGAGCAGTGTCCCACCCATGACCAAGCCCCGTGCTGTTCAGAGGTTGACAAGCCGTCCCTTCACAGGACTGGCAGCCCAGGCTGTTCACACCGGCTCCACCCCAGACGCAGGAGGGAAGGGTTGTCCGACAACAGCTCGGAGGTCACCAGGCCAGGGGAATCCCTCTGCTCCGTTACAATCTCATGGAACCACCACTGTTGACCCAAACGGTGCTGTGTGGCCCAGGCGTAGGAGCAAAACCTCTGTCCAGCGAGCAGTGTGACCTCAGCCAGTATCTATGGTACCAAACACAGTTCCTGAAGCACCAGGCATTGCCAGTCGAAGAGGTGGTGGATGACCTTCCTGGGGCAGTGCGTCTCTCGCCGGCCAGGACACACAGGCCACCCATTCCTATAAGCAATTCTGAACATTCCCACTGTGGCAGCAACTGGGAGGAGCCTAGAGACAGGCATAGCTGTGCCCCTGGGAGCTGCGTTGCTGGACCCTGCCACCCAGGGTCCCGCAGAGGACGTGTGGGTCATGGTACTCATTTTACCCCTTTCTTGGTCAGGGATTCTATTTGCTTCCCTCTGGGAAGTTTGCAGATCACATTTCCTTTAGTATCTGCCATGATCAGAGTCCATGTGGGGGATTTTTTATAATTATTTTTATTTTGGTACCAAGGGTTAAACCCAAGGGGTGCTTAACCACTGAACCACATCCTGAGACCTTTTTTTATTTTTTTTATTTTGAGACCATATCTCACTGAGTTGCTGAGGCTGGAATTTGTGATCCTTCTGCCTCGGCCTCCTGAGATGCTGGGTGTGTGCACCATGCCCAGAGGAAAAAAATCTTTTTTTAAATCGAGAAAGAAGAAGATTGGATCTGGACTCTTAAACTGGTTCTATACATATTGGAGTCGTGCTTCTCAGGCTCAGACAGGCCAGGCAAGGCTTGGGTGCACAGGAAAGGGTGCCCACACAGAGCTGCAGCAATGCCCAGGAAGGGGGGCACCAGGATGGAGGAGGAGCCTGCGTCTCCACGCATGGGTGACACCTTGGCTTTCTCCTGCAGTGACCTTCCAGGAACAGGGTGCACCTCTCTGATGTGGGCCAGAGAAACAGGGAGAGGAGAGCTCCTCCCACCCTGGCCCCTTACTCAGTGGTGCTCAGGAAAGCTGGTGGAGGCGTCAGCAGCTCAGAGATGATGAGTTGCTGCGGCAAGGGAGCAGGGCAGTGAGGGCTGCTGGGTCCGAAGACACTTGGCCAAGCGGTTCACCAGTGTCTGGCAATGTGACAGTGAGGGTCCCTCCTACAAGCCTCTTTGCCTCTCCCCAGCCCTATCTGATGGAGGTCAGTGTGTGAGTCCAATAACAGGATTGTAGGCTTTGAAGTCCGGCGGACGTTGGGTTTAATGCCCCGGCTCTGCCGTTGACCAGCTACGTGACGTTGGGAAGCTGGCTTACCTTCTCTGATCCTGATAGCGACCCTCTTACTGCTTACTTGAGAATTCAATGAGATTAAATGCTTATTCTATTCCAGGTACAATACCAGCCGATCAATGAGTGGTGGATGTCTTCTTCTCTTCCTCCCTCTCCTTCCTTTTACTACCACTAATGTTAAATCTGAAATAAAGGGCCGGTAGGATGAAGGCGCTGAGCCCTTGATCACATTCAAGCCAGGTCCACTGTCACGGATGGACAGGCCAAATTAGCAGGCCTGTGGCTTCTGTGATGAGTCTCCTTCTTCTTTTCAACCTCTGGATGTGATGCCTTTGCACATGACCTGGTGTGAACATCGTGATGGCCTGTGACGGGCCAGCCTCAGGGCGTGTGGCTGGTGGAATCACAGGGGCTCGCGTTAAAGGCGCACATACTTGGCTTCAGCTCGCTGCCCTCTCTAGAAGCTCTCTGTCATTTTTAGCAGGGGCGCCATCTTCCCATCTGACGCTGGGCCCCAGTAGCTACGCTCTGCCCGGGAGGTCTGGCCCCACGTTCCACAGCCGGGTACAGCAAAGCCAAGGCAAAGCAAGAAAGCCACTGAGGAAGACAGTCCAAACCCCGAGCCCGGCACTCAGGCTCCCACAGGCCTCTGGAGCCTTTCAAAACTCGTGGCCAAATACACATGAGATAAAGTTCACATTTCCATGCAGGGGCGCTGCACACCGCCCTCGCACCGCCTCCGCCGCTGTCCAGTTCTAGAATACCTTCTTCACCTCTGAAAGAATCCTGTCCCATGAGCTGCTGTTCCCGGGACTCCCTCGCCCCTGGTGGCCGCCCAGAGCTGGTACAACACTCTGACGGGGTGTCTGTGGGTGTTTCCAGGAGAGGGGCATTCGAGGGACTGGCACAGCGAAGATGATCCACCCTCCCCAGGCGGGTGGCATCATCCCACCCGTGGAGAGCCCCGGTGGAACTCGAAGGAGGAGGGAGTGGAATTCTGTCTCCTTGGGCAGCCCGCAGATGCTGGGGCTCTTGGCTCTTGGGCCCCTGGACCCCAGGGCTGAAGCCAGCACTCCTGCCCTGGCCCTCCGGCTCTTGGACTACAGCCCCCCGCTCTCCTCGCGCTCCGGCTTGCAGACAGCAGACGGCGGGACTCCTCAGGCTCCAATTGCCATCACCCCCTCTGTCGTCTGTGTGTCCATGTGCCTTCTGTTGATGCCCTGGCTCCTTTTCCCAAGAGGATCCAGACTAACACACACCTCGGTGGATCTGCCAATCTGGGTATTTCAAATAGACAGGATTCCACTGCAGGTTCTTCCTCGGATTTTGGGCCCACAGTGAATCCATGGCAAGACAGCTTGGCAGTCCCTGACGCTCGGTGTTGATGAGAAGGTTCAGTGACAAGCTGCAGCCACGCAGCAAGCGGTCAGTAGAGGGACGTCACCTCAGCAGCAGCAGGTGAGCGTGTCTTTGCTGTGCTGAGCGCCGCTGCCGTTGCAATGGAGGTGATGGCAGGGAGGAGGACGGCGTGTGTCACCCCTTCCCAAACCACACAACCACACTGAGGCTGACGCCCAGGCTGCAGTTTTAACCTTAATCCTACCACTTCTAGTTCTAAATCCTGTGGTCCTCTGTCCCCTGGCCAGGGACCTCCCCAGAAGCACAGGCCAAGGCAGTGCAGGTGGAGAGAAATGACAAGCACAGGTGTGGAGGGAGATGACACGGGGGCAAGGGGGAGCAAGACGAGGAGCTGAGCAGGGCAGGTCTGGGGAGGCCGCGTCCTGCCCTCTGCCCATGCCTGGAGTCTGGACCACACTCCTCCTCCGCTCTGCAGTACCTCAGAGGGCTTTGAATAGATGCTCTCAGGATCCACATTCTGCTCTGTAGATATTTTAGCTGGCAAGAAGGATCGTGCAGGATAAAAGAAGGCAGACAGAGCCATGTAGCCATCCTGGGGAAGCACCAGGCGCTGGGTACATTCTTTCTATGTCATAGAATCAGCGATTTGTACCGTCTTAAAATAGCTCCAAAGCTTTGCCTAGAACCCCACTGTGGAAGCCTCTAAGCATTTGCAAACAAGACCTCATTATGCTGCATCCTTTATCTACCTGTCCCTGGATCAAAGGGAACAGGCAGGATTGGATACCTGCAGCCCACACCCCTAGACTTCTTTCTCTCCTCCAAGCCTGACGGGAGGCAGGGGAGACAGTGCCCAGCAGGTCTCAGAGGATGGTGTTGTCACAGCCGCTCAGCAGGCCTGGATCAGCAGCATAACCAAAGTCTGCCTCTGGTTATAAAGGACAGAGGTCTGGGTGGTGGACAGCACACTTTCCACGTGGACCCTGCCATGCCAAGAGCTATTTGTGACAGTTTCCCAGACACCCCCAGGCAGGAGAGCCAGCTGTCCCTGGAAACAAAGATTCTGCTTTTATGCAACCCTCTTTCTTCTCATTCTGACGCAAGTTGGAACTTTCATGGCCCTCAATCCTGAGAGCTGGACTGCTTTGTCAAGAACAGCCAGGTGGTCACAGCACAGTTTCCATGAGGACCAAGGAAATCCTTGAGGTTCAGAACAGCACGCTACAGGAAGAGATAGACAGAAAGGAGGCAGGGGTGTGTTTGTCCCTGGACTTGTCCCTAGACTTGTTGGAGGACATTCTGATTCACTTTGGATCAAGGTGACCAGACAGAAGGGGAGCATCTGTCCCTCTGGTGAGATGGACCCCCAATAGGCAGTCTCCTCCTTCTCTCCCAGTTCTGCCGCTTCCTGGCTTCATGATCTTGGGAAATTGGCTTTTCTTCTCTGAATCTCAATTTCCTCATCTTCAAAATGGTTGTGTTGATTTATATTATGGATTTCTTTGAATACTAAATGAAATTTTGATGCAAAGTATATACCAAAGGCCAGGAACTGTAAGAAGATGTCATCAGAGCTGGGTTTGGGGTGGGAACACATCCAGGAATGGTGTCAGTCAGCTTTTCATGACTATGACCAAAATACACAACAGGAACAATTTACAGGAGGAAAAGTTTATTTTGAGCTCACAGCTGCAGAGGTTCAGTCCATGCTCAACTACCGCACGGGTGAGGTGGAGCATCATGGCGGAAGGGCGTGGTGGAGCCAAGCTGCTCACCTCATAGTAGCCAGGAAGTGGAGAAAAAGAAGGAGCCAGGGGGCCAAGATATCACCCCTAAGTGCATGGCCCCTGTGACCCACCCCCCTTAGCCACTTCCCACCTGCCTACAGTTACCACTCAGTACAGTAGTCCCTTCAAATTCTTAATCCATCAGGAGGATTAATCCACAGATTAGGTTACTGTTCTCAGAACCTAATCATTTCACCTCTGAGTGTTCCTGCATCAGCATAGGAGCCTCATATCTGTACCAGAACATTTCATCCCTGGCCCCCAAAGCTCACGTCCACTTCCCAGTGCAAATAGTTTTAGTCCATCTCCAAGACTCCCCACGGTCTTAATAGTTTCAGCATTGCCAACATAGCCCAAGTCCAAAGGATCCTCCAAGACTCAAGACACACTCTTGCCTGTGAGCCCCTGTAAAAATCAGAAGCAAGTCATATATATCCAATACGGTGACATTGGATAGATGTAGATAGAGTAGACATTCCCGAGCCAACGGGGGAAACAGAGGCATAGAAAGAAGAGATAGAACCCAAGCAAAGAAGCAAGGCTGAAACCTGGCCAGCACCGTGTCTGGTAACTCCATGCCCAGTACCTGGGGCACATGGGGTGGTGAGATGTGATGTGCACAGGGCTCGGGCAGCCCTCCTCTATGCTCTTGCTGCTTGTGGTCCTCCCTTAGGCTGCCTCTATCTGAATGCAGCCATGTTCCTTGGCAAACCTTCCATGTTACTGGCCTCTCTTAATCCTGGGGGGTCTCCACTGCACCTTTGACTCCCCTCTCACATCTCTATGCGTCTCCCTCTCAGGGGCTACCCCGGGAACCCCAACCCTGCTACACTGGGCCTGAACTTCTCTGTGCTTCTTTTCTGTCCAAATGGCAAGTTTTCAAATCTTTCCTCTTTACTTTTCGCTACTGATACTCACAGTAAAACTGGCTAAAAGCTGCCGGCAACTCCCCTGCCACTGCCCGAACCCTGGGCTGCTTCGAAATTTCCTCTGCTAGATTGATTAGCCATCACCTTTAAATTCAGCCTCACAAAACATTGCAGGATGTGGGCAATATGGGGACAAGTTCTTTGCCAGAATGTAACACAAATGGCCTCCAGTCCAATGAGGCCTCTACTCCACAGTGAGTCCGGGCTTCCCTCTGAAACCTCACGAGCCCAGTCTTTACTTTCCACATTCCCATCAGCAACCTGGTCTTCTGAACTCCAGCCAGAATCACCATCAAGCTCTGCTTACAGCATTCTAAGACTTATCCAGCCTGAATCTCCCAGTGTTTCCAAACTCCTCCCACAAACCCGTTCCGAAGGCTTCTGAACCACAGGGTTAGAACCACAGGTCACAGCAATAACCTCACTTCTCAGTACCAATTTTTTCTATTAGTCAGCTTTTCATAACTGTGACCAAAATATCTGACAAAAGCAACTTAGAGGAGGAAATGTTCATATTAAGCTCATGGTTTCAGAGGTCCAGTCCATAGTCAGCCAACTGCGTTGCTCTGGGCCCGGGGTGAGGTGGAGCATCACAGCGAAAGGGCATGGTGGCAGAAAGCTGCTGAGGTCCTGGCAGCTGGGAAGCAGAGAAAAGGAGGAGCGAGGGGGACAAGATGTAACCCCCAAGGACAAAACCCCAGTGACCCATTCCGTAGCCTGCCCCACTGCCTATATTAACCACCCGTACAGTGGTCTTTTCAAATTCTTCACGCATCAGATGGATTAATCCGCTGATTAGGTTACAGCCCTCATAATCTAATCATTTCACCTCCCAACATCCTTACATCAACACAGGAGCTTTTGCAGGACACCTCATATCCAAACCACAACACGAGGGGAAGCCCGGAGGCATTCAAAAGACAGTCAAGGATTTACCAGGGCTTCTGCTTGATGTAGAAGGAAAATGCAGCTCTGATCAAAAACATATCAGGCCAGCTCCTTGAACAAAGAAGGAGCTAGTTTTTATTTACGTGTGGGGGCTGCAAGGTGGGCTGGAGAGGCCCACACTTTCATTCTCGTTTCTCATCTCTCCTTGTCAATGCTGAAGCCAAGCCCTCCTGGCTTTAATGATGCACTCGGTTTTCTAGGTCATAAGATTGTTAGAGGGAGTGAGAGGCACCATGTCCTACTGGCAGCCAGACTGTAGCTGGGGGCACCTGGAGACCCTGTTCCCTGGGGCGCTCACTATCACAGGGGGAACAAGCACCACAAGACAACCAAGGATGCTTTGTCTCTGTGTTAATTTAGTTTTTCTTAAATCTCTAACAATAACGTCACAGGCTTCCACATCGTGATTGTCCTCTGGAAATAGCTACCCACTGTCCACTGTCCTTTTCTCTTGCTTCATTTTGTGTGAGTGTGCTCCTGCAAAGAGTCCTTTTGCAGAGACATGTTTTTCCTCTGCCTTCAACTGAGTTGTGACTCCTTCCGGGTGATGAAGTGCCAGCCCTCCTCCTTCCTGCCCTGGAGCCTCAGCCCTCTCTTCTCCTCTCTCTTGACATTGGTGCATTCACATCACCTCTTTTATTTCAGATCTTCTTCCAGGAGTTTGGAATCTCTGCACCCCCGTTCTAGCAAACTAGAGATTGCCTTGACCACATCGGCCAAGCACGCTGACTTATGCTCTTGGACCTCCCATGGCTGAGCAGCTCTGCCTGCTCCTCACGGGAAGAGACTTGATCTTGGTTCTTCCCACGTTTCCTGTCTCAGCCTCCCAGGTTGGGGGCTTCTGCATACGTAGCTCCAGACTGCTTTGGTCCTTCTCCACGGTCAGCCTCTGTTCTACCTGGGCAATGCAGTTTCGCAGGCGGCCCTCAGGGTGCTCTAAAGTGATGGTGGGGGCCAAGGCCACACCTCGCTCCTCCTTCCTCCTCTTGCCCTGTCTTCAGGCTCAGCCTTCCTTCTTCCAAGATCCCCGCTTTGCTCCTGTGACATCTGTGCTCGAGTTTTCTTCAAGGGACATTTTGAGGGTGGGATAATAGTTTAAATATTCATGCTTGGGAGATTATTTTGTCCTCTTTTAAAACTAATTGACTTAATATACAGTTTTAAGTTCAAATCATTTCCCCTATGACTTTGGAAATCAGTTGTTATTATTTTCTAAAATTTTATGTTGAAAATTATTAATCTGATGCCAGTCTAATATCAAGTCTGATTTACCTTGATACATTTTTAGGATTGATTTTTTTAACTTGAATCTCAGAATTTTGGCTATTTAGGGCTAAAATTTAAAATGCAAAGACACTCTGCAATACCAGATGTGCAGGACCTTTGCATATGCTCTCGTCTGTGGGTGCTGGGGTCCTTTATGTAAGATGACACAGCACCCACAGGTTACCCAGCACCCACCCCATACCCTGAAGTTGTCTCTAGGTGATCTACAGCCCTGGACATGTAAATGCTGCAGAAACAGTTGCTAGGTGATGCTCTCGTTTAGGGAATAAAGACTGGAGGAAACGCAGTTTCAGCACAGACACTATTTTTTTTCAAATATATTTCTGTGTGGTTGGTTAGCTCCAAGGCTGTGGGACCTGCAGTTATGAAGGACCAACTGCTCATTTGAAATGTATGTTTAAAAAGTACATTAAAAGGTGATGCACCCTTAAGATGTATGCTAAAAATTAAAATGTGCTTGGTTTTTGCTCAGCATTTGATGGTTTCCTGAAGGTCAAGTCTTTCTTAATATTGGACCCTTTCCTTGTATTGCTGTCCATCTGTTTTTTGTATTCTTTCTTTCTCCTGTCACTTACCTGGATCACTCACCATTGGGCAATTATTTTATTTTTTGGATCCATCATCCATACCTCTTAATTTTTCTCTTGTCCTTTCTCTCTCCACATTCTCACTCTCATGTGACAGAAGCATCCCTCTCTGTGGCTTAGACCTGAGTTGCCTCCACGCTGCTGTCCACCTGGCCAACATCCCTTTCATAAATCTTGCTCAGAAGTGCTTGCTATTTTCTGCTTTAATTTCACAGCAGCTTCTTCTTTGGGGATGGCATACATCCCTGATCACGGTCGGAAAAAGCCCCGAAAAGTGGCCAGCCCTCCCTAAATTGCTCCCGAGAGGCAACTCACTTTCCCTCCAGGTTCTGATAAGGGTCCTTGGAACTTGACAAATGGATTCTAAAATGTGTGTGGAAGTGTGGAGGAACCAGAATGGCTTTGGAGAGACTGGAATTGAAAATTGGTGCTGCCAGTTTCCAAGGCAGACCAGAGACCACAGGAAGCAGGGCACCAAGGTGTCCCCAGGGAAGTGGGGCAGTTGGACAGACACAAGGCGCAATGCCCGGAATTAGCCCCACCTCAATAGGAGGGGACAGGACGGCGTGATGGGCGAGGGACTTTTCCATAACAGTGCTGGCAGGACCGGCTGCCGCCTCCCATTACACGCCAAGTTGATCTCAAATACATTGACAACTTAAAAGTAAAATTTAAAAATATGCAAAATAATGCAAGATATGTTTCTGAACTGGAAAAGGGACAAGGCTCTTAAACAGAACACCTCTTATTAAATACTTTTTAAAAATCAATCATTTTGGCTACTTTTTAATCAAAACCTTCTGCTTCTCAAAATGCACTTCAAAGAAAGCTAAAAACTGAAAGGAGATATTTCCAACACATGTAACAGAAAGCACAAAGTCTTCTCATTTATTTAGCAAGTATAAAGAAGCCCTTTGAGTCAATAAAAAAAAAAAATGAGCCGATAGTGAAAACCAGAAGCGGCCATGCCTCTGTTCAGCACGCGAACGAGATAATGAGTCTCGTTAGAAACCAGGCAAGCGCTAATTAGGGTACAGGGACAGACCGTTTTGCCCCATGGGACTCGCAGTACCAGAGACACTGATGGCCCTGGAAGTGTGTGCCGCAGTGGTGTCACCCGGTCAGCGTGTGCGTGCGGAGGACTCGGGGACTCACCCCAAGTGAAAACAGCCCTGCAGAAGCACCATGCCCGCACGGGGTCAGTGAAGACCTGGGAACAAACCCAAGTCCCAGCAGGGCCGGGTGGACACGACCGCAGCATGTTCACACGATCGGACACCACGCAGCCCAGAACACGAAGGAGCCACAGCCACGGACACGAAGAGCACTGCTTCACAGCAGGACAGCCCCAGGACGGCCACCAAGGAGGACTGCACCACAGACCCAGAGCCCGATGCCCAGAAGCCCAGAGACAACGCTGTGCGTAGGATGAAGCCCCGAAGGCCACCTGCGGTAAGTCGCCTCTTTCATAATCAACGACGTAAACTGAGCAGCACAGTGGCTAGACGTGCCCCGGAGGTACCCTGCCCTGCCCCGACACAGCCTGGGGTGAAGCCGCCACTCAGACCCCGCCAGCCACCTCCGTGTGTCTTTAGCATCTTCTCCTTTCTGTTTCCATTCCTTTACAATTTAGGGGCGGAGGAGGTACCAGGGATTGAACTCAGGGGCACTCAACCACCAAGCCACCTCCCAGCCCTATTTTGTGTTTTATGTAGAGACAGGGTCTCACTGAGTTGCTTAGTGCCTCGCCGTTGCTGAGGCTGGCTTTGAACTCACGATTCTCCTATCTCAGCCTCCCTAAGTGCTGAGATGACAGGCGTGTGCCACCGCGACCGGCTCCATTACTAATGTTTTATTGGTTCACTTTAGTTACACATCATATTGGGGTTCCTGGTGGCGCATTTGTACACGAGCACAGTTTGGTGGATTTCGCTCCCAGTACCTCCCCTCTCCCTGCTCCTCCCTCCCTGGTCTAGCCCAACCTCTACCCTCTGGTCTCCCTCCATTTCCATAAGATCCCTTCTTCCTGTTTCCTCTCTAGCTTCAGGATAGGAGAGAAGACAGAGGCCCGTTGCTTTCTGAGTCTGGCTCTGTTTGCTTAACAGTATACACTCCAGTTCCACCCATTTTCCTGCAAATGATACAATTTAATTCTTCTTTACAGCTGGATAAATCCCCAATGCATATATACACCTCGTTTTCTTTATCCATTCATCTCCTGATGGGCACCTAGGCTGGTTCCATAACTTGACTGTTGTGAATTGTGCTGCTATAAACATGGGTATGAAGCATCTTTTTCTTAAGAGACAGAGCGAGTAGGTTTTTCTATATTATCATGTTACCTAGTAATAATAAATAACTTGGAAGATACAAAGCCAAAAAGAAGAAAATAAAAGTACCCATAACCCTACATCCTTTTTCTTTTCACATTTTTAAAATTGATATTTTAACCATTAAGTAAAAGCATAAAAGCTATACATATTCACGGAGTGCCGTATTAGGTTTCAAAGCTTGTAGACCTTGTCAGTGTACATACATTTCTTTATGGTGACAGCCTTCAAAATCCTCCCTCGAGCTTTTTGCACAGTATAGTACATCATTGTTATTGATCGTCACCCTGCTGGGCAACAGCACCCAGAACTTCTGCTCCTCTCTTGCTGTGACCCAGGACCCGCTGATCGCCATCTTGCAATCCCTGTCACCCCCTCTCCCTGGCCTCTGCTGACCATCCTTTACTTCTAAGACACCAGCTTTTCAGATTTGAGTCCTGAGTGAGCTCATGCAGTTCTTGTCTTTCTGGCAAAAGATGCCTGTAAAGGGGCTGCTGGGCTCAGTGGCAGACAGATTGCAGTCCTGAGCCAGATATTCCTTCTAAGCACATAGATCTCACACCACAGCTGAGGGCAAGATGCCTGCATGAGCAGCGCAGGGCCCTTCTTCCTGCATGACCTGCACAGCCTGCTGGCGTGGGGAGTCAGAGGGCCCTGTGCATGGTCCCACACTGCTCAGCAGTCTTAGAGCGGCTCGCTTGGGCTCAAGTGCCATATGTGGTCCAGCTGGAGTCCACTCCAGCACGGGTACTTGTCCAACTCGGTTTCCATGAGAGTGTAGCAGTGTCCAAAATGTGGTCTCCAGAAAACAGGAATATTTGAGGACAGAATTTCCACTTAAGATAAAATTTAACAAGCCCTCTAGAGAAATTATCTGGGGTCAGAGATCTAAACTTGCCAAATAAACATACTGTCAGAGGCTAAAACCTGACAAGTTTCTCTCCCCACCCCCCCCATCCTGTTTAAACATTAAGGAACTGAATAATCCTGTTTTTCCTCTAGCTTTAGACAGCGAGTATTCATAAATATTCATTTTTTCCAACTGGAAGCATTAGGCCTTGTTACTTCAAGTGGAACTAACTGAAAATTAATGATGGTTTTCAGAAAAAGCAAGATTATATACACAGAAGCAATTAAACACAAACCTATTAATTATTTAACAACTTGTTAATGAGAAGAATTCCAGCTCTGGAGTCGTGGCTGCTCCAGTCTGCCCTGCCAAGGCACTTACAGACCGTCCTTTCAAAGTTCAGCTTTGAGGAGTTTAAGTACTGGGGGGATTTTCACACAGACTTGCACCTTGCAAAAAAAAAAAATCTGAGATGCCAATTACGGAGAGAACAAGGAGCTGAGCAGGAAATGGAGCAAAGAAAGCATCTCTGATCTTGATCCGAAACCTAAGACACGGTGAAGTTCAATTTCGAATTTAGAGTATTTGTTGTGAGAAAACAAATGCTAGTGCTATTTCTGCTTTATACATATTTGTGCATGCATATTAATAATTTAAACATGAACTTGACCCATTTTAAATCAACTGTGTGTATTTTAAGTAAACTCTGTATACAGAATCCAAAATGCACAAAACTGCTGAGTGAATCTTCACCTACATCATGGAACCTCAGGCTTTAAATCTCAACTATAGGCCTGGTGAACGATTCATATTTGTTGAACTGCTCCAGGCCACAGTTTGAATGTCCACTGACCCCAAAGACCCAGGTGTCAAGGGTTTGGTCCTAGGATGGTGCTCTTAGCCAGAGACAGAACTTTAGGAGGGGCCTCATGGGAGGTCTTTAGGTCATTGAGGATGTCCACTGCAGTGCCTGGCACCATCTTCTGGACCTTGTTGGGGCTCAGAATATGATACCCCAATGCATAGTGCCTTGGTGTGCTGAGACCTGTGGACCAACAATCAGAGGGCTTTAGAAACCAGGGCTTTCTGACCTTCTCCCATCCTCCTGTCTCCTGCCCCTCTTTCTCTCCCTAAGTGAGTCACAGAAGCCAGAATTCCTCTTCTGAAGGAATTCCTCACCGGAAGGGGAAGGAGCATCCTGCCCCAGAGCAGAACACAGGCCAGAAGCCCCCTTCCCAAAGCAGACCACAGTGTCACAAAAGAACACACTCCCCGCTCCCTTCTCCCTCAAAGACCCTCATTCCAGAGACTCCTGCCCCTTACTGAGGGGAACAAGAGCCACGTTAAGAGTCCAGGATGAATCTGAACAGCCAGCCTTTCCAGGGTGGCCCCTCACCCACAGCCATGAGAGCAGACCCTGTAAAGTCCCTCACGTTGCTACACAGCCGTCCACTCTTCATGGAACCCAGGCACAGAAACAGGGTTTTCCATGGGTCTTTGCTCCCAAGGCTCCAGGGTTTCGTCCAACAGGATCATAGAAATCGCCGTGCCTGCCCCGTCAGCCTGCCTTGTGCAGTGTGAAAGCTGACACTTACGATGGGGACGAGTGAGCCACACCTTTCTTTGCCAACAGCCTCCGCCCTATTGGGCTCACCTGGCCCTGTGGCTTCACATGCCTTCCCAATGCCAGTGACCCCTGGTGCAGGTCACAGCCTGGATAGCTGCACCTCCAGGCGTAGACCTGAGGGCTCTGCACACCTTCACCTAGGGTGCAGTGGATGCCCCAAGCTCGTGAGCACAGTGGTCGCCTTCTGAAATCACCCTGGACCCCCTCCTTCTCTTGGCCACCACGTCTGGGCTGTCAGAACCTGCTCTGGGCTCCAGCCTCACACACAAAGCCCCTGCTCCACCCAGGCCAGGGTTCTCGCCCTTGGGCCACCACGTCCAGGCTGGTGCCCTCCTCCCCTGCTTCCCCACACACTTCTAGACGAGTTCCAGAGCAGTAGGGATGTTTCTCTAAAGCATGGTGACATCACAGGGTCTCTGCCCAAGGTCACCCAGTGCTGTCTCACTTCTCAGAGTAAAAGCCAGTCTTTCAACCACAGGCTGTGGTTTGCATGTCCCATGAAAACTGCACCACTCATTCCCCACTGTGAGGTATGAAGAAGTGGACCAGGTGGGCCAAGTGGGCCCAGGTAGGCCAGATGAGCCAGGTGGGACCAGGTAGGCCAGGCTGGACCAGGTGGGCCCAGGTGGGCCAGGTAGGACCAGGTAGGACCAGGCGGGACCAGGTGGGCCCAGGTGGGCCAGGTAGGATCAGGCAGGACCAGGCAGGACCAGGCAGGCCAGGTGAGCCAGGTAGGCCAGGTGAGCCAGGTGGGCCCAGGTGGAACCAGGTGGGACTTGTAGCAGGAGACTGGGTCATGGGGAACCATTTGTGGATCACTGAATTAGGGGGTCTGTTCGATAAGCCAGCCTGGTTATACCTCCTGGGCATGGCCCTCTTAGTGCCATCGTGGGACTCTGCAGAAAGTCCTCACCAGCAAAAAGACCCTCACTCAATGAACCCCCTTGGCCTGGGACCTCTCAGCTCCAAAAGTTGAACAAAACTTCTTCCTTTATAAATCACCCAGCATGTGGTGTTCACTTATAGCAACAGAAAATAAACCAAGACTACTTCAAAACTCCCGTCACACGCCCACTTCCACCTTGACTCTCTTATCACTTGGTTCCAACCTCATAGGTCCCATGTGGTGGCTAGAATATGTCCAGAGCCCTGCAATGGGGCCCCCTTGCCTGCTTTTGCCTCTGCCTGAATCTATTTCAACATGCCCTCCCCGACTGTCCTCCCCAAGTACTCTCAACATCTCTGACTCCATAGTAGCTTTTTTTTTTGGTACTGGGGATTGAACTCAGGGGCACTCGACCACTGAGCCACATCCCCAGCCCTATTGTGTGTTTTATGTAGAGACAGGGTCTCACTGAGTTGCTTAGCACCTCGCCGTTGCTGAGGCTGGCTTTGAACTCGCGATTCTCCTGTCTCAGCCTCCCTAAGTGCTGGGATGACAGGCGGCCCCACCACGGCCGGCCTGTGCACTTTCTACACACACAAACGCACATGCACGTGCGCGTGCTCACCCACGCAGCCACGTAGCCCATCGCCTGTTCGTGATCTCGTTCCTCCTACAAAAACAGGGGCAGGACTCGCTTTTGCTTCCCGCTGGTCCTCGGGACCAGAGCCACGCCTGCTGCATCCCAGCAGTCCACAGGTCACTGTCACATGAGAGCGAGTAAATATGCAGTGCATTAATAAAGTTACTAATTAATGGATTATTATTTATTAATGAATAAAAACTGACTGCATCGTATGTGCTCAGGAGAAGTCTGGCCTGTGGAGGGGCCGTGTACCCTCCAGGGTACAAAGGGTGAGAGATGGAGCTGCTGCCTGCGGGCTCCTCCGCACCCTCTGGACGGGACCTCGTGGCCCTGCCGCTCTTCCACTGGGCCCCATTCAGGCCTCGTCGTCCAACCGAACACGGGGTCTGGGACCCCAGCCCACAGGAGGGGCCCTCAGCACGCATCACCTGGGCGCCTTGGGAACCGCGGACACACAGCTCCAACACAGTGCAGAGTCAGAGTCCACCGAGTGGACGAGATCCCTGGCGAAGTGACGCAGGGACGGCTTGAGAAGCACCAGTACTCGCAGCCTCTGCCAGTCCCTCACAGCCACACGCAGGCCCTGAGCTGAGTGTGCCCGCGGCAGCCCTTCCGCTAGTCTAACCTGCATCCTTCTCATTTCTGCACATTAGGCAGAGCCCCTTCCCAATCCCCACACCGTCCGTGTAACCTCCACAAGAAAAGGGCTGCCAGCCCCTCGCCACCTTCACGGGGTCCCAGCCACCACAGAATCGCCCCTGACATGGTGGTCTGCATCCGCTCCCCCAGTCCTCCCAACTCTGCTCTGCCACTGTGACTTGCCCCAGGAAAGCGGCAGGGCCCCCTCCACCCAGCCCACCCCAGAGAGGCAGAGGAGTGACCCAGGGCGGTGCCTGAGCTGGGCAGGCTTCTCAGGACTTCCTGCTCCCTCCTCAGCCTCTCTCCACCTCTTAGCTACCCAGCTGCAAATCCAGAGGCTGCTCCTGAGATGCCACAATGCCTGGGCAGTGACACATAGAGCAAGAGGGTAGGTGAGCCCCGAGTGCAACGCAAGGGTCTCTACTTGGAGCCCCTCCTACCACTGGAAAAGAAACGCACAGGCCCCCTCCCACTGGAGCCCAAGGTGGGGCCGTGAGTTTTGTCCCCTTTGGCAGATGCACCTGTTAGGTGGCACAGCAGAGCGTCCTAACAGAAGAGGGGAGGCATTGGAGGCACACGTGCTATTTCAGAGCAGACAGCGCGCCAGACTAAACAGCATTAATGGATCAGACGGAAGGAGAATTTAAAGCAAAAAATTTTTAAATGGACTCAGATTGGTGAATGTGGATATTAAAGACACAAAGCAGGTCAAGGCACATATGGAAAGGAATCAGAGAGAAGATAGGTCTAAAACTGCAAGAGGTTAAGCGGTGGGCACAGGGAGGTCACGTCAGGGTGCCGGAGAGGAAAGAGGAGCTGGGAGACCAGGTGGACCCCTCACTCAGAAGACAGGAGGATGAGCCTGAGGCAGAGATGTAGCAGGGCAAGATCCACACGTCCATGCCACGGAAGACCCCCAGGGAGGGGGACAGGTGGCCTGGAAAGGAGAGCTTGGAAAGACAAGGGGGAAAAGCATGAATTCCACAGAGCTGGAAAAAAGATGTTCTCAGCTGGAAAGGGCTCACGGAAGGCACAGCTGGATAGATTAAAAGTGGAGGCTTAAATAAAAACAAACTTCACCTGGGCACGAGAGGAAAAGGGAAGATCTGCAGAGCAAAGAGCCGGGGGAGCAGGAGATTCCCTGCAAGCACACAGGACGAGACGGAAAACATGCCACAGGGCTCCAGGCTGCTCCTGCGAATGACGATGTCGGCACACAAATGTGATACCCACATCTGGGACCTCCACACAGGAGAGGCGGCCACCCAGCACAGCGTGTGCGAGATCCGCCATCACGTGAGGGAGGACGCAGGGGGGCGTCGAGCCGTGGGTGCTCTGGGGCAAGCCTGACACCCGTCACAAAAATAAGAGAAGGAAAACAAAGATTAAAAAATAAAATGATGAGGAATAAAGAGTTCTGCTTCCGGCAACAGAGCAGCCTACGAGTCTGGAGGCCCTCCCTGCACGCCATCCAAGGATGCTGGACCAATTACAAGCACCACTGCATGAACAGCTGAGCTCGCAAAAAAGGAAAGGAAGCCTCAGGGGCCAAGGACAGACCAGGGTGGTGAAGCCACCGACAGTCACCAGTGCCAGGGGCTCAGGGCTGTAGGTTTGAACTGCATAAGGATGAGGCCAGACCTGGGCCTCTCAGAGGCAGAAGCTTAAGGCTGGGGCGTCCACATGCAGTCAGGGCTCAGAGGACCACAGCTTCAAAGAAGGGCAGGCCTTAGCGGGCATCCGCCTGTTGGCAAGGGAGGCGCATGGAGGAAGGACGTTATCTTGGCCACTCGAGACTTTGTGGCCACTGGCCAGCTCCCTGGTGGACTTGTGGTTTGAACTCAGATGTCTGCGAGGCAGATGTGTCGTGGAGGAGTGGCGGGCAGCAGGGTCTTGGCAATAAGTGCCTGACTGCACCCCGGGGGCAGGGAGGGGTAAACATGGCTCCTCTAGAGGGGCCCCAGGCCGGGCTCCTGAAGATTCCCACGGCACCAAGCCTGCACTCCAACTGGAAATGACAAAACCCACCAAGGAACCAACTCCACACGTCAGGGGCCTCAGAAACAGCACTCGGCACCCACGCCCCACATCCGAGTTGTCGTGAAAGAAGATACAGGATGCGTGTTTAAAATGAAACAACGGATTCGAGAAGTGGATGAATAAAGGAGATTATCAAAATGTCCAGAAATTTTGAAAAAGGACCAAACAGATCCCAGTGGGGATTCTGGCCACGGGTGTTGGCTCTCCGCGTGCAGCAAGGCCGCTACGATGGCTCCACCTCCCGCTGACTCCACAGGGACAGACGAGGAGGAGCTGGGGGGGGGG
>CM053400.1:2875221-2906461 GCA_028644305.1 Xerus rutilus
CAGGAATGAATACACAGGGACCTAGGGAGAGTGTGGTGGGATCCTCAGCCAGCGAGAAGGGGGAAATACTAATCCAAAATTAGACGAAACAGGAAAGTGCCTTTCAAGGAACGTCCTGGTGGTGTGCTGAGCGCTAAAGCGTGTAGCTGTCCAGCTCTGTGCACTTGAGGGCCACATTCAAAAAAGCAGGGAAATAGCCCCATCCATTTGTCTTTTAGACAAATTGTAAAAGACAAGCTCATGCTGTTTTCATTCCTAAGTGTGTCTGTTCATAGAAGTGTCAGAAGACCCAGAGCACCGGCATGGGTGACTGAGGAGGGACACTTGGCATCCATGAGCCAACCGTGGGTCTTGCTAGGCAGTCACGTGGTGTCCACTTTGGGTTCGGCCCGGCTGTGTCTATTTGTGGTTCCTGATGGACTGCACAGGCGTTGATTTTATTTCGCCTTTTCCGTGCCTGCGTTAGCAGCTGATTGAGGCGTAATCAGCTGGATCGACGGCAGAGCTATGCAAACTAGCTGTTAAAATGCCATAAATAACTCAATTGGCCACTTCACACAACAGTTATTTCTGTTCCATACAGAATGGCTTATATAACTCCTGTACAGCTCAATATTTGAGTTGTTAGCAAGCAGAGAAAAGGGGAGCTTAATGCTTCTCTCGGGGAACGGTCCCTGTCCAGAGCCGGCTCTCTGCTGTCTGGACGCAGCTCCGAGGCCTCTGCAGCTTGCAAGGTGCGCCTGCTCCACGGGCCTGCCTCCCCACTTTTCTGGCAGCAGCCTCACTATGCAGGAGCATCAGCCTCCGTCGTGGTGTAGGAAACCAGCCCAGGACATAGACTTAGAACAGTCCCTGCTGCTTGTGCTCCTCTTGGTTGGTTGGGCTCAACTTCGTGTCTGCGTGTCCCCAGTGGTATCAGCACATGTGACCCTGCGCCTGCCTCCAGCCAGGGGCACAGGGGAGCGGCACCCAACAGAGCCTCCCTCACGTGCCCAGCATGGGGGATCCTCCACGTGGTTCCTCCAGCAGGACCACAGCACCTCTTTCCATGCTGAGTGGCTTCTGAGAGGGCCGAGACAGGCCGTGGGTCCACCCAGGTCCACACCAAAAGCACACATTGCCTCTTCTATGTGCTCCTGGTCAGAGTCGGTCCAGGGAGAGGAGCAAGAGATGGCAGTGCTCAGCTGGGGTGTGGCTGGAGCTCACTGGAGCCCCATGGGACACCATGTCCTTCCGTCGGCCCCTCTATAGCGAGCGCTGAGGAGCTGAGCCAGAGAACACAGGCCAAAAGCTGGGCCAGCGGCAGTAGACACCTGTCCACCACCCTGGCTCTGTCCAGGGATCTCCTCAGGTGTTCCCTCGGCCCTGGACTATTCTTTTCTTCCTTCTGCACACAGTGTGTCTCTTCAAGCACTGGAGTCATGCTGCCCTTCTCTGGGCCACACTCTCTTCCGGCCACTTCTCCTGTTCTTACTTGCTATGTGACAGGTTCCTGGTCTCGAGCTTCCTGGTCTGTCTGTGAATCCACCGCGGCCCTGATCCCTGGAGCCAGGGGGAGGCCCCGGGCGGTGCTGGAGGAAGCCAGGTCGCCATCCTGGGGCACTCAGCCATCCCAGAACTGGCAGCTGTCATTGGGTAAAAGGGACTGACTTCTATGTCTGGCAGCTTTCCAAACATGACATTCTGGGTGAGGGACCCCAGGGCCAAGAGGCTGAGGGCATGTGACCAGAGGGTGGGTCTGCAGGAGACCCGGGCCCGAGTTTGTTGCAGACGTGCCCAAAGGGAGCCACGGGGTGAAAACAGAGTGCACCCACGCAGCCTGGAGGCGGCCCAGGGCGAGGACAGGAGGAGCGGCCAGCAAGTCCCCTCGGCCCCTCCTCCTCTTAAGGGGGACCAGGCAAGGCATGGGCCCTGGGGGTCACAACAAGAATTGAATTCATTAACGAAGCAGGGCACTTGCAGGAGTGTCGGGCACAGAGCAAGTACTGTGCACGGTGAGAAAACACCCTGAGGTCAGGAGTCCATGCCCTGGGGGACCCCCAGGTCAGGAGTCTGTGCCCTGTGGTGGTCAGAGCTTGGACCTAAAGGAGCTTGTGAGGGTGCAAATGGGGGACACCCCCCAAGGGTTTGTGTGCCATGATGAAGTCATAGGGGTCACTGCCCTTGGAAATGTTCAGGTGGTCTATCCTGGGACCCTAGAGTACAAGGTGTTATAAAGGAGCAAGCCTGGTCGCTCTCTGCTCTTTGACTTCCTGTCTCCTCCTGTGATTCCTTCATACATATTCCTTCCAGGGCACCATCTGCCATGAGATCCTTATCACAGGTACTAAAAGATGGACTTTCAGCCTCCAAAACTATGAGCTAAAAATCCTCTTTTCTTTAGAGTATCCAGCCTCTGGTACTTTGTTATAGCAACAGAAAAGTGGATTAATATAAGGTTCATGCATATGGAAGGATCTGGAAGGAATTGATCCTATAGAAAGGGGCACCAAGACCTCTCAGGCCAAGACTCACACAAACAGACCTCCATGGTCACCCCAGACACCCCCAAGCTGTGCTTTCATTCAGTAGTTTTGAACCCTTTTGCTAATGGAGGACCCTTACACGGGCAGACCTGCCCTCAGCCCTTGGCATGATGTTGAATCCCTGGCTAGCTGCCCATCCTGCTCCTGCCTCTTCCCCACCACAGCAGGCCCAGCTACTGCACCTCTTTAACTGCAGGCTCAGGGCAGGCCATCCGCTCTCCCTGGGCTTGGCTCCCGGCAGCTTCCCGGATGCCTGCGTTTCTTGCCCACTGTGTGGTGATTTTTGAAATCATGCTCCCCCTGGCAATCATCATCTGGCTTGAGGACTAGTTATTTAAAGATTGTCTTTGTCACCCACACTGTCTCATTTCCCTCTGGGCCTGGAGTTATCGCCTGGGTTCACAGGCTGGGGAATGTCTAAATTGGAAAAGCTCTGGACGTGCGCCCGCCACCTCCTGTCAGCTTCCAGAAGCAGGTGTGACGCTCAGGACCCCTCCTACTTTCTGCCTGGATCATTCCCGGGGTTTGCGGGGACAGCAGCAGCCATGTCCAAGGTAGAAGGCAGCCTGGCGGAGTGGCTGGTGTGGCGGAGGGGGCACACTCACCCTGCCCCAGAAGGAATGTTCCCCCAGGGTGACCCTGGTTCCATCAGGCTCTTTCCTTCCCTGGAATGAATACAGTCCTCCTTGATGGGGTGAGTGCAGAGCTAGGAGGGGACTCGGAGCTCACGAGAATGCATGCTGGGCTTGGGCTGCAGTGGCTCCTGCTGGATGTGAAGTTGCTGCCACGGGGTCACACCCATCACCAGGGTGTCACCTCCTCTCACTTCTCCATCCTTAAAGTCAGGTTTGCTTTCCAAAAGCTGAAAACCTGAGTCCTCCACAGACACTTCCCCAGCCAAAATTAAGTCCAGCTCAGGAGTGTCACCGAGTCCACCCTCATTCTCCTTCCAACGCATTGACTGAGGTCCCTGTGACAGGCTGGCTCTCAGGGCCCCTTCCGAGGAGCTTCTGTTTGAGCATCAATGTGACCAGCTGCCCCTGGCTCACCTGTCCAGCGCTGTGGGGACCTCCTGAGCTGCTGGCCCCGCTTCTCTGCTCCAGCCCACTGAGCCCCGGGCAGCTGCAATGCAGGTGCCATCTCTAGGCCTGGGGGACTGAGGCTCATCTCCAGGGAGCTCCAGGGGACAAGACGCTCCGTCCATCGGAGGACTCTGAACCCTGCACTCCCCGAGCCTCCCCTTCTCATCACCTCTCCCTGAAGCTCCACGCCCCAAGCCTCCCTGCTCCATCAATGTGCCACTCCGGCCCCCACTCTGCCTTTGTCCTCTGTCTGGTCATCTTTCCTGTCCACCTCCCTGCCAACTGCACATCCCAGTGGCCCTCCAGATCCCTCCCCAAGGGCACCGCCTCCTGGAAGCTGCCAACACTTTCCCTTCTTTAAAACTCTCCACGTGGCAGGAAGGCGTGGGCGTATGGGAGGTCATGGTTGCGGGAGGAGGCCAGGCTGCTCCCCACTACAAGCGCATCACAGAACGGAGCACTGCTCCCTTCAGAGGACAGCCAGGGCTTGAAGAAACAGCAAGGGAGTCCCCCGGGGAGCACCCGGGGCCCTCCTGCTGCAAAGCTCCACAGGCTCAGAGCTGAGTTGTCCTCATGGCAGGAGGGCAAGGCAAGAGGGCCGTTGGTGAGAGGGCACAGGACAGAGCCTGTGTTCCTGGAGGAAGAGGGGGTGGAGGGTGGAGGGTGTTACTGACCACTCCAGGGCAGGGGATCCCGAACTAGGCCCCAGGCCTGGAAGCCTAGGTACAGAGCTGAGACCAGGACGGGCTCTGAGTCTCCTGGTCTGGGTCCACTTGGGTGAGATTGTTTCCTCCCGACTCTGTTTGCTAGCCAGCTCTCCATCACTACGACAAATGCCTCAGACAATGAACAGGAAAAGGGAAAAGGTTTGTTTTGCCTCATGGTTTGGCAGGTTTCAGTCCATGGTCAGTTGACCCTGCTGCCTTGTACCTGTGGCAGGGCAGCCCACTGTGGGGGAGCATGTTGTCGAGCAGATCACTTTTCTCATGACCAGGAGTAAGCAAGCATGAGGAAGAGACCAGGGTCCCACAGCCCCCTTCCAGGGCACGCCTCAACTGACCTGAAGATCTCCCACTGGGACCCACCTCACAAAGGTCCCACCAGCTCCCAGTAACACCAACCGTGAACCCAGCCTTCAATACATGGGGCTTTGGGGGACACTTAAGATGCAAATTGTAACATCTAGGGAGACGGACAATGTAAGTTGCTTCTGATTTAGAAAATCAATAATCCTGGCATTGCATATGCCTCCCTTGTGCTGGGGCAAGTGTGCTCCTACAGGTCACTCCACAGGGACAAGTCTGGTTATCTGGGTACCCAAGTCTGGTCCGCTGTAGATGCTGTTTCCCCAGGTGGACTCAAGAGCTGGACCGTGAGGTCAGACTCCACCATGGATGTGTGCCTGAGACACGGAGCATGCTGGCCTCACTGGGCCTCCCTCTCCCTACAGACAGGGCTTCCTGCCCCTCCAGATGCCTCCACCGCCAGATCCTTACCATACTCTGAGGTGCAACCCCTACCTCCCTCCCAGGGGGAACATATGGGGTGGGTGAAGGGTGACGGGCTCCCCATCCTGCCTGTCCTCCCACTGGCAGATGAAGCTTACAGGTGAGGCTTCAAGGCATCAGAAGCCAGGAGCTCCAGGCCCAGCCCTGCCACCAGCTCAAGTCCCCAGCTGAGTACCGGTGACCCCTGTGGAGATGCCCTCTTGCCACCAGGAGCTCCCTCTGGTCTTGAGCTCTAAGGTCTGTGTTGCAGGGATTTCCTCCTGGACCTCCAGGCTCTGGGCAAGGGTAGGGTTGGGTGGTGTTGGGTGCAGGAGCGGAGGGGGTGTGGATGACTCCTCTGCCAGGCCCAGCGGGCAGCCCTCAGGGAAAGGCAGCTTCTCCTGGGCTGAGGCACGGGTCCCGGAGGTGCACTGCCCAGCAGACCTCTCAGGTATTCATGGCTCAGAAGACTTCTGGACAGCACTGAGTGGTCAGAAATAGATGAGGCAGTGGTCCAGGTCAGAGTGCAGGTCTCATAACCCTTTGGTCTGGGGGAGGCAGGACTCTGCTCAGCTCACCGGGCAGTAGAAAAAGCCCGAGGGGAGGAGCCTTCTCTGTGTCCCTGGCTAGTCACTAAGTCCAACCACAGGATGTGGCCACTTCTGCAGACCAAAGGTGGTCAACCAGGTGGCCTAATCCAGAGCAGAAGATGTGCTCTGCGCTACCCCGTCACCCTCTGCACCAAAGCAGAGGCAGCACTGGAAGCTGGAGTGAGGGACATCCCCACAGGGACCCCAGCTGGGATCAGAAGCCAGGTTGCCTGGGACTCCACAAGTTCCACTTCTCTCCCCTCCTGGTCACTGGGAAGAGGGACATGAATCTGCTACCAGGAATCAGCGCCTGCCAGTCATCCAGGAGAGTGGTCCCCAGGGAGCCACCCCCAACAGCCTCCTCTGCTCACTTCTTGGGATAGACGCTGGTTAGCCTGGCCTCCCTTGTCACAGCAGGCATAAGGCAGAGGGAGGGCTGTTCATTTGAAGTGAGCGTTTTCCTGTTGATGCCCTGAATTTCTGAATCAATGGCCATTTCCCTGTAGATGCATAAAAGCCACAGATCAAAGAAACCAGGAAGCTGGGGTCCAAGAGCAAGAAAGATGCAGTCCCTGGAGAGGTCGAGCCATAGGCCAGGCCAGGGCTGCCCCTGCTCCACTGAGAAACACCATCAGGACAGGCAGTGAGCCTGGGTCCCGCAGCAGGTCCCGCAGTCCCCTTCCAGGGCACGCCCCCACTGACCTAAAGCTTTCCCATTGGGCCCCACCTCACAGAGTTCCACCAGCTCTCAGTAGCACCAGCATGACCAGCCACTGGGCCACCAGTGCCACCAGTGCAGCTAGGGAGAGGCCCCTGACCACCTGGAGAGGAGACTCCGGACGCTGGCCCTCTGAGTTGCAGGCTGGACCTGGGATTGCGTTCAGGGACTCTACCTGCTGGACAGGAAGCAGTGACGCCAACTCCCATGGTAAGGTGAATAACGGACAGTGTTCCACAGAGAAGGCGTTGTGGTCAGTGAAGTCAGGCTTCAAGCTGGAGGCACGGAGATGCCAGAGGAGGGAGAAAGAGATGACGGAAAGGGAAGGGCGAGGAGCTGTCGGAGGTGAGGGGGGCACCTGAAAACTGGAAAGGTAAAAAATGGAAATGAAGTCTGGTCAGCCTCGCTCTCCAGAAACAAAGCCAAGGGGTTCAGCTTCGTCTGAGCCTGGAACCCGAGTCTTGCCTGTCCCTGGAGGGGCCAGGGGGGCCCCTCTCCCTCAGGCCTGTGGACCATCTTCTACCCCCTCCACGCCACCCCTTCCCCTTTTTCTCTCTCCCACCTTCCTTCCGTTTGTAGGCAAGCGTGCAGGCACACCCAGGACCATGAGCAAGGGGTATGAATGCTGACGGGATGCCTGGCAGTGGCCTGTCCCTGCAGCAACCTGGTGGCTTTCCCTGAACATGGGCTTGTGAGCTTTATGTGTGTTTCCAGCACAGCCAGGCCCACTTCCCAAGGATGGAGTTGGATGTGGCAGCTTCCCCTCATCCTGCAGAGTTCTGTGCTGTGCAGCAAAGCCACCAGGACTCCCTGGGCTGGAGAAGCCCCACCCCAGGGTTCACAATCATGCCCCACGGACTTGGGGTCCAACAGCCCAACCGTCTTTCTGTGGAGGAGCAGGAGTATTGGTGATAGTTAAGGTGGAGGGTCGCCACGCTCCCTCTGCTCCAGCTAGTCGCCGTCCTCAGGTGCTCTTTGCCCTGAGTTCACAATAGTCAGAACCTTGGCAGGACACAAGCAGCCACCCACGAAGCCGACCTTCAGGGATTTAAAGCAGGGAGTTGGCCGTACAGGCGACGGAGCGCTCAGGAGCAAGCCCACACAGCCCCTCTTATGCTGTACTCAGAGGGAGCCCAGGTCCTGGAGTGCAGGGTTACCTGGTCCTGCTGGACACAGAGGTGAGCCGGCACTGCCTGAGACGCTGCCGGGGCAGGAAATGCAGCCAGGAAGGCTCTGCTTCGGCACCTCAGGCCATTCTCCTATACGTCAGACCTAGTTACAAACCACTGCCATGGAAGCCTGGAAGACACAGCTATGGGGGTCAAGGCCAAGGGCAAACAGGCCCAGGACCCCACAGGATTCCAAGTAAACCGTCATTGGAGTGAAGAGTTTTGCTCCGCCCCTCGGTTACTAGATGACTGAAACTGTCCGCACTCCCGTCCCTTGAAGAACAGAGGGGCAGCTGGCAGGGCAGCAGCAGGGCCTGCACGGGACCCTAGCTCTTCCACACTCAGCAAGGACATTTCCTGCCACATCCTGCTGAGGTGGGGCATGTCCGCCAAAGTCCTGTCCCCCGGAGGCTTTTGGAGGTGGGGCCTTTGAGAGGTAATCAGGTCACCAGGGTGGGCCCCCATGATGGCACGGGTGGTTTTGCAAGAAGAGAGACCTGAGCTGACACATGCCATCTCGTGGTGCAAAGGCCTTCCGCCATGTCACAGTGCAGACAGAGGGTCCTCGCCAGACACCAGGGCCACCTCCTTCCACTTCTTAGCCTCCAGAACCAGGAGCCAAATGAAAGTCTTTTTGTAAAATAAATCACCCCGCCTCCAGTGTTCTGCGGACAGAGACACAGCCCACCACCTCTCATGTTTAAAACAATTCCCCAGTCCAGTGTCTGCGCCACCCAGGACTGAGTTGTAGAAAGATCTCGAACGTGTGTGAGTGGTGTTCTCTAAGCTTCAGAAGAACTGACAGCTAATTTCCAGGTACACATCCACCCAATGGCTCTGCGTGATCTTTGTTATCTTGTGAAAGACAAATATGGTTTACATAAAATCCCGTACTGTGTGCCTGGCTTGTCCCCTCTGAAACAACCCCCCCTGAAGTGCATGTCCAGCTATTATCATTTTGCACACAATAGCAAGAAAGTACAAGCCCCGTGGAATTTATAGAGGGCGGCAATTTTAATCATCTTTTATGGTCTGCCTTAATTGTATATCATTTTTAATGACAGTTTAAAAAATAAGTTATTCTTGCTGACATTTTTATGACCTATTTAATATCACAGATCAGGAGTTTTATTGCAGTGCATTCTGGGGATTATACACAAACTAGGCAGCTGCAGGGGGACTGCCTTGGCGAAGGTGCGGATCGTGCGGAGGGAAGGCCCAGCGCCGTCTTACAGCAAGCCAGCTTCAGATTACATGTTTTACCCTGGGCTTTTATTTCTGTGTCTGTATAATAATTGTAATTTTACTGCAAAAGCTGAGTGTTGGATAAAGACTTCCCTTCAGGGGTAATTTAATTTAATAAAAAGATCTGCCCAGGGTCAGTATTAGAGAAAAGCAGGAGAGGATCCAAGGGCTACCCTCCCACTCCGGCACCGGGTGCCCTCCCTCAGGGCTGGCTGGCTGGCTTCAGCTCTGCTAGGGAACTTGGTGTTCTGTAATGCAAGGGGTAAAAAAATCAAAGTCTTACTAATTATTAAGCCAACAATGTCCTAACCTCTTTTCAATAGTTATGAGCAGGGGAAAATCCTAAACAAACAAGAAAAATGTGCCATTCTGAGCTCTCAGAACCTGCTCAGAACCGCAGTGAGCTGGCTGAGCGGCCGCTGGATCCCACGCCCGTCTTTGGGAATAGCGGCTCCTTCTTACCCTCCAGAACCCTGGGCAGAGTCGGCCCTGCTCTGCACCTGGGCCTGCCTCTGCTCTGCTCTGGTGAGGAGGGGGTTAACGTGGCTGGCTGTTTCTCTGTGCACGGTAAAGGGCTGAAGGGTCCCCCTGAGCACTCCAGGCCTCCCCGATGCCCTGCAGCTGAGGCAGCGCAAATGACCAGCGTTAGCTTAATGCCTCCAAGTGCCCCACATCCAGCCAAGATCACTGGAGTCATCAAACTAAGACCCTTTCCTCTCCATCCGCCACCAGATAGGAAAACCATAATGGGCTGGGATGCTGAGCACACTTGATAGGATTGCAAATTGCCTGCTGAGACAGGAGTCTAATGGGATCTTTAACTGCACACATGGCTCTGGAAAGATGGTCTCGCCTGCGAGGAAATGGATGGACGAACGGGGGCTGGAGAAAGGAGGGAGGTCTTAAGAAGCAGAGAGCTCAGCAGCCCTGGGAGGGTCCACAGGGGAGGGCCGACACCTCAGCGAGCCCGACTGTGGCTGATCTTTGCAGATTGCAACCAGAGCTGCTCATTAGCCAGTGGCGGAGCAGGAGCCGCAGCCCTAGGAGGTGTGCATCTGTGGCTTGTGGCTTGTGGCTTGTGGCTTGTGGCTGTGCTCTGGGGCTTAAGAAGTCGACTGTGAAGTCTAGTTCTCCAGGATAAACAGGCCATCCTCACAGAGTTCCTCTGACTCGTGCTACATGCACGCCGGCCCCAGTGACCCATGTCCAGGGGGATAGACCAGGTGACAGGATGCTCCAACGAGCGCCGTCCCAGCTCTGAGGGTGATGATGGCGCTGATGCAGACAGGACACCACGCCACACTTGGCCAATATGCAGCTGTTAGTGTTGGCATTTCCCGTCCTGGCGTCTGTCTGCCTCCCAGGTACAGGGAGGTCTTGATCCACATGCACAGCCAGGCGCAGGGGGAGGGGCCAGGGATCCTCTCCACCTCCTTTCTGGTAGGTGGGCGGGGCTGCCCTCCCCCACGGGGGTTGGCAGTGAACTCTGACGGGCACCAAGATGCCCCGGGGCAGAGGCAGCTGGCTGGGGTTCAGCACTTTGTAGCCTCTGCCCTCATGGGCTCTTTCCTCTGCAGAAGTCCTCTGAGGAAGCTGGGGTCCAGCTGACAGCAATAAATCCAATGTACTCTCCTCCTCCTCCAAAGCCACATCATGTGGGTGGTGGCTTACCAGCATCCTGAACTCCTTCAATTGTCGACAAAAGAGGCGATTGGCCACGACCACAAACTGCCCAGGGGTTGGCACCTGAGCAACCAGCCTCTCTGCTCCAGGCCCCACCCTTTCATCTCCACAGACGGCCAAACCTGAGCCCCAGAGAGTCAGCGACAGGCTCCGGGCCCCTGGTGATCATACTGGGTCTTCCCTCTTGTAGCCTGAACTCCAGTGTCCCAAAGGCTGGCTGTTGTCCAGAACCCTCACTGTGGTCAGCCAGCCGCAGTCAGCTCCCTGATCTGTCTCAGGAGCTGGGTCCACATGGCCTGCCTGCCTGCAGCACAGCCTCTCCATCTGTGGGTCCCCGTGGTGAGGTCTCAGGAGCCAGCCCTCCCAAGCACTAGCATGCAGTTCTTCCTTCTGCAATGCAGCCCACAGTGGTGGCTACCTGGTGCAGGTGTACACCACAGAACGAAACAGCGCACCCCTCCTTGGTGGAGCCTCTCTGTTGGAGGAGGGGAAGAAGAGACAGAGAAGTCGATTATACCGCAAGTGGGAAGACAGGGTTCTGCACACCTGAATACTACTCAGTCAGGAAAAAGAAAGGGAACAAAACACTCTCAGAGCACTCATGCTGCTCCTCCCCACCCTCCTCGTTAACACCCAAAGTTCGTCTATTTGTTTATTGATTGTTTGAGGGATAGTTGAGCCACTTCTAGTTTTCAGCTATTGCAAATAAAGTTGCTATGAACATTGGCACACACACCTCTGTAAGCCCATCTGCTTTCGGTAAGCTTGGGAAAATGTCTGGGAGCCCAGCGGCCACAACCTAACACAGGTCCATGTTTCAGGAAATGAAGCCAAACTGGTTTCCCAAAGCAGTGGCCCCATTTCACATATCCAGCAGAGCTGTGTTAGTTGACTTCTCATCACCGTGGCCAAAATATCTGGCAAGAACAACTTAGAGGAGGAAAGATTTATTTGGGGCTCACAGTTTCAGTGGTATCGTCCACAGTTGGCCCACCCCATTGCTCTGGGCCAAAGGTGACTTGGAGCATCATGGCGCAAAGGTGTGGTGTGGGAGCACTGCCCTGTTAGGGCAGCCAGAGAGAGAAGAAGGGCCACAGGGAAGATGTACCCTTCTGGGGTAGCCCCCTTGCCCACCTCCGCCAGCCACACCCCACCTGCCTGCAGTTACCACCCAGTCAGTCCATTCCGACTAGGTGGACCCATCAGGTTACAGTTCTCACCATCCCAGTCATTTCCCCTCAACCTTCCTGCACGAACCAGGAGCTCTGAGGGCCCCTCACATCCAGACGGTAACAAGCAGGGAGTGAGGGTCCTGGTTCCTCTACATGCCCACCCACACTTGATGGAGTCCATCTTTTAAGTTTTTCTGATATCACATCTAATAGGTGATAGGTTTTTTTGCTTTTATTTTGTATTTCCCTAGTGACTGATGATGATGAGCATCTACCTAGGTGCTTCCTTGTCTTCTGTACCTTTTTTAGTGAAATGTATGTGACAGACAGATTCTTAGCTTGGCCAGACCTTAAGCAGGCTTTTGAACCTTCCCCCCGACCTATCTTCTTCGTCCACTTAGCCAAACACCCTCCTGAATGTCTGATCTACTTCCATATCCCCACCCCGGGATCTTCCATATCTGGTCCCCTGGATCATCTCCAGTAAGAATCCTCTTGGGTCAGTCAGCCAGAATCCCCTTCCCCCAATGTGTGTTCTTACTCATTTTCTAACCACTAGCCCTACGCCATCCTGGGCTGCACGTCCCCTCCTGCCCACCCTGTGTTCAAAACCGAGCCCAGCCTCTCCTCTCCACCACTGTGACCCTTCACCATGGTCACTGCACCTCTGTCCATGGGACTGAATAAAGTCTGCTTTACCAGACATATGGCATCAAATATTTTTTTCTTGAATGTAAGTTCAACTCTTTGCCATATCTTTCTACTGGGTCATTTTTGCACTGAATTTTTATTTGAGGTTTGTTTTGTTTGCCGGGCTGAGGACCGAGTTCAGGCCTCACACGTTAGGCAAGCACTCTACCACGGGGCCCCGGACCAAGTTTTGAAAGTTCTTTTTAAATTCTGGAAAGTAGTTCACTATAAAATATATGATTTGCAAATGCTTTCTGCACGTCGATGACTCATCTTTCTTTCAGCATATCTTGTAGAGAGCTATACTGTAAATTTTAATGGAGACTGATTTTTCAATTTGTTTTGTTATAGAACTTACGATGTTGTACCTAAAAGGTCTTTGTCTAATCCAAGGTCACAATGCAAGCTTATCCATGTTTTGAACAGAAGTTTTACAGTTTTAAATTTGGTCTATGATCAATTTTTGGTTAATTTTTGCTTTGAGTGCAAGGTACGAATCCAAGTTCATTTTATTTCACATGAGTGTATGATCATTCTGGATACCCATCTATAAAATAAAAAGCAAGCTGGTTTTTCTCCCCCTGAATTATGACTCCACCTTTGTCCAACATCAGGTTCCCCCGTGCCTGAGTTCTGTTTCTAGACTGCTCCCTTCCAGGGATCTGTTTGTCCTCTTGATGCCTGTGGTCTTGGCTATGCGAGCTTTATAGTGTCCCGAAATCAGGCAATGTTGGTCTTCCATTCTATTCCTCTCAAAGTAGCTTCAGCTGTTCTATGGCCTTTGTATTCTCATATGAATTCTAGGGTCAGTTTGTCAATTTCTATGGGAGGCTTTTGATTGGCATTACCCTGAATCTGTAGATCCACCTGGTGAGAATCAGTGTTTTGAAAATGCTGTCTTGTCTTCATGGGCTTAGCGTATCTCTCTAAATGTCTATATCTTTTTAAATTTCCCTCAGGAATATTTTGTAGTTTCCAGGGTACATGTCTTAAAAATATTTTGATAGATTTATTGATAGGAATTCATATTGTGATGCACTTATCAATGACATCTTTTTAAGTTATATCTTTTTCTTTGTTAATTTTGGTTATACATGAGAGTTGGATATATTTTGACATACCATACATGTATAGAGTATAACTGCTAATCTTGTGGTTGTACATGATGAGGAGTTACACTGGTTGTGTATTCAGATGTGAACATAGGAAAGTTATGTCCAATTCATTCCACCACCTTTCCCATTTTCATCCCCCTCCCTTACCCCCATCCCCCCCACTGTCCAATTCAGTGAACCTGCACTCCTCCCGCTCCCCACCTATTGAGTCAGCATCCACATATCAGAGACAACATTCGGCCTTTGGTTTCTTGAGATTGGCTTATTTCACTTAGCATGATAGCCTCCGATTCCTTTCATTTACCAACAATGCCATAATTATACTCAAGGGACTTAAAATCAGCATACTATAGTGACAGGGCCACATCAATGTTCCTAGCAGCTCAATTCACAATAGCTAAGCTATGGAACCCACCTAGATACCCTTCAATAGATGAATGGATAAAGAAAATGTGGTACATATACACAATGGAATATTACTCAGACATAAGAATGAAATTATGCAATTTTCCAGTAAATAGATGGAACTGGAAACTATCAATGACTTTTTTTTGTACTTTCAGTATCCATTTGTTTGTTGCTAGTATAACACAATTAACTTTTGCATATTGATCTTATTTCCTATAACCTCACTAAATTCAATTATTAAGTCTAGTAGCTTTTTGTAGGCTTAATTGGATTTTTCTGCATGTTATCTATGAGCAAATACAGATTTGCTTTCTGTTTTTATAACCTGAATGTCTTTTATTTCTTTTCATACCTTATTGCAATGGCAAGAATGTACCAAACATGAGTATCAAGAAAGGATGCCCTCATCTTGGATGTTAAAGGAAAGCTTTTGGCCTGTAACTATGATGCACAAGGCCAGCTCTGAGTTTTTCTTAGATACCCTTTATCGGGTTGTATTAACCATGCCTTTTTACTTTCTGTATTTCTGATTCTTTGACATCTTGGTCTTGCTGACCCTGAGAGGACTGTCCCTCCTAGGGTAGCCACTTCCTAGAGATAGGAATCAACTCACCAGAGAATGTACCTTTCATATGCTGACAAGCCAATCCAGAGCTCACTCTCCAGCCACCTTTGTGGATCTCTTTCACTCTGAGTGAATATTGCCCTACCCTGCTCACCCTAGGGTCAGGTAATGGCCACTCAGCTTGTGGGATTCCACTATGGAAGACCTGGGGGGCTAATATTGTATTCAATAAAAAATTATGAAAAACAAAGGAAAAAGAACTCATTGTCAAGAGGAAAAACAGCTAACAAAACAAGATTCAGAGATGACTAGATATTGGAACTATTAGTCAGGACCCATAAAATTACTGAGATTAATGCGTTAAAGGCCAAGGAGGAAAAAAGTGGACATCATGCTGAGCCAATGGAACTCAAACTTCAAACGCTGAAAGCTAAGGACAGAGCCAAAAGTTTAAAACCTCACTGTATCTGAATGAAGTCACATTCACAGGTACTAAAGATCAATTCCTGTGATTCGACATCTTTTTGTGGGACACAATTCAATCTGTGCAAACGCCAAGCATCTTAAGTAAAGTAACAGGAGAGACTGAGGCCCAAGTGGTTTTGCCTAGAAATGACATGTCTCTTCTCTGTCAGTTATTGAGTGTTTGGATCAACTGGGGTCTGTGTACTGTCATTTCTACGGTTAACTTGACTGCCTAGCCTTTGAAATCCTCAAAAGCCTCATGTCTAGCAAGCAAGCTGGATGCCAGTGTTATTTTCAAAGTCTGCTCTATCCCCAGCTTTCACAGTTGACGTCCACATTTCCAAGGGAGCCTCCCTCCCCCCTGCTCTTGCAAAGTTGGCTGGAGGAGGCAGGGGTGGGGAGAGCTTGACACTGCAGGACAGCCTCCTTGGGAGGCCAGCCCTGTGTGCCTGCACCTCTGGGTAGGGTCTTCTCAGCCACTCCCCTCTTTTGGCAAAGCCAGGTTCTGCCTGTTGAGTGAAAGCCCCCCACCCCCAGTGGGGCTTTCCTCCTTCTCTCCCAGGACCAGTGGCTCCTGAGGTTACTGCAATGGATCCTGGATTTAGGACTATTCCCTCCCCCTCCCCCTTTGCTGTTCTCCAGCATTAAGGGTCCTTCTCTCCTTCCTGGGACATCTGGCTTGGCTGCTTCTACACAGAGGGCTCATGCTGTTGGGCTAGTCCACCCTGGGCCTCCAGCAGTTTCTTAGACTTCCATCTGGCTTCTTACATGTCCTCTTCTATGACCGTCCTGTATTCTCCAAGAACTCCACCATGGAGGTGGCTCAGTCCATGTGCCCAGGACATCACAGGGGCCTGTTTGGCTTTGGAGTCCAGGCTAGTCTTTTCCCTGTGCCCTCAGCTTGATAGTGGGTTCAAGAAGAGCTGTGCTTCAGCTCGGTCTTGGTGCTGGGGCAGGAGTGACTCTCCTCCCAGGTTTCTACATCTGAAATGGAAGGGGAGCTCATAGGCCATGCACTGGGCTCCTAGGGGTCCATAGCTCTCCTCCCACCCTCAGTTCTTGTGCAGTTCTTTGGCTCTAGGAACCAAATTTACTGCCAGGCTGATTGGCAAGGGGTAGGCAGTTTCAGTGAACGGACAAGCGGGTGGCATCGGCACACCACGCAATGTCTGGTGACCAGAGCCAGGAGCCTTGGCACGTTGTAGACAAAGATGATGACCTGTGAAGGAGCAGCAGAACCAGTGGCCCAGGGAGGCGAGTGCCAGGACGTCACTCAGCTGCGTGGTGGGGGTGTAAAGGCTGGTGAGACTCCTCCCCGAGACTCCTCTAACCCCCACCCCCGGGCTCTGGGGTGAAGCTGGGCTCCTGCCCTGGAACTAAGAGAACAACCCCCCAAAGAGTCTGTGTGGGTGTTGCTGTGCATGAGAGAAGGCAGGCAGACAGACCTTTCTGGAGCTTTAATTCCCAGGTGAATCCAGCTTGAAATGACCAGTGCTCCGTCAGCCTGTTTGGAGATGGCACGTCCTTAGCCCCTTGGGTCTTAATTCTCTCCTCACTCTCCCAGCTGCGCTATTAACCCCATCCCACAGATGAAGAAACTGAGGCAGCTTGAGATCACACATGCACCCAGCACCACGGGGCTAGAGTGGGTCCTGGGGTTGGAGCTGGGCAGTTTGGCCTCCGCCTTGCTCTCTGAATCCCTAAACTGCCACCTCTCAGCATGCAGCTCGGGCTTCCCTAGTGTTTGTCCAGTTGTGCAAAAGGAAGGAGAGCAAAATTCTCTGCCAAGCCTGGGGACCCATCGCCCTCGCCCGTCTCTGCCTCCTGCCCGAGGCACCAAGCTCACATGTGGCCAGCTGCCCTGGGACTCAGGGCCTGTGCAAGACTCCAGATGCAAGACTCGGAAGCCACGATCGATCTGTGAGCAGGGAGCATTCACCTCCATGGAGCAACAAATGTGTTGCCAGAAATTCCCAACCATTTAGATGTCCTAAAAGTTGTATTTTCCAGGACTCTTACGGCTCTTAAATCATTGTCTGCCGTCCGGAGCAAGGGTCTAATTCACTGCTGGAGAGCGCACCTCCATAAATATCCACCAAGCAGATCCGAGCTAGTGCAGTCGTCTGTTCTTGCTGACAGAGTAGTTTTGTGTCATTAGTTTCAGTGACTCAAATACAAAACAGAAGGCAAAACTGCGTACACCCTCTCGGGAAGCACAGCAGGCTGGCTCTTCACACGTCCCGTGGGGACCTTGAGGTCGTCGATACGCCAGGGTCTGCCCGGGTCCTCTTCCCAGTTCTCCTAACCTCAAAGTCAAGTGCTATTTCTCTTGCGCTTGCCTTTCCAGGCTGCACCTTCTAAGAATATGAATTTTTAAAAAATCTTACCTGTAGAGACCCCCATCTTTCCCTCTAGGGATGGATGCCCAGCAGAAGCTACCCACATGCTCTGAGGTCAGAGGCCAGGGGCCTCCATCAACCAGCCAGTTTTCTCTGGCACGGGGCCCCACCCTCACTACTTAAGTCCACCCTGCACACAGGATTTCCTGGGTCTTCTGTATCGCCACCCCTCTGGAGTGGACTCCACACACAACTGTGTGTGTGCACCTCTATGTGCATGTATGCATGCGTGTTCATGTATGTGCACATGTGTGCCTGTGTGCGTGCATGTGTTCGTGTGTATGTGCATGTGCTTGTACATGTGTGTCTGTATGTGTGTGTGTACACCTGGGTGTGCACATGTGTGCACGTGTGTGCCTATGTGTGCCTGTGTGCACGCATGTGTTCGTGTGTATGTGCATGTGCATGCACACGTGTCCCTGTATGTGTGTCTACACCTGGGGGTGCACATGTGTGCACTTGTGTGCATGTGTGGAGGAACACAGGTGCACCAGCGACGCCCATTAGCACCCGATTAAACCAGCTTAGCACATTGGAGACTTCGGAAGAGCAGGCTGGCCTCTGGGCTCTGCGCTGTCACACACCATTTAGGCAAAGATTTTGTCTGTCTTCGTGAATGGGCCATAAAACCAAAGCAGAGGGCAAAATTAAACGTCTTTGATGATTAGACATACTACAGCTGTCCATAAGCAACGGCAACTCCCCAGACGAGAGCCGCGTGCGGACAGAGTCTCAGGATCCTAACGAACCTCAGATCATGAGTAGAGTGTGAGCACCCAGGGATGCTTCCCAGAGTCCTCTTGCACATCTGTCATTGTGGTTTTGACTACTGCTCTTACCACAGTGCTTTCATGTCTGGAGAAGCATCCCAAGGGACAGCAGATTGCTGCAAAGCAGTTGTCTAGAAATGCCTTCTTGCGAGCTCGGGCCTCTGCCTTCCAGCCCAATGTGAACACTGGAAATACAGCCAAGCCTAGCCAGGCACACAGGCATACACCTATAATCCCAGCCATTCGAGGGGCTGAGACAAGAGGATCGCAAGTTTAAGGCCAGCCTCAGCAACATAGTGAGGCCCTAAGCAACTTGGCAAGACCCTGCTTCAAAATAAAGTAAATAAAACAGGTTGGGGTGTGGTCAAAGTGCCCCTGGGTTCATTCCCAAGTACCAACAAATATAAAAACCTCCTCCTTCCCCCATCTCCTCAAGGAGACTACACGGCGTGAGGCTCAAGGTGATGCCAGGGTCCAGTCTGACATGATACACAGGTGGCTGGAAGTGTGTCGCCAGGGCCAGTGGCCAGGAAAAGCACACGTGCCTGGGAATCTCAACCCTGGAGAACATGCCATTCCCTTCATCATCTCCACATCTGCCAGCATGGATCTCCACCTGCCTTGAAAGTGGCAAATCAGACTCACGGGGTGGCAAAGCATAAAACCACCGTCCTGGAAACCTCCAGAGAAAGCCGAGCAGTGACCCTGACAGGCAGAATCACAGCGTGTCCACGGATGTGCGCACAGTAGGACGGAGAGCAGGCCGGCCAGCCAGCCCAGGCGGCCTGTGTTTGGTATTCTGAAGTTCACCAAATCTAAACTCAAGCAGACAAACACAACTGCAGCGGTCGCTCCCCTGGTTTCGCATGCACCCTGGGGTAAATCCCTCCTGTGGCTTTGTGCAGTAGCCCACGGTGGTTGCCGCCAAGAGCCCAGCTGGGTCCCCTGTCCCAGGCGCGCTTGCTTCAACACTGGCCACCTGTCCAAGAAGGACCCGCCACAATTCAGTCAGTAGGTGGACTCCCTGCGCACTCCCCTTCTGGATGCTGGCTGCATCCAGACGCACTGGTCACTGCCCACCGGCCAGTTGGCAATGGAAACACGGCCCCAGGACCAGACTCTGCACCGTGGAGCAGCTTGGGCGGAAGCAGGAAGAATGCAGATCGTGTTCATTCCTGAGCATGCTCCCCAGAGGGAGCCTTGAGGAACCTGGGTGCCGATCCCATCTGCACCCTGCCCTCCATCTCGTCCCTGGTCAACTGTGACATCTTGCTGACAGCTCATTTGCATGTCAGGCCTAACCCTTCCTTCAGTATCCCCCAGAGGTTTCTGCCCTGAAGGTGTTTGAGACCAACTCCCTGTGCCAGCTCCAGGCAAGACCTAGACACTGAGCTCCCCGTGACACCCTGGTCCTTAAGGGTGACAACAACAAGGAGAGACTGAGCCCTCGCACCAGAGGGGGGCCCTCTCTGGCTCTTTCCAACCTACTCCTCACTGCAGCCTCACTGAACTCAGGTAACAAGCACCAAGTTCTAGAAAACTCATACGCGCAACTGAGCAAACCCCTCTGGGTCCCTCGCCCACCACTGGAGACAGGCTGACCCTCACCACGTGGAAGATACTGCACTTTGTTTGCCGGGCTCTCGGGCAGGGACAAAACATTCCTTCCTTCAGGGAGATCCCGGCTGGTGGAGAGGTGGACAGGTGGGCAGGAAATTGGAGTACAGATGTTGCTGAAATCTCGGTCCTTGTCCCTCATGCCAACTCAATAACGAGGACAAGGTGTTGAGAAAAAGGAAAAAGAAAATGTATCGCTTTGCCAACAAAAGAGAAGCACTCTGAACTCCTGTCCCAGAGGCTGCGGTTCTGCCTATCCAAGGGAACGGGAGATTTTTGAAGAGGTGATTCAAAGGCTGCATTCCACGTATTCTGTCCGAGTGGGAGGACACGTGTTAATTCCAGAGACAGTCATTTCTGAGATCTTCTGGTGCCATCCTCAAGTCTGGCTGACTTCGCTCCTGTGGTGGCTGTGTGCTCAAGGGCAGGTAACTCGCCTAGGATGGGGCCTGTTTCCCCTGGGATTAGGGATGGGGAGAGATTAAGAGGAAGAGGGATTAGGGAGGGAGAGGGAGAGAGGATGAGAAAGAGGTATGTCTGTTGTAAAGGTAAGTGGCAGTGGCAGAGCAGCTAGGGCTATATTGGAAGAACAGAATGGACCACTTCACAGGGGCACTTTGACATGCCCCCGAGAGCTGGGAGAAACCAGGTGCTGGGAAGCGTGTGCTTGTGTCAGTCCAGCCGCACAGAGGGCTGTGGGGTGAAAAGGCCACACCTGTGGCCACCTGCTGTCTATGTCAGCCAGAAAGACTCCCTCCAGGACAGGCCCCCAGCCTGAGGCCGTCTGTGTTGCAAAGCGAATGCTGAGTTAAAAGTTTCTCTTAAAAGAAAAAAGATTAATTTCTCCACAGTGTCTTGGTGAGGAACGAGGACTTGTCGCTTCAGGACTGGTGGGACTCTGGGCGCCTCACCTGACCTGCAGCTTCCGTTTCCCACCTGTGAAAGGAGATACTGACAGTGTGTCCCTGTGTTTTTGCACAAAGTGGTCAGCTGCAGCTCTTGAGAACTGGACAGGAGGACGAAGAGAAAGCAGGAGGTGGGTGGGTGGCGAGTGGTGGCTGGTGTTCTCATCATGTCATGAGGGTGGGGACCTGCCTTCTACCCGGAAGATGCCTCAGAGTGATGCCCCAACCTATGCCCCAACCTCAGGGAGCCCGAGCAAGGGGACATGTCTCACACTGAGCACAGGGTTCTGACCAGAACTCCGACGCTCCTGTGAGCGATCCTCAAGGTCAGGATGCCAGGCCACGCCCCAGGGGACATGCATGCAGAGGGCAGCTGTGCCAGGCCTCAGTCGCTCAGCTGTCCTATCTGTTGCCTGTTGATCCTCGAGCTGCCTAAGAGCCTTCCTTCCAACAAGGGCTTTATCTGTCTACGTGGCCGAGGCAGATTCTGTGGTTTCAACTAAGAACCAAGAACTGAAAATAAACAGAGCTGGTCCAGAAGGGGCAGCGCCTGCAAGCACACAGGAGGAGATGAGACAAAAGGGGACTGTCCCCCTCCTCCCATTGCCTATGAAGTCCCTGTCCTTTTCCCCATCAAATTCTTCTTGGACCAAAAGCACCACCAGGAAACCAGGAGGAACAGAGGCCTTCGCTGGTCACGGGAGCTCTCACCCCAACAAGCCAGGAGGGGAGACACTCCTAGCCCCAGGCCAGGAGCTCACAGGCCAGGGCCCACCTCAGCCAAGCCCTTCTCGTGTGCTCGCTGAGCCCGGTGTCCAGCTGTAAAACGGGAACGACGCTGGCCCTGCTGAATAAAGCCATCTGAGGCGCCAGCAAGGTCCGTCGGGCATTGGGACTAAAGGAGCCCACAAGTGGGAGGGCTCCAGATGCGCCTTGGGAAGGCTGTCCCTGTGTGAATGGACGACACTGTCCATCAAAGTGACCAAGTGTCTTCAAGTGTGCACAGTGATGTCACAGGGTCCAGAGCCCAATGGCTCCTGTGTCCTCCCCCAGGCGGGAGAAGGGTGGTGAGGTCCAGGGCCCTGGTGGGAGGAGTGTTCTTCCCAGGAAGGCCACGGAGCCCAGCAGGGCAGAGCTCAAGTCCCCAAGAGCCCACGGGAGAGCTAAGTAGGACAGGGGTCAGCCCGCTCCCCAGTGTGTGTTTGAACAGGAAAGTTAAACACACATCCGTGGAGGCCACTCGGTGACTCTGTTTGCTTTTAAAATAGGACCTGGCGCTCGGCACCAGCTCCGCTCCTGGCTGCGGGGAAGTCCTGCTCCAGCTGGCACACCCTGGCTGCTCTGCCCCTTCCACCAGCACGGACGGACTGCTGCGTTGGCCATTCAGGGACGACTGGGGAGGTGCCGAGGTGGGGAGGGCTGCGGCCAACCAGACTCTGCAAGCAGTGACCCGTGCACAGGGCTGGTGGTCACCGCAGCAGTCTTAGGAGGAAGGTGCTGCTATTGTGGCCAGGGCACAAATGGGGAAACTGAGGCCTGAGGAAGTTAAGTGACGGACCTGGATCCCTCAGCTGCTGAGTGGGGCAGCAGAGCAAGGCCCACACCCTCCACAGCCACCACTGGTCATGAACATGCAGTTGAGGGGTAGAAATAGAGGAGCAGGTGGGAGCCCCAGAGGGTCCAGGACAGGAGAGGGGTCCCAGCAAAGTAGCTGAGTGTGGTGGACAGAGGCCTGCCCTCCAGAGGTCCCCATCCTCGTAGCCAGACCCTGTACATACGCAGCACTGAATGGCAAAGGGACTCCGCAGACTTTGTTAAGGACCTCAGGATGGGACAGCACCCTGGTTCCCTGAATGGGCCACCGGAGAGGGAGGAGGGCCCGCATCCCAGAGAGTGTGACTCTGAAGAGGACGGAAGGAGCCCTCCAGGAGCACGGACGCCTTAGGGGCTAGAAAAGCCAGGAGGGGAGCCTCCCTGCCCCGTCTCGCGGGCTGCTGTGGAAAGGCACCAGGAGGGTGGCTTACGAACAACAGTGTGCGGGAGACTGGAGAGTCCCCCGTGGAGGCGCCCGCAGAGCCAGAGGCTGGCGAGGCCTCTTTCTCGTGGACGATACCCTCTCGCTATGGCCTCTTACAAGGACACCAATCCCTCCTGGGAGGGCTCCCCTCTCTGACCCAAGCTCCTCCCAGGGCTTCACCCCTGAGGCCCTCACCTTGGCAGTGAGGTTTCCATACATGAAGTTTGGAGGATGCAGACACGCAGGCCAGAGCACCCCCCAGGGCCTCCAGGACAGTCAAAGGCCTTCCCCCCTGGAGTCAGGCCAGCGAGACCCGTTTCAGACATCTGATCCCCAAAGCTGCACCTGCTTTGATTTAAAGCCCTAAATTGTGGCAGTTTGTTAGAGCGTCCCAGAGAGTGTGACTCTGAAGAGGGCGGAGCAGGGCAGCCCCCGGGGGAGGCCATGGGGTGTGGGCTCAGCTCGTGTCCAGTGCAGACAGCTTCGCTCAACTGAATGTGGGGCCAGCCTGCCCCTCAGAGGAGTCACCAGGGCATGGTGACCCAGAGCAAGGCCAGCAGTAAGCACCCCCTCCAGGGCCCCTGCTCACGGGTGCTGCTCGGACTTAGGGGTGCTAGGGAGGAGGCTCCCTTCTCTGAGGCCCCATTCCCTCCCTCCCTCCTGTCACCACCAGAGCGAAGTTCTCCCTGGTGGACTTCCTGGCCACTCCTGGCATCAATTCCTGAGCGTGGTGCCTCCCCTGCAGTCATTTCCCCTGACTGGGTTCCTGCCCAGGCCCCTGCTATACCCTGAACTCAGCGCAGTATCACCAGGCCTGCTTTGCTGGGCCGAGGGTTGGCACATAGTAGGTGCTCAATCAACGCCTATTGAAGAAGGCAGTGCATGCAGAACAGCCCATGTGCCCCTTCCTCACGTGTGCTCCCTGAGCCGGGCTGAGGCGTGGGAGAATCAAAGGCAGAAGGAGTGTGAGAAGCGGCCTGGCCATCCTCTGCAATGACCGCTGTGGTGCCCAGTCTTGACCCTGAGGAGAGAGCCCTGCACTTCCCTCTCATGAGACTGTACAGGAAGCCCACACGCAAAAGAGAAGAAAAGCAGCGTCCTCGGAGATGAAGACCTCTCAGACCCAGGACAGACAGGCCCTGGGGTTTCTATTAACATTCGGGGGCCCTGGGGAGGGCTTACTCCTCTCTCAGACCTCGCTGGGGAGGGGGAGGGCTCCAGAACAATAAGGAGGAAATTGTCCTCGAAAGGTCAAACGTTTTTTCTCACTTTGCAAAGAGTGAGATTCTGATTTCTCAGTGGACAGCCAATTCACTTTCAGAAAGCTTTCTGCTTGTTGAATTCCCACCGAGAGACATGAACGGTGATTTCAATTTGTGTTCGAATTAATGCCCCTGCTCAAGAGAGCTGGTGAGTTCTAGGCAGTCCTAATGGGTGAGAGCTAATGTTCCCCCTCTGATTCAGGAGGCGGGCCTTGCGAATCCAGGGTAGAAGTTCTGCTGTCCCAGTGGGGAACAGAATCTTCCAGAATCCACCATCCTGGGCGCCACAGGACACAGGCTGTGTTTGGGAAAAGAGAAGCTCATGCAGAGGCCAAGGCCAGTTGCCTTCCTGGAACAGCTTCTGGAACCAGAAAAGAGTAGGTGGGGTGGAGTGTGATCTTAAGTGCCCCCCAAGGAAACAGGCCTAGAGAAGGTAAAGGAGGCCTGCTTGTGCCATGAGAGGAGGGCCCGAGGGAAGATGGGCTGGGAGTGTTCCCCAGAAGTCAGGAGCCACAAACCATTCCTCAGATTGCTGCAGGTGTTGGAAGCCACTTCCCTCGGAAGGCCACCTGCAGGAGACCTGGGGTGAAGGCCTGAGACCTTCACCTTCCTGTCTAGCTGCTTAAGACCCCGCCTGCCCCTGCAGCCACAGCCCTGTGGACTGAGGAGATGCCAAAGGACGAAGAGGACCTCCAGGCTGGGCTGGCTCAGGGAGACCTCAACTCTGCAGGGGAGCTGGGGCTGCCCCGCTAAGATGGGAGGAGGCAGGCAGTGAACTCGGGCTGCTGCCCAGCGACGGCTCCCTTCTGGAACACCAGGAGGAACAGAAGAGGAGCTCCCCGCACCGTCCTTGCCTCCTTGCCTCCTGTCCTCACGCTCCTTCACCCTCTGCCCCTCTGCCTTTCCCAATTTGAAATCCCAAGAAGGAAGCTCTGTAAATAGAGGGCCCTCACCAAGGCATCGGCACCCCCATAAATTCTCAGGACCATTTTTCATGCCATAAAAGCTGTGTCATGAGCGCTGCCTGGCTTGATTGCCAGCTTGGAGTGTGTGCTGGGTAAGAAAGGAGATAAATGACCGAAGACGCAGCCTCATTATCATGTGACATTTGAGGATAATTTACACCCCGCGTCATACCACTCCCCGCCTGGAATAGCACTGGCAGGCGTCAGTCTTAGCCACTACCACGACTGCGTGGAGAGGAGGGAAACGGGTTGACCCGACCGAGTCTGTGCATTTTTATCACCTATTTATCAAGTAGAGAATAATACTCACAGACTCACTGATAGGTCCTGGAATGGGGTGGAGCTGGGGCAGGGGACAAGTCCCCTAGACTTTTAGAGAATGTATCCTTAAAGGGAGAGATGGTAGCCCTTGATCCTCCCAAGTGGGCCTCAAATCCATTTTGTGCCTGAGTTTTTACCTGATAAGATACAAGACCCTCTCCTCCCAGAGCTTGGGGACACACTGTCTCCCTCCATCAGGGTCAGTGGCCCCCTTAGGAATATCTGGTACTATGAAATGAAGCAGGAATTCTTGCTCTTCTGGTTTCTGGGAGACTGTGGTCATCCACACGTGTGTGTGTGTGTGTGCGTGTGTGCGTGTGGTTTTTCATGACTTACACACATGCAGAGTCACGGCTGTGCATCTCCTCAGGTTGCACGATCCTCGAGCTCAGGAATAGATTTTCCTCCAGGTTTTCTGAGTGTCTCCCTGTTCTCCAGGGGAAAACGGGGGCCGGCCCTCTTGGCAGAAGGTTGTAAATGGTCCCACCCTGCCCTGCTGAAATTCTGCTCCAGCGAAGCGGAGTGTGCATGCCAAGGACTCAGAACTGGATGGGAGAGGAGAGCACAGGAAATAGGGAAGGAAGGGGACCCCACACGGAGACCCAGCTTCGAAAGTCCTAGTAGAGGACAATGCCCACTGACCACGCCCATGGGAGAGGAGGGTGGTTTTCATTAGTCAGCGACTTCCTCCAGTGCTGGCTGGCAGGATCCAAGGGCTGTCCCGCCCGCACCTGCTGCTCACAGGTGGTGGGATCATGGGCACATCCAGAGTCGCATTGTCCACTGGGTTTCCTGGCCCAGCACCTCTGGGGAATTGCCGGGACACCCCCCCCCAATACCTGCACCTGCACACTAGCCTGATTCCACAGACTCTGTGTCTCTCATGAGATCCCTGGGTATCCAGATGGCAGCTTCTGGGGGGATTGGGGTCAGATGGTGCTGGGTGCGAATCTCGTCTCCCTCTCCCTGCCTGAGCGATTGTGGGCAGGCCGTTCCTTCTATAGAAGGGAGGGGAAGAGCTCTCTCCCGGGCTGCTGTGAAGAGGCAGGGGATGAAGTCAAAGAGACGCATAACGAGGACCCCAGAGGACCTCGCAGGGCACAGGCTCTAAATCCAAGGCCCGGGTGGCAGAGCTCCATCTGGGGCTTTGGCTAACCTGCTTCTCTGGTCCAGCTCTCCTGTCTGCCGTCTGTTCAAGAGCCCATCGGAGCCCTTCGCTTTCCACCGCGCCTCCAGTCCTCTCAATCACCGCCCCATTGTCTAAAGTGGACCTGGTCAGAGCTTTCACTCGCCACACCTGAGTACCTGTCATGCATCCCCAGCCAACTTGGCCACCGCAGCCCTGGCAGAGCTAAAGAGGAGCGACGGCCACAGCTGCAGAGCAGGAGCCAGTGCCAGGAGCCGGCAGAAGGCGAGTGGCGGGCCACCTGGAGGCTGGAAAGCCCACCACCCACACGGGCACGCCGTGCATTTCTAGAAAGACCTTATTATCGCCAGCTTGGGGACTTCAGACCAAGGGTCAAGAGCGAGGAGAGGAGGGGGGGTGAGCAGAAACAGACTTCCATCTGGATGGGACACGCCAAGGACTTGGAGAAGGACCAGTGGCCAGGGCAGGCAGCCTAGTGGACACACCGGGCCCATTTTAGGTTTGCATTTCCGAGGGTGAGATGAGGGTGGAAACCCAGCCAAGGGAAATTAATTACAGCAGAATAACTTTCCCCATGTTTTTCTGTGCAAATGGATCCAAGGCCAGGGAGCTATGAAGTGGCAGCTAATTGCACAGGGGGAGCATTGGGGACCTTGTAATTTAATGAAGAAACAGCCACGTGGGAATCAGGAGAGGCACCACACAGCCAGCCACAACCCGGAGGGCACGTCCCGCAGCCAAGAGGCCCCCAGCCACAGGGAGAGCTGAGCCTGAGCCATCCTGAGAGAGCCCCAATCTTGTCACGGGGTGACTTATCGGTATAAAGACAAATGGAGACAAGGGACTTCATCCCCAAGCAGCGTCTCTTTCCTTTGTTCTCTGCCTGCCAAAATGTCGTGATTGGCACCCGTGCCTCGCCATTGACTCCGTGTCTCCTCATGGAACATGACCTCCTTTGTGCCTGGGCTCACAGGTGGGAGGGGCCTCACAGGGACACCCCAGAAGGTCGTGGGAGGCCTGGGATGAGAACCCCACGTCCAGGCTTCCATTCTCCAAATCATTGTTGCTGTGTCTGCTACTGTGGCTCCAGGGCTGAGAGCTAAGGGGCAGCTAAGGGCCGGGGCGGGGTCCTCAGAATCCCCCACATAAAGGAACCACTGTGGAGAAGCTGCTTGGGGAGATCTCGGGGGCCCTCGTGCAGGCTGGGGAGGGGCGGTTGCCCTCTGCCAGGCACATCTGTCCTGTTGAGTGAGGGGAAGCACAGAGGCAGGAGAGAAGGTGGGCGAGTGCCCAGGCCACAAGGAGCACACGTGAGCCGGCAGCAGGGCCACTCCGCAGCCGGCCAAGGGGTGCTGTGGGCGGGCCAGAGCGGGAGGGCCAGAGCGGGAGGGCCAGAGCGGGAGGCAGCTCTGGGACAGACTGTGCCTTGGATGACTGGCCTCAGGGGACATAGCGTCACTGTCACATGTGTAAGCCCCAGTCAGTACGGAAAGAGCCTAATAAAACACCAAACCCAAGAAACGGGGCCAGGGTGAGGGTGGGGTGTCCAGACTGCAGACCTCCTTTCCCAGGAGCCCTGCCTGGGCCCCACTCTTGGCCCCAGTGCCCTTCACTGTCGGGCCCTCCAGTCCCTGGGCAGGGTCTCTGCCTGGTTCTCTAACAGCCACGGAGCTCTTGGCCCAGGTGCCCGACCCCAGGCCCTCTCCGGCCCGACCTGCAGGGAATTCTCCACATAGGGAGTTCCATGCAGGAGGCATCCCAGGTGAGAAGCTCCTGGCTGTGCCTGCCTGGCTCAGCCCCTGCAAGCCACCGGGGATCATTCTGCTACCTGAGGACAAACTGGACCCCACACCCAGGGCCCAGGTGAGGAAGGTCCTGCTACAGAGAGAGACGCACCCTCACCCACCCAGGGCCCTCGCTGCTGGCTGCCCAGGCCCAGCTCCCCAACCTGTCCCAAACTGGTCTCACTCAAAGCCAAGCAAGCTCAAGGGCACTGGCCTGACCGGGCCACGTCACCTCGTTCCCACCCTGACTGGAGACCCAGTGACTGATGTCTGCAGCTCTGCAAGCTCCCCGCCTGGCTCTGGACTTGGCTATGGGACCTGGGGAACAGTGCCAGCGCCTCTGGATGGACTTTCAGTCGTCACAACGAAGCCAGCGGAGGCACAGCCCTGCTCACCCTGAGCTGCTCCGCCACACAGCGCCCAGGGAGACCTCGGCACAGGCAGGAAGTGGCCTGCCTGCTCTCACTCCCGCTGCTGCCCTGCACAGAGGCCGCCTGTCCTCCTGGAAGCCTCCCTTTCGTGGCCTCCGGGCCCTGCTGCCCTCCCCAGAAGATGTCTAAGCCTCATCTGGCTTCCTAGGAAAGTGAAGGGTTCTTGTTGAAAAGCAAGAGCGTCACAGACGCAGACAATCAAGAGATTCATTCCAAGCCGGCTGAAGGGCCAGCGTCCTCCATGGCATTACGCCAGTGTCCAGAAAGCTCTGCACGAGGGGACAGCCACTTAGGCCTAATCAGCTTCAAGGAAAGGATCAGAGATGCTCTCAGCCGGGCCCGGTTTCTATGATGCGCTCTTTGAACCAATTCTCCTCCGCTAACAAGCCCCCTGGCATTCTGGAAAATTCTAAAGTAACGTTTTCCTGTGGGCCGGCCTCCTTCCTTTGTTTTTCCATCCTTCATTGGCACACTCGCTCCATGGAATTTCAGGCAAGAAATACAGTTCCACATGGCACAGTGACGTTCTCTTTGGTGACGGATCTGTGGAGTGAAGGGGATCTCTGCGGAACTAACGATCCCATGGTCGCGGTGCTGCCGCCAGGGCCACACAGAAACACACACCTCCACTATGTGCTGATGCTGGTACAAGCGAGCCTGCTGCGCTGCCGGGGCCCTGGGAGACCCGCCACGCACAGCGTCACACACGTCCATGACGGCGAGTGACGGCCGCCAGGTGGCCTGCTGTGTCCTCCTGTTACTCTGGCGTGTTCTCCTGCTCATGATTAGCAAGTCTGCCGTCCGCGTGTGGCGCTACCCCTGCGGCAGCCACGCACCCCTCCTGGCTGTCGAGAGGCCAGTCCAGCGGTTGGCCTGGACCAGGTGGTTCGTGGGGGTGTGCCCTGTGGGGGTCACATAGTCACCAAATCACCCTTCTCCAAACATAATCCTGCCACTAAGCCACGCGCCCCTCCACGCGTGATTGTCTCTGGCTGCTGTTTGTTCATGAAAACAGACTTGATTTCCTTTAAGAGCGCAGAGAGTGCTTAGTGCTTGACTCCGTTCCCTGCAGATGCTGCTAAACCACAGGCAGGCGCCACACTACCTCCAGGCAGGTGATCTCTGCTCCTGGAGCCCAGGCCCTCTAAAGGGAGCTACTAGGCAGCTGTAGATAATTCACAACTGTAAGTGGTAAGGCTGGAAGAGAGACCCAGCTAGAGCATGCCACAGGGCAGAGGGGCACAGGCGTGTTACCTCTCAAAACCTTCCAGAAGATTCTCAGCTCACCCAGCAAAAGCCAAAGTCCTTAATGCACCATGAGGCCCGGCTTGGCCTGCTCCCTGTGCCCACTAACTCCTACTACTTTCTCTGCAGACCTTTGCCTCCTGGTTATTTTTTCCACCACAGAGCCTTTGCACTGGCTGTCCCTGCTGCCTGGAACTCTCTTTCCCCAGACCCACAGCCATCTTGAGGTCCCTGTCTTCTTCCTGGCCCTGGAGGACTGGCTCCTCCATGTGTCCCCTCTGTATGTCCCCTCCACGTGGTCACTCCAAGGAGCCCATCACGCCTTACCCTTCTCATGCTCTGAATTGCTCATGCCAGGAGGAGCCGCTCCTTTCTAGGGCTCCCCACAGTCCATCATGCCACGTGACACTCCCGCAGGGCACGGACCCGGGCAGCCCCCTTGGAGCTCAGCCTGCCCCTCCGGGTCCCGCTCACGCCTGGCGTTTGGGGGATGAGCGGCTACAGCCTGATCACCTCCTTTGGGTTTTTCTCCAGGCTGAGGGCCAGGCCTGCCGGGAGCGGGAACCTGACGCACACAGAGCAGGCGGAAGGGAGCGGGAGTCACAGCCAGGGCGTGGCGGCCTCTCCAGCAACTCACCGCAGGCAGAGCCGCAAGGGCGGAGGCCGCGGTGAAAGAGCTCAGCCAGACAGGACGGGACACTGGGGCAAGAGGGTGTGCCCGCACCCAGGAGGGGCGCTCGGCAGGTTGGTGCCAGGGCCAGGCACTCCCTCTCTGTCTTGGCCCTGAAGTCACCCCACCCGGGAGCAGCCTCATCTGCTAAAGCCACTCGGTCACTGGGACCCCACTCCTCCCCGGCAGGGCTCCAGGCCCCCTGGTCAGCAGCCTTTGGCCCCTCAGAGGCCACCCTCACCTGGAGCACAACCCAGGGGGAATCTGGGCCCATGCAGCTTCCTTAGCAGCAGCGTCTCTGCCACCACGGAGTGAGGAGGAACCCAGCAGAGTGGCCTTCCCGAGCCAAGCGTGTGTGTGTGTGTGTGTGTGTGTGTGTTGTGTGCTGTGTGTGCGTGTGTGCGTAGTGTGTCGTGTGTGTGTGTGGTGTGTGGTGTGTGTGGTGTGTGGTGTGTGTGTGGTGTGTGGTGTTTTTGTGGTATGTGTGTGTGGTGTGTGGTGTATGGTATGTGTGTGCGTGTATGTGTGTGGTGTGTGTGATATGTATGTGTGTGTGTGGTGTGTAGTGTGTGTGTGGTGTGTGTGTGGTGTGTGTGGTGTGTGTGTGGTGTGTGGTGTGTTTGTGGTGTGTGTGTGTGTGCTGTGTGGTGTGTGTGATATGTATGAGTGTGTGTGGTGTGTAGTGTGTGTGTGGTGTGTGGTGTGTGTGTGTGTGGTGTGTGGTGTGTGTGTGGTGTGTGTGTGTTGTGTGGTGTGTGTGGTGTGTGGTGTATGGTGTGTGTGTGCGTGTGTG
>CM053400.1:2906961-2960727 GCA_028644305.1 Xerus rutilus
GTGTGTGTGTGTGTGTGTGTGGTGTGTGTGTGCGTGTGTGTGTGGTGTGTGGTGTGTGTGTGTGGTGTGTGTGTCTGCGTGTGTGTGTGTGTGCGTGTGTGTGTGGTGTGTGGTGTGTGTGTGATCTGAGCAGCAGATCCAGGTGAATCGTTCTCCACTTACAGGGACGTGTGTCCACAAGGTGAAAAGGAAGAAGGAAGCAAGGACCGCTGTGCGCGGTGGGCCTGGGCCTCGTCCCTGCTGCACACGGGAGCAAGGCAGCCAAGACCAGCAGTCCAAGCCTGTCTGCAGCTTCAGGTCAGAGCAGCACAGCGGGCCTGATGTGGACTCTGGAGCTGCTCCCTGGGCTTCAGGTGCCGCTCTTGCCCTCTGTGTGACATTAACAAGGTGGCTTGACCTGTCTGTGTCTCCTTGGTAAACTGGGGGTTATCAAAGCACCTGACTCGTGGCACCACCCACGAATCTGCATGACACTGTACAGCCAGCATGCTCGGGCTGGCATTGCCAATCCACCCTCTCGCCCACAGCTGCCTGCAGCATCTGCCCTGTGAGCTGTGAGCACCACTGGGGGCTCAGCGGGCAGCCTGCTCCCTGGGCATGTCCTCTAGCTCGCAGCAAGCCTGCGACATCGGGCCTGCTCCATGCTTTGAAATTGGCTGAGCTGCTGAAACACCAGCCCTGTAGGGACTAAAATCTTTCCACAATGTCACCCGTCTATGAGAAGCTCGTCCTCTGCTCAGCCAGCGTGACTGAGGCAGCTCTCAGCGTGGCTCCCTCATGAGTGATGAACTGGGGTCCCAAGTACGAGGTCAACTGTGTGCCTCACGCATGCGTTCCTGTCTCCGCAGCGTGCCTGAGGTTCTCTAGCCTCAGCTGGGGTGCATCCTGGTCTTCCTGGCATCTGCCCTACCTCTTCTCACTGGACTCACTAGCACTGGGGTGCGCCTGGTGTCTCACCTTGTTCAGGAGCTTCAGGGTCCCCTGGCCACACCTGTCGTCATGCAGATGCCTCCCAGAGGGGTCATTGCTCCAGCCCCTGCCCAGGCCACCAGGTGGCCTGCTTTGCTCCGTCCGAGGTTCTTGCCCGCATTTCTCTTCTGGACCAGCTTCCAAGGTGCCCTCGGTCCCTCCAGGAGGCACTGATTGTTCCCTCCCCTGTAAGCTCCTGGCACACTCAAGTCGGCTGCTGCCCGCTGGGTTTCCCTCTGCTTGATGAAGGTCCAAGGAGTCTGTCTTTTCTCTGCATCCGCACGACACCAAGTCTGTGGCACAGCACGGGCCCCTAAGTATGCAGATCACACACGCGCTGATGGGTGGGTGGGTGGGTGGAAGGATGGATGGATAGATGGATGGCTGGATGGAGGGATGAGTGAATGAGGAATTGGTTGGAGGACAAAGGGATGGATGGATATGGGGGAGATCAGAATACACTACCCCAGAATATGAAGGGTGGTTGAGCTGAAACAACTAAGAGCAGGAACTGGAAAGCTCTCCACTCCATTTTCAGAAAAGAAGAACACAGACTTACAAAGACAAAAAGGATCCTGTCCATCCTCCCTCCAGGGAGAACAAAGTTCAACACTAAGACAACTTTAAGCCCTTATACCTTCAGGTGCGCCAGAGGAATCCAAGTCAACAAGCCTTTCCAATGTACCTTTATCTGCCACTTATTTGCATTCCCACACGTTGCTGCCCCCAGAGACTCAGGCTCTTTCCCTTTCCTTCTACTTCTCTAAGAATTTACTATTTTGTGGTTGTTGTTGTCATTGCAGATGCCAAATGACCTGGAATTCAACACTCCCTCTTAAAGGACTATTCATTCTCTGGGTATCTTTCACGTGTATACATATGAGAAATACACATGCAAATACGTTTCTTATTGTTTTTCTCCTGTTAACCTGTTTTTGGTTTTTTGTTTTGTTTTGTTGTTATGGGGGTCCAAATATAAACTTAGGAGGGTTGAAGAATAATTTTCTTCCCCAACAAATAAATGAATGAAGGAATGGATAAATGGATGGGTGGATAAATGGACGGATGCTTGTTGGATTGGAGGATAAATTAATGGCTTGGATGGATAGATGGATGGATGGGTGGGTGGATGGATGGGTAGATGGGGTGGATGGATGAGTGTATGGGTGGATGGATGGTTGGATGGATGCATGGATGGATGCGTGGATGGATGGCTGAGTGGATAGATGGGTAGATGGATGGATGGGTGGATGGATGGGTGGATAGATGGGCAGGTGGATGGGTGGATAGGTGGATGGATGGGTGGGTGGATGGGTGGGTGGATGAACAGATTAATAAATGGATAAAGGACAGGCTGATGAGCAGGTGGACAGTGGACAGAGATGGGCCAGTTCTTGCATCATCCACTCTTACATAAGTCAATAAGAGACAGGAAAGAAAATCAACACGCTGATATGGAAGCAGAACTGATTTACAGAGCTAAGAGACCCCAGGCATGTCTGTTCCCAGCCTTCCCTGCCCTGCCTCATCCCTTTAGCCCACTCGCCTGTGTTCTTGTCCTTGTTTCTCTATCACCAACCTTGGGCATCTCTCTGGCTCTCCTGCTCAGATGGACACTTGGCTCGGGCCCCTTTGAATGGCCAACCCTGTACAGTGACCCCCACTCATCATGAGTTGAGTCTTAGGTTTCAGGTCTGGGCATCGCATCCTGGTCTGCCTGGAACATTGGCGTATTTTCCAAGGACAAAGATGCAGTTAGGGGAATCTGAGTGAAGAGGAAAAGGAGAAAGAAAAGGTGACCCAGAAGAGACCACAAGGTCGCCTGGGAGCCCACGTCTGGGAGCCATGCTACACCATCATTCAAGGCAGGGCTGGAAGTAACAGATCCTTCCAAGATGTGTGGTGTGTGCTTGGGAATGGTGCAGGAGGATGAGGGAGAGGACACAGGCCCTGAGTGCCACAGGCCCCCGCCACTCTGGAGCAGGGTTAATAATAACCCCATTTCACAGGCATGAAACGGGCAGCCAGAACGCGAGGGCCTGCAGAATTCTACCAAACCAGGGAGCTGAGCCAGAATCTGAATCTAGGCCTCCCGAAGGCCCCGGTCCTTGGCAGAACCCTGTGCTGGGTCTCCAGAGAGGATTGGAGGGAAATAAACAGGGGAATGGCAGAAAGGAAGAGGGGGCACAGGAAGCAGGACGGCCCCCGGCGGTCGCCTGGGCGTCGCCTCCCTCGGCCGGGAGCCACAGAGCCACAGCACAGAAGCAGCCGGGTGTCGAGCCTGCCCGCGGCAGTGGTCCAGACAGTACCAGGCACTGCGATGCTTGGTTCCCTGCGGCAGAGAGATGCTGTTAGCCCAGTAGGTGACAGCGATTAATAGCTTATTTCTCAAATCAGCCTATTAGAAATAATCATGCAGGCAACCGCGGGCCATTAATCTGTGCTGGAACCCAACCTGCACAGGCTGAGGCAGGCGGGGAGCTCTGCAGAGCAAACCCTGCCATGAGGCGTCAGAGCCAAGGAGCCGGAGTCCTGTCCAGGCAGATCTGAAACATGACACACAGACCCCAGGTGACTATGTGGGACGCTGGGCTTTCTCCTGAAGGTGCCACTCCATTCCCAAGTGGCCTCCGGCCCTCCCTGTTAAAGTCCATGACCAGCTGAATTTCCATCCAGGGCAATGATGGGGGGGCAAGACAATGTCTCTGCATCTGGTGTCCCTGGCCCGGGGACATGCCACGGGATGGGAGGAGGCACTGCCCCCCAGGGAAAATAGGTCATCACAGATAGAGTATAGAATCACAGACTCGGTGATTACAGAAGGGAGAGGGACGTCTAGTGGCCTCAGTATTGTTTGTCACTCTCTTCAGGCAAGGTCCCCTGGGTCCCTACTCAGTACCACCCTCCCAGAGACTAGTGGGTCCCCACATGTGAAGGCGTCTGTGAGTCTCCAGAGTCTCCGTTCTTGGGGTATCTGGCTCCTCTATTCCCTCCACCACTTTGACAGTGAGAGCTGCTGACACTCCAGCGACCAAGAAGAAGGAAGGACGCAGGGTCCTGCCTTAGACCTGGCTGCAGAGGCCACGCTCCCAGTCCAAAGCCGCCAAGGGCCTGCTGGAGCTGCTGGTGGCAGGTCTTCTCCTGAGACACAGCTCAGCACTGTGCCTGGGGGACGAGAGACAGCAGGCTGTTCCCAGCAGCCCTCCTCTACATTTTGGGGTCCTGACATGGTGGGCGAAGAGGTTCCTGCCCCAGGCTCAAGACTGGAGGGCCAGGGCACAGGGCAGGCTGGCTGAGACTCTGTCTCTCACCCCGTCTTCTGCAGGTGCCAGTTCTGAGCCTCTAGCCTCCTCTTTAGCTGGGCTTCTGCTCTCCAGGGGCCTCAGGTATCAGTCACCCTGTTTCGGAGCCAAAGTCAAACATGTCCTCTCTCAGGTGGGGAAGCTGAGCTTGCAGAGGCGCCGGGCAGAGCAGGGCTCCCTGAGGCTCTGCCTCTCACTCTGCTCTGGAGATCCTGCCTGGGCCCCTCACCTTGGTTTCTGACCCAGACCTGCCCTGGTCCCTGTCCTGCTGCTCTGGTGGGCATCACTCGGGCTGGACAGCTGGGAGGTGCCAGGGCCCCAGGTGTCCACAGCCGCCCCTGCCAGTCCTGGGCATGACGCACTAGCTTGTTTCACCGCTGGGCGCTGACCCTGCCAGCGGCAGTGATGCAGAAGTCACCTTAGGGTGCAGAAGGCCCCTGGGCAAAGCCACAGCCACACAGGGAAGTCTGAACTCCACCAGCAGCTCTGCAAATGGCCATGACTCACCCAGGCCAAGGCCTGTTTCAAGGAGCACACCCACCCCATCAGCCTGGCTCACCTGACTTTCTGGAGAGCAACTTCTGTGACAAGCCCTTGTGTGTGAAGCACAGCCCAGTCCACTAGTTTTCTGATGTGGCTGAACTTTGGCCAAGAAGGGACTCTCGTCACCCGGACTGTTCTCAGTGCTGACTGTGGGTCACAGAACCAATGGTCCCGTCCTCGCCAGAGCTCGTCAGGGATCCAGACACTCATCCTTGTGGTTGGCCCTTGTTCTGATAATTTTTGTGTGCATGACTCCTCGTGGGTGCCCACTGGGCAGCTCAGACGTCACCTGTGGGAGAAAGTGTGGAAAAGGAAACAGCTGCAGACTCCTCACAGGCTCCAGCGGCACCATCCTCACAGCACACAGCCACCCTCCCGGATCCCCTGTCCACTCAGGTGCTAATGACCACTAACGGCTGAGAGGCACTTGCCTGAACAGCAGCACCTACCCCACCTACTCGCTGCAAAGCCCCACAGTTTCCAGCCCCTCACTGGTCCACACCTTCCCCACCTCCCGACCCACAAGTGATGTGACAGGGTCCCTTGTGTCCTCTGGCCATCCCACTACCCTGTAGTCCTGGGTCCTCCAACGTGACTCACTGGGTACTCTCCATGGGACCCTGCCCGGCACAGATAGGGCAAAGTCTAGTGTGATACATATTTTTCTTTGGGCAATTCAGAGACAGTGATCTAGGGAAAAGAAACTTCTGAGCTGTATCTGTCAAATGCCCGGGCAAAGGAGCTTTAGAAACTGCCTGCGGGCCTCCCTTTTTGTACCAAGTACTTGCCATCAAAGTCCCGTTTCTTCTTGTCCTGATTGCCCCTTCTCAAGCCACCACCTCATCACAGCACAGGGAGCAAATTTTGAGGCCATTGTGATGTAGATTGCAGAGGCTGGGAAGGAAGCCCCCCTGCGAGAGGCCGGGTGAGGGGCTGTCAGGCTAGGAAGGGCTCCTTTTCCTTTCCGAGGTTGCTTTATATCCTTTCTATTAGAAAGAATAATGTCATGCCCTTTTTGCAGAAAGTCAGGGGCAAACATGGATTTCTTCAATGATTTTTTAAGGCGAGGTTAAAAAAAAAAATCCACCAGGAGGAAAAATACAGCCTCAGATGGGGCTCTCTGTGTGTGATGAATCCACCGGCTACTGTAGCCTGTTTTCCTGCAGCCAAAGCGGCTGCAGAAAGAGATTTTTATTATTGCTCATGTGTTGTTTAAATATTTCAGCTGGGAGACGCTACGCGAAGGGAGACAATAGCCTCTCTGACTCAAGATTTATTAGGGAAGGTTGGCACAAATATATTTGTAGGGAACAAAATATGTTTGTAGAGATTATTCCAGATTTACAGTGATTAATAATGGATTGAATGTGGTGGACGGACCTCAAGGAGTCGCCTGCCTCCCTGGCAATTTCTGCACTGGGTTGAGTCAAATAGAATATCAACTTCGGGGACTCCAGGAGCTTTCTGCCCAAAGAATGAAGCTTCCCCGATGGAGTGAAATGAATCCCAGAAGCCGTCTTCCTGCCCAAGGAAGCATCAGGATACTCAATCTGCCATCAGCACTGACTGGCTAATGGGGCTCGAACCAGGAGTCATCCAGGGGCTCAGAACCCTGCAGGGGCTTCCTGAGACCCCCAGAGCAGGTGCCCATGGGAGAGGATTTCTCCTTGGTCCCTGGATGGATGAGGCTGCAGGGAGAGGAAGGTCATGAGACACTGCCCATGGGCATATCCACTTTCATCTGCTCTGTATCCAAAATGCCTCTTCAGGGACATCTCGAGACCCTTACTCAAGTGCATTGTCTCAACCTAAAGGTGAGTGATAGGTGGTTACCCATGCCTCTGCCGTGCCAGGAAGCTGGCTGCTCAGCACAGAGACTGTGTGGCAGGGCCCCTCCCACCTCCCTGCAGACTGAGCTCATCAGAGCAGGGGCGCAGCAGCACCACGGAGAGACCCCTCCCTACCACGCTCCTTCCCCGCAACTGGCCCCTCCATAACTGCCCATCTTCTTCTGTGAGCTGAAGTTGGCTGCAAACACAGCATGATTAATAAAATTTGCAACTAGACCCGAGGTTGACGCTAACAGGCTCCCGACAGACAGTCCCTAGATCGAATCTTATCACCCAGGAAGGGTAAGAGGGCCTTGTTGAGAAACGACAGCGGAGCGCATCTGCCCTGGCAATGACAAATGGCTTGCCACCCGTCAGCCGTGCTGACGAGCTTTGGCTGGAAGGCAGAAGGCACTAATGAAGACCCCCATGCCCACTGCTCCTGTGGGTGGCAGGCTCGGGTGCGAGTGCGCATCCCACTCTTGAGCAGCAGCCTGTGGGGTTCCATCCTCCCTTCTGTTGCCATGGAGAAGGAGCTGGATGGTGTTCATACAGCTGTGCGGATGTCTCCCCTGAGACGTGCCATGACAAGTTGGACTGGAAGTACCAAATGAGCAGCTATAATCTTCAAACTGTATGAATAAGTGATTGATGGGGCGCGGGGGCTGCGAACAGCACTGTGTTCTGGCAGCGTGGGGCCCCGCGAAATGAAACCGTCAGTCGGAGAGACACAAACAGTACAGCCGCCGGCTCCCGCCACCTTCTGCAGTGCCCGTGCCCTGGGCCTGGGATCTGCCCAGAGCCAAAGCCTGCCTTCTGTGGGTGCTGCAACCGTCAGACCACTACAGGTCCTGAGTGGTTCCAACCCCACTTCTGATTAATTCTGCCATGTGCAGCTCCTGGAGCTTCCTAAACCAAGGCTAAGGTCTGCTTCCCCTGCTCCCCAACTGATGGGCTAATGGAGACTTGCTGGGTGTTTGGGGGAGGTGAGAATCCCTGGGACCTCCTACTGAGGGGGCAGTTCCCTGCTACCTGGGGACTCCTATCTCCCAGCCAGGTCCAACTGGACACGGGGCCAAAGGTGACCAATGACCTGGTGAGAGAAGTTAAGCTGGACCTACCCGTGTCCTCTCTCCAGACTTTGGCATTGGGGCCTCTAAGACTGACCAACTCATAGTGGAGTTGAATGAGGAGGCGGAGGCCCAGGACAGGGGGCAGGAAGCCGGCGCCAGGGGAACAGAGGAGACGGAGACAGGGGGACTGAACACGGAACAGCCGTCAGCGTCCTCCGTTCCTGAGTGTGGGATGGACAGACCATCCTCGCCACTGCCGGGTCTGCTCTCCTTCCAGACACTTGATGGGCCACTCTCTCCAGTGCCTCTGCGGTCAGGTGGGGCTGGGCTCCTGGTTCTGGCCAAGGGGTAGTGGACATCCCTGTCACTGATGGACAGAGCACTTAAGTGCTGTGGGAGCCGCAGTCACCACACAGTGAGGCTTCCTACATCCCGCGTCCCCACCAGAGACCAAAGGGGTCTGAGTGTAGAGCCACCCAGACTCACAGCAGGTGACACATGCGCAGACGTACACCTGTGCGGTGCAGAGCCAGCTTGGACATGCTTGTTACTGCACCCTGCCCCCGCTGTCCCAGCCACACACTGGAAGCTGATCGGTGCATTGGCAATACATTCCCCATAATTCGAGCTGGGTCAAGCGGGTCTCAGCACCTTGCATTCAAAGGATCCCCTAAAACAGCGCCCAGATGCCATGTACCATGGGGAGGGAGAGCAGCCACAGCCCTGGGGCCTTGACTGGGCCGCTGACGCCCGTAAAGTGGGGTGCTGCCTCCAAGGTCCTGTTGGTGGTCACAGTTCTAATTGTTCCACATGAGCTCACTCAGGTATCTGCTCCTACTGTGATCCCACCAGTATGGGCTCAGTCAGGGCCGTCCTCCCTGAGAGACAACAACCAGCAGCATCCACAACACAGATGGGACATGAGAGCACCCAGAGCCCAGAGGGAGCTGAGGCAGAGCAGCACGGGCACCCTGGGTATGTCACAGGATGGAGGCAGTGCACTGTTTCCTGCCTGCTGACAAAGTGGTCCCCATCCTGCTGTGTGACCTCCTCTTTAAGAGGTGAGTCCAGCTCTCGTCCCCTGGAATGTGAGCAGGCCTGTGGCTGCCCCATGTCATAGAGCATGGGACGAGGGGAACGGCACACCAGCCAGGCCAGGTCCTACAGAACCACGCACGCTTTCTCTGCTCACAGGAGCACTTAGCTGGGGGCCTTGGGGACGCCAGGTCTGACTACCTTGAAGCCACTCTGCTATAAAGAAGCCATGCCAGGCAGAGAGGCCACAGATGGTCTCTGGCCATCAGCCTTGGTCTTTGGGTCCTCCTGGCTGGACACCAGACAGCGTAGTGGAGATGCCTCTGTTGCTTCCAGGACCAACCACTTCCAACTTGGAGCCTTCCCATCTGAGGTCCCAGATACCATGGAGTGGAGACAAGCTATCTCCCCTGTGCTCTGAATTCCCAACCCACAGAGTCTAGGGACATTACAATTGTCTTTGTAAGGCAATAGATTGGGGGTGCCCCATGAGGTGGCAAAAGCAACCAGAACAGAGGTGAAGCCAGTGACGCAGGGAGGGCGAGAGGGGAGCTGGGAAGGGAAGGCCGGGGCCGCAGGGCTTGCTGCCAGGCTGCAGTGACGGCCACCCAGGTGGGAATGCCAGCTGGGCAGTTGGACAGAGCAGCTTGCAGGTGAGAACTAGCGTTCCCACTGTCACAGGCTGTCCTTGGGGTGTTAGCACATGAAGCCAGGAACATGGGGGACGTCACCCAGAGAGGCCGAGCTGCAGGTGCCGGGTACCTAGCGACGACCCGAGAGTGGACACAGCAGCAAGAGTTGAAAGGGCCCCAGGCGGGAAAGGATGAGATCTTCATTCACGACTGGGTGGGGGAGTACACTGGGGCGCTCGTGTGTGGTGCAAGGGACGACCCACTGCTCCGGAGAGCAAGGCGGCTGCTCCACAGAGGGGACGTCACGACAGAAAGCCAAAAGGCGCGTCCTCATGGCCGCCTTTAAATAAAAGTTTAGAAAGAAAATGAGCTGAACAACATGATCCCCATGGAAACCAGAAGATGGCGGGCAGCCGGAGGGAACAGCAGAGGGGCACCGGTGCTGGCCGGGTCTGCCGGGACCTCGGGTGTTCTCAGGTGTGCTCGAAGCAGGAAACGCATCAGGACGTACGGTTTGCACATGTAACCGCGCAGGTCTGTTTCTCCTCTGGCAGGCTACGGGAGACACTCCCCGTCCTCTGTGCAGGTGGCCTGGCACCCTGTCCGCGGGTTTCTGGGGCCAGCTGGGCTGTCAGGCAGCTCCGTCCCGCCAGCCTGCGAGCGTCTCTCTAGCAGCACTCCCGTCTCCAGGACTCACCTTCCTCTTCGAGGGCAGATTTCTAAAAATTTCTTTGTCTGAACTCAATGGTGATGAGGTCCCCGAGACCTCATACATAAAGTGTGGTCCCCTCACAGTGAGGTTGGCACTCTGCTCTGTGGTGCTGTAATAGCATTGCTGATTAAAGTTCATTCAGCTGAGAATTAAATATAATTGCTGATGCATCACTGAGTTTTCACAAAACGTCTTTCGTTTGTGTCGATGCCCCTAGAAGGATCAAAATGAGACATCCATTCAAGGGTTCTTAATTAGAGTTTCAAGAAACGTCTAATTGACTCATCTTAATTACTACCCAACTTCACCCCATCACTTTATCACATACTTCATGTGGCCCCATGTGGACTATGTCCAACGGCGACAAGCATATTGTCACACTGGCCAGAGGAAGGGGCTGCCAGGGCCGCATCTGAAGAGAGACCTGGCCTGAAAGAGAGCGCCTGCTGGGCCGTCCCTGTGACTTACACACACCCGGGGACATGGTGGGTGAACAACTGCTGACTACTGAGCACACCGCCAAGACACCTGGGTCTCAGCCTGGGAAAGAAGTGTCACCTCCTACAGGCCGTGCCACCCGACTTCTCGCTAACATCTGGGGTGTCACAGGCGCTGCGGGCATGGGGGCTTGTGACAGTGTGCAGCACACTACAGCAAGCAGGGCCATCAAGGTCCCCCACTCTAGCCCCTGCTCCTGCAGGCAGATGCCCCCCTGATCCCGCCACTGGCCCTGGCCCTCCTCCAGTCCCCCAGCTCACCTGTGTGACAGCCCATGGTCCCCAACCTTCCTGGTATAGAAGAGCGAGAAGAATGGACACTTTCAAGGACCAGACGCCCAGCTCAGCTTAGAAAAGCCCAGAGCCTGAAGAAACAAACGCTTACTGCCCACAGCCCCCCTCGTGGGCTCGCGACTCTGGGCCAGGGGCTCATGCGTGTGCCCTTCCTGGCCCCTCTGGAGACCAGCTCCCTGCTGAAATGAGCTCGGAGGCCACGATGCTCCTCCCCGGGTGCCCTGGCTCCGTGGGGTGATGAAATCTCCCAGGGTTCACGGTCTTTGCCTCTGCTTGAGTGTTTGCTGATGTTTCCGAGGGGTCTTCACACAGCTGTAGAGGAGAAGGAAGGACGGCAGGAGAGGGTGGAAGTGGGGAGGAAAGGAGGGCGGTCCATTTACATGGCAGAGACGAGGACCCAAAGCGGCCCCTGTGCACCTCTTTCCTCGGTGCCGAACCAGAGCCAGCGACTGCGGGGCCCGATCTTCCACTCCACGCGGCCTAAGCCCTTGGGGTCTTTCTGGAGCACATGGGCTTGAGCTGGCCTTGAAGAAGCCCAGGCAGCCAGGGCTGGGCGGTAGAGGCCGCTCTGGATGCTGCAGATCAGCGGGAGGAGTGTTTCTAGAGTGGCAAGAACTTTTGTGTTCACAGGAGAGCTTTATCTCCAAGTGTACTGGGAAAATACTATGCAATTAGAATATATTATTCTAGAACCTGAGACATAATATTTTTGTTTATCCAAAATATATAAAGAATTCCTATAATTTAATAGCAGAAAACCAAAACCAAATAACCCAATTAAAAATAAGCAAAGGATCTAAAGAGACATTGGTCCAAAGAAGAAATGCAAATGCCAACAGGAGGGTCATTGTCAGGGAAATGCAAATTGAAACCACGGTGGGCTGCCGGTCCCCCGCGTCAGGGTGGCCATCACCCCAAATCAGACAGTAATGCCTGCTGCTGAGGGTGGGGCGGGAAGAAAGCCCTGCCCACTGGTTCAGGACACTGATGGGGACAATGCAGAGGGTCCTCCAAAGCTGCAAAGAGCTCTGCCACCTGGTGCAGCAATCCCACTCCTGGGTGCGCAGCCAAAGGCTCTCTTGGCAACATCTGCCCCCACACATTCACCCAGCCTTGTTGATGGCAGCGGAGATATGGGGAAACCCAGGGCCTGTGGACGGGCGAACAGATCCAGAAGGCTCCCACACACATGCACGGGACATCACCCAGCCTGAAACAGGAGGGAAACCCGCCATTCACCACCAGGCCGATGAACCTGCAGGGCGTAATGTCAGCGGACAAAGGCAGAGCCGGAGCACGGACCCTGCGGGAGCACTGCAGAAGGAGTCCAGCATGGCCAACCCAGAGAGTGGCGCAGCAGTGACCAGGGGAGGGAGCCAGGGAGGACCGGTCACAGGGTGTAGAGGTCCAGGCACGCAGGGCCAGTGGATTCCACGCAGCCCTTGTGCGTGACATCACCCGCGGCTGACGGGACTGTGATTTACTAAAAATTGGCCGAGGGCAGAGCGCTCGCTCGTGTTAAGAGTTCTTGCCATAAACATAAGGAGGTGGGAGGAGGCTCGCAGCAGGCCGGCGGGTGCACACATTAGGCTCTTCCCAGGTGCACCCGTCTCCAAACGCGTCAGGCTGTGCTCAGTGAACGCACACAGCTTTGTGTACGCCACGCACATGTCAATAAAGTGGTTTTACAATAAATAGACAAATCTTGTTTTATTTCACCAAAATAGTGATCATACTGTTCGATGTTTTTTAAAAAAAATCATCTCCAAGTCCTTTTTCAACAGTTTTACGTGAGGACTCGGCCACTCAGACACATTAGCCTGCTGGGTAGTGGAAGCAAGTGGACCTCTGAGGTCTGAGAGGCCCCAGCTGGCCTCCTCCTTGCCCATCCCCTTACCCCAACCCCACATTTTCTGAGAATTTTTTCTCAGAGACACAAACATGGGGATTAGTACAAAGCACAGTATCCTTGGCCCTGGAAGCTCATACCAGAGAGGGTGCTGGGGAACCGGGGAGTAAGGACAGCCACAGGCATACCAACCAGGGGCTGACAGCCTCTGCCAGGGCGGGCAGCATCCAGCCCCCTGGCTGTCACCAGGCTGCAGACCCTGCCCTCCACCCCACCCTCTCTGAACCTCCCCAGGTTCCCATCGTGGGCTCTTAAAGGAAGATCCGTCATGAGCACAGCTTGTCTGGGTAGCCAGAGCCAACAGGGGAAAGTGACAGGCAGAGTCTCTGGAGATGCTGGGGTTTGTTCTCCCAGGTGCTCAGGGGAGGGTGAGCCGTACTCTGCACACACAGGCTTCAGAGAGGCAGAGACTGTGGACCCCACCGTGCCCAGGATTCCTTCCTGATAGATGATTGGATGATCCTTGACTTTCTTTTTCTAAAAAATGAAGCACAGAGATAAGATTTGCCCAAACAGAAAGCGCACTTCCTTCTGAATGTTCAGTGGTCTGTGCTCGGCCATTCTCCTTAGTACAAAGGTGTCCTTTCTCCACTTCAAAGTCACCTGCTTCGGCAGTTCAGAGTGGAGCCTGGGGAGTATTGATAAGGCCTTTGTGCTGGGCCACCTGCTGGGCCACCTGGGTGGGGCAGGTGCTGCCTCCACGTGTGGCAGGTGACTGTGAGAGTCTCAACAATGGCTCTAAGAGGCTTATGTCTCCGCTTCACCTTTCACCAAACATCTGTTTAGGAGGATTTAGATAAGATGTCTCAGGATGATGTCACAACCCACACACTGCCACCCCTCCTCCTTGTCCCCTTGGAAAGGGAAGGACAGTTTCAGCAGGTAAGATTCAAACCTGTTTTGGGTTTTAAAAATTTCAACCCCGTAAAGGAGAGCTTGGCCATGTGACAAAAGTTCGCCTTACCACACTGGAGGTTCCTGTACATACTCAGATAAGGACATTCTTGGCCACAGCCCACCTGAGTACAGCTGAGAATTTGGGTCAGGCTTTGGAGTGAACACTGGCACTATTCCTGGAGATTGTATGCATGCGAGTCCACACTCTCGGCCATAACCACAGTGACCTGCCACAGGGGGTGGCACGACTCCCTGCCCTGGGCCAAGCCCCAGACACACCTTGACCAAGGGGACGTCAGTCAAGGATCTGCAAGTCATGTCTAGGAAGCACTGGACTGATTAGCACTGGCTTTCTGTCCTTCCCATGCCCACCTGCCGTTCCCAAGAAGATGGGAAGGTTTGGATACCAGCCCAGCCACGGGGCCCTAGCCAAGGACAACAGTGCAGAGCCCCAGGAGATAAGAGCAAGCCCAGCCCAGCCCAGATTCACAGGATTAATCAAGGTTCTCCAGAAAAACTCAACTAACAGAATTCGCAGATAAAAGAGGAACTGGCTCCCACAATTACAAGGCATAGAAGTCTCACCATCAGCCACACAGGAGGACAGGTAGGGTGCTCCAGCCCAGGTCAGAGGCCTCAGGACCAGGAGAGCCCCTGGGGTGCGCCCACATCTAACAGTGGAAGAGGGATGTCCCCGACCAGCAGTCAGGCAGAGAGGGTGCCCTACCGTGGGCTTTTTGCTCTGTTCAGGCCCTCGATGGGTGGCAGGGAGCCCATGTTGGTGAGGGTAGAGAGCCTCACTCAGTCCACTGACTGAAATGCTGGTCTCTTCCAGAAACACCCTCACGAACACCCCAGAAATGATGCTCAGGCAAACATCTGGGCACCCCATGGCCCAATCAAGTGGACATTCAAAATTCACCACTGCACCCCTGAACCGCCTGGAGGCAGGGACGTTGCATGGGTATCTCTGCATGTCCCCGAGGTCTTGAGATCACCACACAGAGAACATTAGCAATTGTCACCAAGAATCCAGTGACGAGTGCAGCCTCCACTCCAGGGCATAACAGTGTTCACATCCACTTGGGTCAGGGGTGTGGTCTTCCCAGCCTGGATTAGACCTGTGGTCTTCCCAGATGAGGGCAGAAAGGCATCAAGAGGTTGAATCACTTGTTCAAGTCCACAGGGCCAGAACCTGGAGAATTCAGACCAAGAAAATGCTCTACAGAGTAGCCAGGAAACAGTGCAGTACATTTCTCTGGTCCAAACATTACTGTGGCACTACTGCTAACGTTCTTATTCTATTGTTAGTGGTGCCATTGCTTTGATATTGCTAGTGCTAATGCTACACCCTGAGCAACGCTGTCACCCTTGCTGTTACCATTACAGCATTTAGACACCACAAGCCCAGCTAAGGAAATTGATTCTTGACTCTCACTTACATAATACAGATCATTGTACATGAACCTACGGCTTTCTTTTTGTCTAATTCCTATGCCCTGTCTTCTGCAGCCTGTAAGCTTTAAGTAGATCCCCACAGTCTTCCTCAACAGACACTTCACATTGATTTCCGAATGGTTAGATGTCTGTACCCAGAAGGTGACTCAGGCGAGCCCGGGAAGATCTGTAAAACAAGATCGAAGTTCCCAATTGAAGGTGGACTGGGGTAAGTCTCTGGAGAGTGCTCTCAGGTTGAGCCTGAGCCCGTGCGCCTTGAGGGAGGCAGGGGTGCTGCTTTGTGCCAGCCCTGCACACGGGGTCCATGCTCGCCCATCCATGGAAGCGGAGGACTAATACTCAAGAATGTGGTCCCTTCTGATTGACTTGGAAATGCCTCTGTGGTTTGTGGCTGGAGTTTTCATCCCCTGGCTCTCTGATGACAGGAGGGAGTGGCCTAGACCCCACCCCACTGGAAATAAGAAGGGAGCCCCTGGTGCCGCGATGTCACAGTACTGCTGGTGGGTAACACAACATGGGCAATGAGAGGTCACTGCCAGTGAGTGTTGGCCCCCAGAGCCCAGGCCAGACTCACCTTCCCTTGGTGCCAGATATTCTCTCTCATCCCTTCTGCAAGGGGCACACCCCACTGAGGTGAGGGAGACCTTTGTCAATCCTCAGCCAGCTGCTGATGGTACCGCCAGTTATCAGTGAGGAGTTCCGGCTTCCTCAAACGTTACAGTGTGAACCTTAGAGACGCATGCTGAGGCACGTGCAGATAGCAAGTTTTATTTAACAAATAGTAACACAGACTTCTCCCAGGAGGAAGAAGGGGGCCATGGCTGGTGTCCTGGTATCCCAAGAAGTGAGAGTATCCTGCCCCCCGTATACATTTTAGGCTTTCTTTGTTCTCCTGCTCTCTTCCCCCTAACCTCTCTCCTTCCTGCATAAATGACTAGGCCCAGAGATGGCCAAAAGGTGACAAGCAGGTGAGCTGGAAGGGCCAAGGTGGAGTGATCAGGACAGGAAGGCAGCTGCAGCCCAGGGGGCATTAATTAGCAGCTCCCTGTCTGCTCAGGGGCTGCTTCATTAGTAACCTTCTGGGAGGGCCAGTGTAGGCAGGTACTCTTGGTCATCAAAGAGCTCTGGAGGCATTAACATTGGTTATCACCCCAAATCAGACAGTAATGCCTGCTGCTGAGGGTGGGGCTGGAAGAAAGCCCTGCCCACTGTGCAGGACATTGATGGGGACAGCCACTGGGGGACAAGGGGCGGTCTCCAACTTCCCACACCCAAACAAGCCTCCATTTTCCTGATCTGACTAGATCACCTGTCTACACTGACTGTCTTTAATTCTTGCTTCACTGGGGCTCATACAAGTTTGTAAGGTGATTGTGGGAGTCAGAATCACACTTGTAAGAAGCCCCTTGTGTTCTACTTCAAGATTCTGTACCAACCAGCAAGTGTGCTGCAGTTATTGCTCCACGGGGAGAGAGTAGTGTGCGGATGAGGGCACTGACATCCTCTCAGGAGATGCACAGTCCAAATGGAAAATCAGAGTGTCATTTGGCAGAAGGAGGAGCTAGGAGCTACATCATGTGGGGTGACTGGCTTCACAATCAACTGAGGCCCTCCATCCAGTCAAAGAGTATCTGGTCAGTAAACACAGCCATAGAGACCAGGGTGCATGACCCCAGAGGCAAGAGTCCACAGGGAAGGTGGAGCTCTTCTGGAAGGGGCAGCTGATGAGAGCATGTGGGTGGGGTAGGGGTGGTGTCACCCCATAAGCCATAACAAATATCTCTAAACGGAGAAAGCCAGAGGAAACAATGGTCCAGGCTGTTAGCAGACATCTGTGGGGCAGAGAGGTATGTCTCTCCAACAACTCTGTCTGGTACACCTGTCCCTCTCCATCTTTCTGTATTGAAACAGAACCTTCTCTTCTTGACTGCAGCTGTGCAGACCTTCTGGGGATGTGAGTCTGATTCTTGATTAAGAAGGATTCTAAACACAACACTGGGACCCCAGAATTTTCAACACTTCATGTCAGAGCAATCGGACTTTAAGGCTTTTACATTTAACTTTAATGACACAGAGATACTTATAATAATACTGAGGAAGGAATATGGAGTCATGTGCACTATGCCTGTGTCTTAGTCTATCCATGAACGTGGTAGGTTTTTCCATCTTCGAAGGTCTTCACTTTCTTTATTGTTTTTAATTTTCACTATAGAGATTCTTCATCTCTTTAGCTAGTTTTATTCCTAAGGAATTTTAAAATTATTTTTAGAGCTATCTAGATTTCTTTCTCAGTGGGTTCATTCTCGGAGTATAAGAAAGTAATGGATTTTTGTATGTTAATCTTTTGTTCTCTACTACTGAGACAGAGACAAAATGCTAGTGGTCATTCTAGATGATAGATTATCAAGCTAGGAAGATGGGGGCTAATTCAAAGAAAAGGAGCACTACCCCACCCCAACTGGTTAACAAAGTTACCTACATCTCTGGGGAATTGCTCCTCCCAACACAAGGAGTTGCTAATGAGTACCCCCTGAATGGCTCTTTTCCTGCCTTTAGGTCACATAGGCAAGACAGAAAAAGGAGAGGTGAGAGAGAAAAGGAAACATGAGATCTATAAAGGAACAAGACATCCCTACTCCCAGGAATACCAGCCCTGGGTCCCTTTCTCCCAGAGAAGTCTATCTCTATTCTAACCCTTAAATAAAACTTGTTCTCTATGCTTGCCTATGTGTTTCTCAGGTGTTTAATCTTCAACACCAGACAAGGACCCAATCCTGATGTCCAAGACCAGTATCATTACATTGCTGAATTTGTTTATCAGCTCTAGAAGTCATCTGGTGGAGTATTTTGGGGTCCCCTAGATATAGGATCATGCCATTGGCAAGCAGAGATAGTTTGACTTCTTCTTTTCCTATTGTATCCCTTTAATTTCTTTCTTTTGCCTGATTGCTTTGGCTAGAGTTGCAATAAATCTATTGAACAGGAGTGATGAGAATGAACTTCCTTTTCTTATTCCTGATTTTAGAAGAAATGCTTTTAGCTTTTCTCCATTTGGTATGATGTTATCTTTGGGTTTATCATATATAGTCTTTATGATGTTGAGGTAGGTTTCTTCTATTCCTAGTTTCTTCAATGGTTTAACATGAATGGGTGCTGAATTTTGTCAAATGCTTTTTCTTCATCTATTGATATGGTAATGTGATTTTTCCTTGATTATATTTAAGCAATGGATTACATTTATTGATTTATGTATATTGAAACAACTTTGCATCCATGTGATGAGCCCAGCTTGATTATGGTGTACAATCTTCTCAATATGTTTTGCTAATATTTTATTAAGGATTTTTGCACAGATGTTCATAAAGGATATTGATTTGTAGTTTTCTTTCCTTGCTATGTCTTTATCTGATATCAGGGAGATACTGGCTTCATAGAATAAGTTTGAGTGTGTTCCCTCCCTCTTTGTTTCATGGAATCATTTGAGGAAGATTGGCATCAGTTCTTTAAGGTTCTGCTAGAACTCAGCTGAGAATCCATCTGGTGCTGGACTTTTCTTTGTTGAAAGACTTTATTACTGCTTCAATCTCATTGTATGATATTGATCTATTTAGGTTTTTATTTCCTCTTTGTTCAATTTGCCTAGTGACATGTACCTAAAAATTTGTCAGTATCTTCTATATTTTCCAATTTATTAGAATGTAAGTTTTCAAAATAGTCCCTAATGATCCTCTGGATTTCAGAAATGTCTATGGCAATATCGCCTTTTTCATCTCAATCTTGTTGACTTCTCTCTATTCTCTCATTCTTTGGGTCAGTTTGGTTAGAAGTTTATCAGTCTTGTTTATTTTTCCAAAGAACAAACTCTGTTGCATTTATCCTCTGTATTGTGTTGTTTTCCCTCTACTTAATTAATTTTGGCTCTGATATTATTTCCTGTCTTCTAGTAATTTTGGAAATATTTAGTTCAAAATGTTTTAGGGTCTCAAGACATACCATTATTCATTTGAGATCTTTCTCTTTTATAATGTGGACATCTAATGTATTAACTTTTCTCTTAGTATCAATTTCATAGTGTTCCAGAGATTTTGTTGTATTGTATCACTGTGTGTGTGTGTGTGTGTGTGTGTGTGTGTGTGTGGTTTCTATAAGTTTTTGCTGCTGATTTCTAATTTCAATTCAGTTTGAACTGATAAGATGTATGGAATAATATTGATTTTTTTTATTTTCTAAGAATTGCTTTGTGTTCTAAAACATGGTCTACTTTGGAAGCAGTTTCTTGAGCTGCTGAGAAGAAAGTATATATTGTTGGGTGAAATAGCCTATAAAGGTCTATTAGGTCCGTTTGAATTATAGTGACATTTAGTGTCTTTATTGATTTTGTCTGGATGACCTATCTCTTATTGAAAGGTGTGTGCTGGAATTAGCCAGTATTGTTGCATTGGGATCCATCTGGAACTTAAAGTCAAAAAGTGTTTGATTTATGTAATCATATGCACCAATATTTGGAGCATCAATATTTCATATTGTTTCAACTTCTTGTTTGATTAGTCCCTTGAACAATATGTAATGACATCACTTATATCTTCTTAATTTTGCTTGAAATCTGCTTTGTCAGATATGACAATAGCTATTCTGTTTGGTTCTGTATTCTATTTGCATGGAATATCTTTTTCTTTCCTTTTATTTTTAGTCTCTTTGCATATGCATCTCCTAAAAATAGCATATAATTGGGCCTTATTTTTAAATGCATTCCACTGGTCTATCTTTTAATTGGGGAGTTAAGAATATATATATACACTTATTGCTGGGCATGGTGGTACATGCCTGTAATCCCAGTGACCCAGGAGGCTGAGGCAGGAGGACTGCAAGTTCAAAGCCAGGCTCCACAACTTATCAAGGCTGTAAGCAGCCTAGTGAGACCCTGTCTCAAAATAAAAAAAAATTTTAAAGATTGGGGATATGGCTCACAAATTACTCGTCCATGAGTTCAATCTCTGGTCCCAAAAAAAAGAAAGAAAGAAAAGAATTTTTATGTAAAGATATTTATTATTATTCCAGTCTTTTGGTTTATTTCATGGATTTTATTCGTTCTTAATTTTTATTTGCTTAATTGCTCTTCTGGGGAGTTTCAACCATTTGAGAACTCTGGGTTTGTAATTGAGTTCTTTGTGTAATATTTCTTGAAATATTTTCTGTAGTGCTTGCTTAGTGGTCATGAATTCTTTTAGTTTATCCTTATCATGGACATTTTTTATTTCTCCTCTAATTCTGAGTGATAGTATTGCTGGATAGAGCAAAATTGACCGGCAATTATTTTCTTTCAGAGCTTGGATTATCTCATACCAAGTCCACTTGAGTTTTAGGTTCTGAGTTGAGAAGTCTGAAATGTGTCTTATTGATCTACTTCTAAATGTGATCTGATGTTTTTCTTTTACAGCATATCATATCATCCTTATTTTCTATGTTAGGCATTTTGATTATAATGTGTCTTGAAAAGATTCTTCTTCTTCTTCTTCTTTTTAATCTTGTCTCTTTGGTGCTCTATATGCATCCTGTGTGTGGATGTCCTTGTCATTCCTCAAGTTTGGAAATTTTTCTCTTATTTCACTGAAAATTTTCTTAATGCTATTATCCTGTATTTTTGTGCCCTGTTTTATCCCAGTGATCTTTAAATTTTGTCTCTTAATGTTGTTCCAAATTTCTTAAATACTCTGATTATGGTATTCTTTTTCTTTTCTTTACTTTCTATTGAGTATTCCAGTTAAAAGACCCTGTCTCTGAGGCCTGAAATTCTGTTTTCTATGTCATCTAGTCTGATGGTCACATTTTCAGGTAAAATTTTTATTTGATTCATCATTTTATTTTCAGGAGTTCTGATCAGTTTCTTTTCATAGTTTCTATCTCTTTATTGAAATGGTCTTTCATCTCCATTTTTGTTCTCTTAATTTGTTCCTTAGACCTACTTGTAGTTCATTAATCACTTTAATAATCAATGCTTAAAATAATTTCTCTGGAATTTCATTCCCTTCTGTGTCTGTGTCACTTTGTTGGGGGATTATAACTTTTGGAGGAGGCTTTTTCTGCCTGTTTTCTCATGTTTTCAGAAGTCTTGCACTTGCACATCTGTTGAAACAGCCTTCTCTTCTTTGGTGTATAGTTACAGATTTTGTAATCAGCTCCATGTCGATGGCATCTCCTAGCTTCTATATGTAGGCTCAGTGTGACCCAAGCCTTAGTTTCAAGAGCTCATGCCTCACCTCTGTTTGCCACTGCAGAGCTGCTGATTCCATTCACTCTTGTAAGGCTGTGGTAACACTGTGTGTTCTTCTGAGTCATCATTTTGAAATCTTAGTCTGATTTTCAGGAGTAGATGTTCAAGAGTGGGACCTGACCCCTCTGCTGCTAGCCATTGGCTTGGGTTTCTGTCTCCTCTTTTCTGTGTGTTCAAATGCTGTTGAAGCTGATTGGAGTTAGTCTGTATGTGGAGGAAGGGCAGCTGTCACTTTGCTGAATCGAGGGGGGGGGGCAGGTACAGTCTCTATCCTATGAACTTAAGGTGTTCCAGTTGCTTCCCAGCCCCTTTCAGAAAATGGGAAACCAGCAACAAGGTGATGAATGCAGAGTTCAGTGCCCACTGTGACGTGGACACCATCACCTACCACAAAAAGGAATGGCAGAATCAGCATGGAAAACAGCAACCACAATAAATGACCACGAACTAGATCCAGCATTGAAGTACACAGCAGGTGCCAACTCTGTCTTCCATGGCATGGACAACAGCAAGCATATGGGGCAAGAATTATATAAACTAAATTTTTATTGAAGGAAATGAAACTAGTTCATTAAGAGAAAAGAAAATGGGATATGAAAGCAAAATAAAGTTTAAAATAATCAAAAAGTGGACAGAAGTTAAATCTTTCTACCAGAGGACAGGTAGAAAGTGATGGCTATAAAGAAGGAGTAAAGAATAACTAAAAGAAATAAAATAAAGAATGAAGAAGGAGAGAACAAGTGAGCTTGGCTGTTGGAGGGAGAAGAGAGAAGAGGTGGTAAGAGAAATGAAAACAAGAGTGAGAACAAATACAAAGTCAGACCAAAACCCATGAACAAAAATTCTCCCCCTCTAAAGCCAAAACAAGACAAAATAACAAATGGGTGAACACAGGGGGGGAAAGAAGAAGAATCTGGGCGCAGTGGCGCATACCTGTAATTCCAGCACTTTGGGAGGCTGAGACAGGAGGATTGAGAGTTCAAACCCAGCCTCAGCAATGGCAAGGTGTTAAGCAACTCAGTGAGACCCTGTCTCTACATAAAACACCAAAATCGGGCTGGGGATGTGGCTCAGTGGTCGAGTGCCCCTGAGTTCAATCTCCAGTCCAAAAAAGAAAGAAAGAATGAAAAGAAAAGGAAAAATAAGAAAGATGGAGAGAGAAAACCTTGAATGCATACCTGTGAGCCAGTCAGCACAGCTAGAACACACACACACACACACACACACACACACACACACGCTCACACTTTACGCTCATGCTTAGTGGGATAAGGAGTCGCTGGCATTATTGGCTGGATCCCCAAGTTGTTCTTTCCTGCCCTGTGTCCAAAGCACCTGAATTATCTGCCTCTGTGATTCTTATGTTGAATTTCAGGGTATCCCTTCGTCACCCACCCCTTTGGGAAGCCGTATTCCTGCTGCTTGAACCCCAGCCATGGAGCAATGAGAAACCATACTTCCTCTGCTCCACCACCTTTCCCTCTCTCTATAACACTTTATAATCCAAAAAAGGAAATCCACACCACACAGGGCACTTAGAAGAAGGAAGGCAGCCAACAGGGGGTCTTTAGGGAGTGGTCAGAAGAGAGGTCACCAGGGCCGGGTGGGCAGCATGACGGAGGGGCAGATGCCCCTGGTAGGAATGGCCTGAGCCCAGCTTACAAAACATTGAAGTCTTACAAGCTTCACTGGGTGTTTTAGATTTTTGTAATTGCTCATCCTTAATGTGAACTGGGTTTGGGTAAAAAAGTAATTTCTGAGAGTAGCTGATGGACAGGTGACTACTCCAGGAAGCATCATTTAAAATCCAGGGTAAACTGAGCTTGCACGGCAAAGGACGAAAAGACAATGACCTTCAGGTGGACAGCACCTGGGCAGGTCTGTGCTCCCACAAGGGATGAGCACAGAGGGATTCTCTGTGGCCTCCTCTCCCAGCCCTCCTCTGCTACCACAGAAAAGCAAGAACCATCCCTGTCCTGCTGGGGATGCTCTGAGCACGGAAGCCCCGGGGTTCGACAAAGAAAGACCACTAAGAGCAAGCGGGATGGCCGGGTCTCCCTGCTGAGAGATGAGCTGCGCGTGGGCCAGGTCCACGCCACGATCGCTTCAGGCTTGCCTGGGCCCTGGAGTTAGAGCATTCTGGGGACCCCACACCCCACACCACCTGACTACTGAGAGGGCACAGGGGAGGGCACTCCACATGGAGGGCCACGTGGCGGAGGAGGCTGTGTCCTCTTGAGGAGGCTGACCCCACAGCCAGTGTCTGCCTCTGCTTATCCTGAAGGTGAAGGTGAACTCTGCACAAGCTGTGGTGAGGAGGCCACAGAAGCCATGTCCCCCAGCTGGGAGCAAGGACAGGGAGCAGCGCAGAGTCCGCGGAGCTGTGTGGCCAGCGTTGCCGACAGAGCCGGGCAGAAGCCTGACCAGGACTTGGGCACCCGTTCATGAAACTCAGCACATGTCAAACCCCTTCACCAAGGAATTCAGGTGCGCGCGGCCGCTGGGGGAGGGCCGCACTCCAGCTGCAAGGATTCCACCAGCGGCCTTCCCAGCCTGGCCCGCGTGCTGTGCGCCACAAGCGCCTCTGCTCTGGTTAATTAGCCAGGCCCCTGCTAATCTCTCCAACCATGCAGGCGGCAGGAGCCGCAGGCGGAGGAGAGGAGCGAAATCACAGTCCCCAGTGGGCCCAGAGCACGGGGAGCCTGGGGCGAGACCAGCAGTTCTGTCTGCAAGGAAGAGCCTCCGCAGGGGGATAGAGTCGGCACACAGAGGCCAACCTCAAGGAGGCCAAGGCCCAGAGAGGACAGACAGGAGGGCGCCCGCTGTGGCTCCCCGGCCCTGGCAGCCGCAGGCAGGATCTCTGTGCTGTCTCCTCTCTCACTTCCTCTCCAGCAGGTGCAGGATGAGTCATTCCCAGCAAGACAGCCATTTAGGCGCTTTGGTGGCTGTTGTCGTTGGGAGCCGTGTGCCTTTCCGACCTCATTAGGCATGGACAGCCATCTGCATGAGCACGGGAGCCTCCCACCACACGCCACCCCGCAGGCCTGCCCTTCCTCTGTGGAACGTTCTCAGCAGCCCCTGCTCGCCCCTACCTTCCTTGTTCTCGGGAATCAGGGGGAATCGGTGTTCCTGTCCCAGCGCAGCCCCCCTACCCCCCTGTGCCTCCCGCAGGCGCTCTCTTGGCCCAGGAGGGTGGGCTTTGAAGCTGCAGCGCCAGGCCCTCCTGTTCCCTCCACACCATGCCACATGCTGCTCCTGCTGCCTCGAACCCTCCCATTCCTGTCCACAAAGAATTACCATAGCAACCAGCTCTGCCCCCTGCCTGGAGCAGTGTCCTCCTAGGACTCCCAGGGCACTGGGCTCCTGGTGCAACCCTCCCTCGTTTCTCTGTGCAAAGGCAGATGTGAGGGAACCAAAGGGACCCGAGATGTCCCGGCAGAGACGTCCACCTGCCTCAGAGATGTGCCAATTGCAGCCCCCACGCAGCCCCACTGTGTGCTGGCACTGCCCCAACCGTCCCTCTCTAACTCCACGGAGCCTCATGATGCACACAAAGAGGGCTCAATCTGCAGAAGGAGAAACCTAGGCACACGGCTGCAGGGGCAGGTGGCCTTGCTGAACACCCTAACCCTGGACAGAAGCTTTGTCCAGCCGTCTGATTAAGTATTTCCATATTGAAATGGGAAGATAAATGCCTCCCAATCCTTCATTCAAGGAGCATTTGCCGGCACCATGTGGCACCAGGGCAGGCTGGGCTCGGGTCTGGGAGCACCAGTGGGCTGGGTGCTATGGTGTGGAGGTCAAGGGCGTGTGTGTCCCAGGCTGCTGGTATCCCCCTCTCCTTCCATGGATGGTGACCCTGGAGGTCAGGGGCCCCCGCTGGTGTTCTGACTGACCTCCACAGCTGCCTGGGGTGGTTGCTGCCCTGGAGGGATCATCTCCAGTTCTGTCTAATAACGTGGTGGAAGCACGTCACCTTCAGCTGACTCACGGTAATTACCATGACAGGATGTACCTCTGTGGGGACAGTCACACTAGACAGCTGGAGTGGAAAGCCGATTCCATGGCCACCCCCAAACTACTTGCAGGTGATGGCAGCCTCCTGCCCCCACTGGTAAGAATGACCACAGAGCGGGCTTTGCTGAGCCCAGGTGGGAGGCCGCAGGGCTGAGCTCGGGGAAGGCAAACCTTCACCAAGACTCAGAGGGTAAGGTGTGGCAGGCCACGGGCCCGCTGGAGAATTGACATGCACATGTGTGAGAGAGACCGCCGCCCACGTCTCACGATGATATCATAGAAATGGAGCACTTGTGAAGTGCACTGCGCGCGAGAGGGAATGTCACTTCTAGAGGACACCCTGCTCCCTTGGGGACCAAGTGCGTTGCTCATCTTCCTCCAGAAGAGCCTTTCTCCGTTGGCGGATGGCACGGAAACAAGCCGGAGCCGGTCTGGCGGGAGCTCTTGTGTGAGTTCCCTGCAGATGCTGTGACTCGGGTGACTCACAACGACACAGCTTTACCGTGTCTGGTTTTAGAGGTCAGCAGTCCAGAGTGGCTCCCTGGGCTGTGAAATCGAGGTGTGGCGGGCTCTGCTCCCTCCTAACATCCTGCCTTTTGCAGCTTCTCTAACTGCCTGCATCCTGGACTCAGGGGCCACGTCAGCCACCACACCACCACCACCACATCTCCCTCTCGTGAGCCTCGATGGGGCCAGCGTGGATAGTCCAGGGCCATCGCTTCCATCTCAGAATCCTTAGCTTGCTCACACCTGTGAAGTCCCCTGGGCCACATGAGGAGCCTGCTCACAGGTCTGGGAGCAGGACATGGCCTCCCAGGCTGCAGTGTCCCTCCCCCTGTTGACTCACGGAGGTTCCTCCACTAAGTGCTGCATAGAAGGTGAAAGGGCTGCCGTTCCACAGGTGAGACACTGGAGACTCTTGACAGCTGGCCACGGTCTCAGAGCTGGTAAAGCGCAGACCCAGGGCAGGTGTCTGGTCTCATCTCCCTCTGTCACATCTGCCTTTAACGTGGTGAGCTCTTGAAGGGCTGCACAGAGCACCTGCTGGACAGGACAGCTCCAGCCAAGCCCTCAAAGACAGTGGCTCAGTGCCCACCTAATTCAGTCGCCATCTAATTAGCCCACCGTATAAAGAATTAAGTAGAAATTTTAACTACAGAACGCATTTTCTTTCTGAGGTTTGGACGTGAGAACTTCAGGGGTCGTATAATTCTATGAAAACCCCCAATAACAAAGCAGACTAAACCCCACCAATGCCAGAGCTGGCCTGACCACATGCAGGCCCACCTCGGAAGCCCAGCCATCCCACCAACACATCTGCACAAGCCGTGCAAACTGAGTGGCCACCTGCTGACCATTTATTTGATACTTTGCATTTTCAGCTCGGTGAGCCTTGGGCATTGTGTCCCCCTGGCCAGGAGGCAGGATCCAGGTGCGTGGGAAGCCTCTCTCCCAGGTTCTCTGCTCCGCCTCCAGCTCCTAGAACAGGTCCTGGCACATGACCTGCACATGCTCAGGGAACCCTTGCTGAATGAATCTTGATCACAGACATAGAAACTCCCTTCTGGGTCTGATGCAGTCCAAATCCCCATGGGAGATGGGATACTTTAAAAGTGTGGAAATTCAGCCAGGTGTGGTGGCACGCACCTATAATCCCTGCACTCTGGGAGGCTGAGACAGGAGAATTGTGAGTTCAAAGCCAGTCTCAGCAACAGCAAGACACTCACTCAGTGAGACCCTGTCTCTACATAAAACACAAAAGGGCTGGGGATGAGGCTCAGTAGTCAAGTGCCCCTGAGTTCAATCCCTGAAACTTAAAAAAAAAAAAAAAAAAAAAAAGGTGGAAATTCCAGAACCTTCCCAGAGAAGATAAGAAGACATGAGAAACAAGAGAGAGTCAAAGACCAGGAGATGAGAGACATTGGAAGGGAACCACATGAGATTGCTGAGGACTGGCCTGTGCCATGCTCTTTGCCCCAGTCTTGGAGAGAGCCCTGCTCCCATGACCTCAGCACCCGCCCAGGAGGAGCTGTTACTGGGAAAGGAGCAAGTAATACCAAAACCACATGCCAGGTGAAGAGGAGAGCAGAGCTTGGGCTGTACCCCAAGGACTCAGGGGAAGCCACCTGCAGGGAGCTGGACCGATGGCAGATCATAGGCAGGGATTTCTTCATCTGCACCACCTCCCTCAGGGGCGTGTGTTAGATACACCCATTTCAAGCAAACAGAATAGTCATAAAAACTTGCCTAAGGTCAACACAGTCACACGAATTTTATTTTTTGGTTCACAAAGCAGCTCTTGCTCCAGAGTCCCCACGGGGTATTGGATAGAGAAGTGAAGGCCTTCTCCCTGGCCAAGAAGGGCACTGTCCATGAGAGCGTTTCCTCAGGCACCTGTCCATCCTCTTTAGGCCTTTTCTGATGTGCTACCACCTGGAGCATCATTCACCATTTCATTTACTCACTCTTCCTCTACCAGAATCTGGGTTATCACTACCACCCAGGGGAAGCAGGTATCACTTGTTATAAGATGAAGAAAACTACAAAAGTTGACACAGTGAACACAATCTAACTTTCTAAAGTTGTCCGTGGGGGAAAACACTCAGTGTATATCAGCACTTGTACAAATCTCAGAGCTATTTGAAGGCAAAATACAGAATACGTAAATAACAAAAATGTAATAACGATGTCATCAGCTACTAATTCTGTGCTCCAGGCAAGGTTTAGAAGTGCAAGAAATAAAAATAAAAATCATTCCATACTTCCACCTGGGAATCCATTGGAGGCTTGTCCTCAGACTCTAGAACTGGGAATAATGTCCCCACTGTGGCAAATGATTTTTCTTTGGTTTCTTTACTTCCAGACATAAGGTAATATGAGCAAAGGCATCAACTCGACATGGAAGCGTTTTTGAGCATTAAGCTAATTACTTACAATTTGTACTTAAGATGCAAGAAGTACCCATTTTCTTGCTCAATGACCCATTTTATGTGCTGTGGTGGGCTGCAGGTGCCCCATGTCAGTCTCCGCAAATGTGTAGATCTGGAGGCGGTTCAGTCCATGTTCTCACATCTCGACCTCACTTTAAAAACCCATAAAAGTCATGCCCAAATGGTCTGAAAGAAAAATCTCTGATGCTCATCCTGATGAGGATATAAATCCAATGCCTGCTCTGACGGGCGCTGCCATTTTTCCTCTCCTCCAACAAATGGCCTGTAGATCTGGGAACCCATAGAGCCCTGTTTGATTTATTTCCCACATTCACATTAATTCAGGCAATGTGAGCTCCTCTGCTAATGAGCTGGAGGCACGTTTGAAGACGAGGCCCTGGGTTCAAACCTCACCAAAGAGAAAACATAATATCACTGAAGAGGGATCCCCCACAGGTGGGGAAACCAAAGTATCTTAAATGAAAACCTGTAATGTAGAAAGTCATGCTTCAGAATCAAGAATTGTGTGCCTGAAACAAATGAGAAAGGGCATTGTTTGCACACGATCCTTCTGGTGCAGTGTCAACATGCACCAGCTAGGGATATGAACAGACTGGGATTTTGAAATAGCAGAGCTCTGGGCTATGGCATTGGAATTTGTGATGCTGGCACTATTTTTAATCCAACTCGATAAAGTAAATCTCCCTCTGAACACATGTCATTCCTGAGCCCCGCATCTCCTACTCACTGAGATCTGCCTACCGCTGCCACCCTGGACTGAGCATGAAATAATCACCCAAGATTCAGCAATCTGATGCCAACCTTAAGTCATCAGCTTAATCAAGGGAGTGCTGGAAGATCTGCCCAAGATCTGCCCTCCCATTCCATGATCCCCTTACAGCTCTCTTCAGGGCATCACTGCTTTCTACAAAATACTGTGCTCCACACTGCCCATAGACAAATTTCTGCCACTGAAATCAAGTAAGAGTTGAATTTCTGCTGCTCAAACAGTGTCTGAGGTGGATGGTATCTGCACATCTCCAACTCCTTGGGTGGAGAGTGGACCACAACTCTGGGCATGGTGAGGAAACACCTGGGCCAGAGATGAAGGATTCCACGTATGAATGATGCGTTGGCACAGTCTTGACAGCAAGTGTCTGGAGAGCACCAGAACTCACTTTCTCATCCCAATATTTCTTAGGGGAATCTATTGCTTACTACATGTGAGGAACAGAGTATAAAATTCAAGTAATGATAAGTATTGTCATGAGATCAATAGTTGCTTTTATTCAAAACTATGCACCAGTTATTCTAAGCACTTTGCATATATCTTTGAATCATCAAAGTAACTGCAGAGGTACTATTACTAGTCTTATTTTATTGGTGAAGAAACTGAGGATCATGAAAATTAAGTAACTTGTCCCAGATCACAAATGGTGAGTGGCAGAATCAAGATGAGGACTTGGGTCACTGCAAACAATATTCTGATGAGCAAGACAAGGACCTCATCTTCAAGCCATTCATGTCCTAAATTGGGAGATGAGGAAGTTATAGTAAAGCCATTGTGATGAGAGTCATTGTGGAGGGTAAAAAAGAAACAAGATTGAGCTTCCTGTTGTAGGAACCACAAAGTGAACAAAAATTATAACACACAGGCCTTCAACACAGGGCATTGAGCAATGAAGGATGCTCATCCCAAGAGAAGAAAGGCAAACAAAGTGAGCCCTCTGCTCACCCCCAGAAGACTCCCTGAGTTCAGAGAAGGAGCTCCAAGTTCAGGGAGACCAAGTAGAATTCCATTTGAAACACAGGTCATCAGAGAGTCAGCAGCAGCACAGAGAACCCATGATCTGAAGAGCATCCAGCTGGGCATCAATCAACACACTGGGATGAGGGAGCTCTCCACACATGTGAGGACCACACCTGAGGCCAGGTGTAAAACACCTCTGAAGAGTTAGATCTAGTTGTGCCCACTGCTCACGTGGGCCAGAAATTTTGAGTGCCTGCTTCAAGTAGCCAGGATTGCTGCAATGGTCATGGGGCACTGAGAAGGGATCTTAGGAAAGTTTTCTCCCCAGAGTGGGGAATAACTTAGCTCTGGTCTGGGAACTTCTCTATTTCCATCAAACAAATCTTAGCAGAAAATCTTACATGAGAAAACTGTTTCCAAGGAATTTAACTGTATCCCAGAACAAATGCTAATAACTTTGTGTAGAAACACAAAAATATCAAACAACCAACAAGGTTAAAGCTCACAGTGTCTGACATCCAATCAGAGCAGATGAGGAAAATTCAACCATAATGAGGTAATCAATCAAAACCATACTAGAGCTGACACATATGTCCAAAACCATACCAGAGCTGACACAGATATTTTAAGTTAATATAACCGTATTTGGGAAGGGGGGTCAAAGAAAAAAATATTTGAAGAAATAATGGCTAACAACTTTCCAAACTTAATGCAAACTAGAAACCCTGAGATCCAAGAATCTCAACAAACCCCAAGTACACCAAACAGAAACTACATCAAGGCCCATCATAACTGAATTGCTCAAAATTAGTGAAAAACAAAATCTTAAAAGCAGCGAGAGAAAAAGAGCATATTCTGCACAACGCAAGCAGATGTGGATGACTGCGGACTTTCTATTGGAAACAATGCAAGTGAAAAGATAGTGGAACAACATCTTTATTTTTTTAACTTTTTTTCTTTTTAAAATTTATTTATTCTACTTAGTTATACAAGATGGAAGAATGCTTTTTGATTCATTGTACACAAATGGAGCACAACTTCATTTCTCTGGTTGTACGTGATGTAGAATCATACCATATATGCAGTCACACATGAAGCTAGGGCAATGATGTCCATCTCATTCCACCATCTGTCCTGCCCCCATGCCTCCTCCCCACTCCCTCCCCTTTGACCAAAATTCTTTCATTCTTCCCATGCCCCCTCCTCCATTATGGATCAGCATCCACTCATGCCAGTCAGAATGGCAGTTACCAAGAATACAAACAACAATAAGTGTTGGCGAGGATGTGGGGGAAAAGGCACACTCAAATGTTGCTGGTGGGACTGCAAATTGGTGCAACCAATCTGGAAAGCAGTATGGAGATTCCTTACTTGACATGGAACCACCATTTGACCCAGCCATCCCTTTCCTCAGTCTATACCCAAAAGACTTAAAAACAGCATTCTACAGTGGAGCAATATCTTTAAAGAACTGAAACAAAAAAGTGTGTCAACTGAGAATCCTACACACAGAAAAAAAAACTGTGAATTAAAGAAAAATAAAACTATTCACAGACATAAAAGAAAAGCTGAAAGAATTCAGCAATGGCAGATCTTTACCATAAGAAATGTTCAAGAACATCCTTCAGGGAAAAGAAAGAATGCTAAGTGGAAATCTAGAGCTGCATCAAGGAATTAAAGTTGCTAAGAATGGTAACTATGTAGGTAAATGCATAGATTTCTTATTATTTAAATTATTTTGGAATATAACATGTTTTAAATGAAAATGGTAATTTATGTTGTGGTTTCCAGCATGTATAAAACTTCATTGTATGATGACAGCAGCATAAAGACAGGAGGGGAGAGAGAAGTGGGAGCTGTCCCCAGGCTGTTACGCACCTGCAGGTTTTACAGACCCGGTGCAGTGGTGCTGCTTGCAGGCGGTGGCGACAAGCGGCAGGTACACACTGTAAAGCCCACATCCACCTGCACAATAGCCAAACAAAAAGTTCAAGCTAGGAATTCAATGAAGCAGATTGAAAGGAATCAAAAGAAATATTTGATTCTTTCATGTAGGTAAGGTAGAATAGGAACAGAGGGCAAGGTGGGTACTGAGAGCCTAAAATCTGACCATATGAACAATCGTATAGAAGGTGAATGGCCTGCACACCAGTTAAAAGGTAGAGACAGTCAGAATGGGTAAAAGAGCTGATCTAACTCCTTGCTGCCTTTAAGCAGTGGACTTTCATACAAAGATACAAACAGGCTAAGGATGGAAAACACACACATACATATGCTCCAGCTGACTCTATCGGGAATAAAGGAAGAATGGCCATATTAATATCAGTCAAAGTTGATTTCAGAGTAAAGAATATTATCCAACATAAAGAAGGTCATTTGAGCGATAAAGGGGTGAACTCATCAAGGGGCACAATCTAAATTCTTATGCACCTGATAACAGCTTCAAAACACAAGAAGCAGAAACCAACAGGACCTCAGGGAGAAAAACACAAATGTAGATTTATAATCAGAACTATTCACAGCCTTCTGCCAATAATTGATAGAAATAGAATCTGGGAAACAGTAGGGGTATAGATATGAACAGCAGTCAAGCAACTTAATTGACATTTAGTTTTACCAGCGTACAAGGAACATGTGTCCAGATAAACAATGCTCCGGGCCATCAAATAAGACAGAACGCCTTTAAAAGGCCAATGTAGATGTGCATGTCCTCTGATGGAAATAGAGTTAAATTATAAACAAACAACAGAAATATCCCTAGAAAATCCCCCCAGTGTTGGCAAACTGAGCAGTGTGCTTCAAAACAACACACCAGATGAAGGGGAAATAGAGGAGAGCTGGAGAATGTTTTGAATCAAAGGAACTCATCAAATTTTGTGAGATTTCCCTAAAACAGTACTCAAGGGGAGATTTGCAACATCAAACCCTTGTGTTAGAAAAGAGGTCTCAAGTCAACGACTTCGGCCTTCACCTATCTACAAGGGAGGTTGGTGTCTGCCAGGGGACAAGGACACAGGGAAAGAAGGAGGCTTTCAGACGATGTTGGGCCATTGGACATTCGTGAGAATTTGAGATATATGATATTCAGACCAGAGTCCCTGCAGGTTGCCCACACAGAGCCATCAGGACAGAGGATGGGCGAGGGCGTGCGAGCGATCCCCCAGGGAGATGCAATGTGACAAGGGCATGGTCAGTCCAGGACTGAACCCCAGAGGGCCATGCAGATGAAAGAGGGTCTGGTCATCTGGTGATGAGGAGAGGATTCCAGGGAAGAGGGCGAGGCGGAGGACTACGTGCAGCAGGAACTGGGGAGGAAAGTGCTCCCCGGAGCCCCTGCAGGTTGGAGTAGGAAGCTCTCTGCCACCTTCCTGGGAGCGCTGGTGGAGCACCAGGGAGCAGGGCCCGAGTGCGGAGTCAGTGGGGCCGGAAGTGGAAGCGGTGAATGCTGCGTTCTTTTAAGATGTTTGAGTAAACAACGGGGAGGAAGCGCGTTATCTCAAGCACAGAGTGTGAGCAGGACAGCTTCTCAAGGCAGGAGACACAGGTGTTTACAGGGACGGTGGCAGGAGCCACCACCCAGCAGAGGTGGGGCTGGGTCCCAGGAAAGCACATTCCCCGGTCCAGAGTGCAGGCCACTGGCAGGCCCACCAGGAAGAGCCTCCCGGTGATGCCTGGGGAGGAAGGACCCTAGAGATGTGCAGCTCAAGACCTGGCCCTCTGCTCCCCTTGGCACCTAGCAGCAGGGAGGACACCCCGAAAATGCCTTGTAGGCACGCTCTCAAAGGAAATGGAGCACACAGAAAACCCTTCCAGCTGAGACCCTAGATGGTTCTGTTTCTAACACGTACCTTCTGCACATCTTCGTGTTTGGTTCAGTGTGGAGCCCAACACACCGTCACCCCACCATGGCTCCGTCCAAACTAAAATCAAGTTTTGCCGCCTTGCGTATGCAGCTGGCCAGTGGGTGCCATCCGTGGTGGAGGTGGATCAGGTCAGCCTCGGCCACCCAGGGGGAGACTATGGAGGCCATGCACACCATCACGAACCAGCCAAACCACCAGGAAGATGCTCTTCAGATGGGCCACGGCTCTGTGGGGACAGGGACAGCGCTGGGTGGGTCTGGCGGAAGGGCGGCCGCTTGGCTGGAGGCTGTCTCCCCCTCTGAGTCACCTCAATGCGGAGCCTTTACTTTCCTGCCTCTAATATGAGAATCACGATGGAGCCAATGTTACAGGGTGGAGAAGGCCCATGGGCAGTGGCCACACGGGGGAATGTGTCCTGGAGCTGCCCACAGGTACTGAGGCTGGGGCAACTCTTTGGCACGACTTTTGTGGAAAGCCAGTCCCCATTAAGAGGTTTAAAAAGCAGTTCCTCATCTAAGTATGTATCCTAAGGAAACAATGAGAACTGTTGCTGGACAAAGAAATCCTGGCTGTCCCCGGCTCTGCTCTTCCTCCTGTGGTGTCTACAGAACCAAGTTCAGAATAAATGCATACAGTGAACATGTGTTGAAGGCATAAGCAAAGACTTGCTCGGTAGGATGCTTGTGGTGGTGTCATTTATGAGAGGAACTGACAGCTGGTTTCCTAGACTATGGCAATCCATGCAGTGGAATATTATGCAGCTCTTAAAATGCTGTTCCGAGGAATATTTGATGAAAGAACAAAGTATTCACAGTACAATGTTAGGGAGGAAAAAGCCACCGGAACGCAGAATTATAATCCCATATCATTCAGATCTGTGACACAGATGTAAGAACATGTAGCATAGTATGGAAAAGTAACAACTAGACTTAACCCTGAGTGGTTGACTGTAGGACATTTCATTTCGTTCTTTGTGCTTATGTTTGTTTATTTTGTTCGACGACTATCATTGCTTTTTATAATCAGAGGAGAAATGTTATTTAAGTACAGATGGGAAACAATTCATGGCAGATAGTTGGAAAAATTAGTCATGTATGGCCATGAAAGGGACCCTTCAGAAATTGGCAACAATGGAACCGGAGTGAGAATGTCCAGTGCCTTAGAGCTGGGAAACGAACATGAACTTCAAGTCGGCGCAGGGAGTGCGGTGTGGGGAAGCCGCAGACAACACGGGAGCATCCCCAGAAGACGTAGCCCCCGTCAGCTAATGCAAAAGTATGTGAGATTTCACTCCTCAGAACTGCTCCCTTGAATTGTTTATTGTGCACCGACCTTCTTGTATGAATTGAGGAGCTTTGCAACTTAATTTTAATTTCTAATGTGCCTGGTGCTGATTCTCAGTTATTTTTCCTGTTTAAAACCCATTAGTAGAGATGAAGAAATTGGCTTGTGTTTTATGCACCTAGTTCTATATTGTTTTTGTGCATTTATAACCGGCCTCTGGAGCTCAGTCCCCCCTTCATGATTTAGCAGTGCAAGATGTTACACCAATTTATCAGAAAGAAGATGGGGAACAGACTCTGCATATTAAACGTGAAGATTCTTCTACAGTCTGCTCAACAACCAAGAGGAAGTGTGTCTTTTACCTTGCAACAGATGCTGCTCTTGGAAAGCGTTTCCATGGCTTGGCATGTCGGTTCATTAATTCCCAAATCAGACCGAGTCCTGGAAAATCGTGGGACAGCTTGTGGCCGATGACTGATTTTCACATTTATCTTTTGAAGCAGCATGATTGGCTTGGGGCTGTCACCGAGGCTGAGATGCACCCGTGCGTACCAGCCTCCCTGCTTTACAAAACGGCACAGTTTTCAGGACGTTGCAAAGCCTTAGACTCAGGACAGGATTCTGCAAAGAAGTCCGGGGTGCAAGGGCACTTGAGTCTTCAGTCCCCGAGATGCAAAGAGCCTAAAGAGGGCTTGTTTATTTTCATTTTTGTTTTGTTTGTTTTTTTCAGAAATTCAAGCAAAAGTGCCAAAACAGACTCCCAGGCCTACTTCCCTGGCCACAGGGCCAGCTTCTCCCAATAGCAGCTCAGCCCTGCCCACTGTGCTTCTGCCCCATACTCCACAGTCACCGTGGAGGCTGCTGACAGGAACCCAGTCCTGGAGGGAGCTGCAGTTGGAGATGGCGTCCTCTCCTCCCAATAACTTCCCATCACCTGCTCTTGTTCCCTTGTGAGTCTCTCCCTGCTCCCTGTGGTCCCAGGGAGGTTGTCAACCATGGAGCTGGTCACCTGCCTCTGCCTCATGCAAGTGGCCTGTAATCTAAGCTGGCCAATGACAGTATTTCCCTCCCTTGGCCACAGTGATTGATTCGAAGATCAGCCACGGGACTTAAGACACCAGAGGCTGAGAGCTGGGGTTTGGGTTCCATGACATTCTGCCATTTCTGGAAGCACAATCTGAAGAAGTGTGTCCTTGTCCCTCACCTGCCATGAGCTACTTGGACTCTCTCTCTCTTTTTTTTTTTTTAATTTTTTTTAGTTGTAGATGGACACAATGTCCTTATTTTATTGCTTTGTATGTGGTGCTGAGGATCGAACCCAGGGCCTCACGCATGCGAAGCAAGCGCTCTACCGCTGAGCTACAATCCCAGCCCTTGGACTCTCTCTTTGTGGAGTGTCTTAACGAGGACACCACGGGGCTACACAGGCCGGGCCTTTGCTTGCAGCTCCGTCTTCCTTACCTTGCCAGCTGCGTGCGGAGAGCTGCCAGGGAACGTGACCAAGCAAAGAGGGGCAGGGCTGAGGGACGGGGGCATGTGTCATGTGCTGCTGCTTCCCTGCAGCCGATGTCCCTTGAAGCCTGTCCACTTTGGCATCTGAAGCCACCCTGGCCGAGCCTAAGTCAGTCTGAGTTGGCCATTCGTCTCTTGCAAGGGGTCTGACCACCATAAAGTAATGCATAATCCAATCTCTGAAAGCCAAAGATGGTTTTTGTATCAAGTTACTTAATTGCTTTTATCTCCTTGAAAGAAAATCTTTTTTGAAACATTTCTGGGAGGAAAGCATCAGGGTTGAATTTCATTCTCACTCAAGTCCCAAAACCCAACCGAGAGTCAAGCACAAGTTATGGGCTGGTCAGCAGGCGATTTTCTTTCTGGAATATATTGTCCTTTTAACAGCAAGTGCTATTTCTATTTGCTGCAAGTAGGATTTTCGATTACTCCTTTGACACCCAGATCACTCATTGCTTTTTATTACACCGTGGATTTGGAAAGAAATATGCTCCTGACAGCAACTTTATTTGAATTCTTCTGCTTAGGTTAATAGCAAATAAAAGGCGAGATGACCACAGGTCCACGCCAAGGAGGCAGGGCTTGTGCCCGGGAGCCGGCTGGTCCACACGCAGGCACCCTCCACGCATCCTGCACCACGGTGCTTATGGCTGGTGCTGTCAGCCTTCCACAGTCATAGGGATTCTTGGCCAGTAGAGGTAGTCTCTCCTTTGTTCCATTTCCAGCTAGAAACCAGCCTGAGCCAGGGCTGGGCTCAGCTTTCTCCTGCACAGTTGGCTTCATGCGAGACGCAGGTGTGTTTCAGGCATCACTGTGACCAAAAGGCCTGACATGAACAATTGCAGAGGAGGAACAGTTTATTTTAGCTCAAGGTTTCAGAGATTAAGTTCATGGTCGGCCGACTCCATAGCTCTGGACAAGGCAACAGGAAGCAGAGAGAGTTCCACTCACCAGGAACAAAAGAGAAACCCAAAGGCACACCCACCCCCAGGGACCCACCTCCTCCAGCCACACCCCACCGGCCTACAGTTACCACCCAGCTAGTCCCTATCAGTGAGGGGATCAATGCAGTGATTGGATTGAGACTTCCCTAACCTGATCATTGTCCACACATGAGCTTTGGTGGGGACGCCCCACATCTAGACCATAACAAGGTGATACATCCCCACTGTACAGATAACAAACACACACCTGAGGCCCAGGAAGCTGAGGGCATGAGCCCAAGACGAACAGCAAAGGGGCCAGTGCAGGATTCCGACTCAGCTCACCTAAGCTGGAGGGGCCTCTGGCCTCTACCACCGTCCCCAACACTGCCGAATCTGCGGGGACACGGGCATCCTCGGACAGGTGCATTTCACATGAAAATCCAGAAACACACACCTACCAACAGGGACTTCATCACATGTGTGTCCCCAGCATCACTTGGGCATTTTGACTGAGCTTCAGGCAGGCCGTAGCATGGATACCGGAGAATCCCCCACAGGGCATCTCTGAGCCCGGGGTGGGGTGGGAGGGTTCCGTGGGATGTCTGTTCCGTGGGGTGGGAGGCTGTTACGACCATGAGAATCTGTCTAAATCCCATCCAGCATCGGAGCAGCGCTGGCCCCCTTCAGACGCTCAGCTGTGGCTGCACAAAGATCTTCTTTGCAAATGATTCTCTTCCTGCCTCCTCTCCTTGTCTTCCTCCTCCTCTTTCTCTTCCCCAAGACAACCCAAGACGCCCATGTCCCTGCACTCCATAGGGATGGGCATGGAGCACTCAGGGCCTAATGCCTGCTTGCCATTCCCCTGGTGCAGGCCAGGGAAAGGATGGAGAAACACGCAGGTCAGCCACTCCCTCCTGTGCCCAGACCACTGTCTGTTCAGCTCATCCTCAGAGTCCTCCTGAGGGGGTGTCTCCCCAAGGAAAGGCCCAGCAATGACCATGAATACCATGGCTGCTGTGGAGGTGGGAAAGGGGACGGAGCCGACACTGTCCTCAATAGCTCTATGACACTGATCAGAGCCACTGCAAGCCTGGCCACGCCTCCAGTCCTGGCTATCACCCAGAGCCCCACAGGTGTCCATCCTGAGCTTTTCTTAGATCCCAAATTTTGGTGGATTCGCATTAAAGAAATGCTTTGTGTCGCTCTTCATGGTACTATAAAGACGCTAGCCACATCTAACGCGTGTTAAATCAGGCAAAAGAGCAAATGCGCAGCCCAAGACCACACCAGAGCTCAAATCTGGAGAAGAGGAAACGCGACTTTGGAGAATAGTGGTGATTTCCCAGGGAGCCGTCCGCAGGGTTGAAGGCCTGGCCTGGCACGAGATCACCCGCGCTTCTGACGCAGGCTGCACTAGTTCCTAATCCCATCGTCGTGCTGCGTGACCGTTCTTTGGAAGGACCTGGAACTCGTGGAAAGAGGTAGGGTCCATTTCAGGAGAGGGTACAATTTAGATCAGCCAGAGGAAACTGTGAGTGGCAGTCGGGAGGCGACCCAGTGTGACGCTCCTGTCGTCCTTGCCCTGGAGTCAGGTTGTATTGCTCCTCTGCCTGGACCGGCGACGACATGCTTGGAATGCGGTCACCCAGGGAAGTGCATGTGGGCGTCAGCACCCCGTCTTTCCTGGGGCTCCTTCCTGAAGACTTGATTGCCCACTTGGTTGAGCTCCATCTCTAGGTCAGTTCATGCCATGAGGCCAGTTGTCCCCCTAAATCACATGGTTGGTTTTTCTGGAATGGCCGGCTTCCACCCTGAGATCCCATGTGGCCAGCGTCCTCTCAGGAATGACACACATCACCTCTCAGAATCAGAGGCCAAAGACAAGACCTCGCTTTGGGCAAGGTCAAGTTCTTTCTGGCACAGGGGTGCAGAGATGGGAGTGCTGACCTTGGTGTGGGGTGGTGTAAAACGCCCTTGGCTACAGGGCCATGAGTATATGGGGTAAGTCGCTGACCTTAGGACAAATCATATCTGGTTCCAAAAGTGTACCCACAAAAGTGGCCTCTCAGATTCCAGGGCTTAGTGGCAATCATGGAGGGGCAGCAGCAGGAAGAACAGGGGGTGCTGGACCCCCATGGCATCGTTTGGCATTGTGATTCCAGAGCTGTCGATGTCAACGGCGTCTCTCCTCTCACAGATGGGAGCCCCTGGCAGCCGGGGGCTGGTGGCCTCTGGTTTGCCCTCCTACCTGCAGTCAGAGAGAATGCACTCCCAGACAGAGCCGCAGAGCCCGGCTAGGTAAAATGCAGTGTCTCGCCCTTATTTTATTCTCTGCATTTCTCTGCTTGTTGAGTTGAGAATTGTAACCCTATTATTAATTCATTAAGAAACAAGATTCCATGCAAAATAATGTGTTTACCCTCTTAGGTTAAGGTGGGGTGATTATTAGCAAGGTGTCAGGCAGTGAGATACAAACGAGGTTGGGGGTAAAGGAGCCACATCATTTCTCTCTGGTCATGGCCACGGAGCCGAGGAGGGGGGACGGTGGTGCTCCTTCTCTGACACATGGTCTGTTAGCATCCAGGTGAGCTCCCTGGGGAAAGTATGAGAGGACGGTCTCTACATCAGGGCTCCGTGGTGCACAAGAGGGCTCATTTGTGCCCCATAAGCTCTTGGAGAAGAAGAACCAGCGGGTGCTCCATTTTATAAAATCTCTGTAAGAAATGGAGACTTTATCTCAGGGGAATGAGTTGCAGAGAAGCCTCCGGGTTATTAAAAGAGTCCATTAATAAGGCCCAGGGAGAGTCAGGTGCGCCATCCCCAGGCTTCCAAGAGCTGACTCCAAGAAAGAACCTCTGCACAGCCGCCTCCCACACCTCCCACAGACCTCTGCTGGCATTATCCAGAGCCCGAAATGCTTTGAGAAAGCTCCAGAACCCCTGGGACCTCCTGCAAGCTGACCCTTCTACCCACCCTGGACCGCACTACCCTTTCAGGACTTGAATTAAAATCTCAGGTTTAGGAACCGTGAGCACAAGAGATGTTTTATGGCGACAGTTTTTCTTCTTAGAAAAACTCTTACTCGTTCTTTATGGTTTTTGGAGTTGGATGCAAGGTCTCTTCTTTAAGAGGAAGACAAATGTATGTGAACAAATAGCAGAAATATCCCTCCAAATCAAACAGCCAGTGAAAGAGAGATGAGATGCCATCCCTGCAACGCATAAGCCAAGGAATCAGGAAAAGAAAGAAGGTCCAGCAAGGGAGGGAGAAGAAAAGCAGAACTTTCCAGATCGTTCCAAAATGGAAAATACTGCGGCCTTCGCTGGCGGTTTGGGCCGTCACAGGGAATAGCTCTTCTCCGTATTAATGGGCTCTGCCCTCTCTCCCACTAATGACTAATCTGCTTTGTCTTGAGGATGCTTTTTCCAACACACTCTGCTTTGGTTTGCTTTCTGTTTGCACCTACCAATAACGCCTCTGCTTTTCACAAGTGGCCTGCCCAGGACAGCCAGGACTCTGGACTGGATTCCTGATTGGAATGGAGTCAGCAGCTCCATTCGGATGCTCCAGCCATGTGCCCATTGCTGGGACCTGCAGTTCCGCTCCAAACAGAAGGGCTTTGGCCTCAGGTGGGTTTTTTGTTTTTATCTCCTTGAGTCTCAGAGTCCTTGTTAGTTCCTGGAGCTGTGATAAATGACCACATAGGGTGGTGCAAACAGCAAGCACCTCTCTCACCGCCACAGAGGCTGGAAGTCCAAGGTCAGGGATCCAGCAGCTCCTCTCCCAACCCCATCATCTTGGGGGCTAGAGGGACCCTGCAGCCCTCCTAGTGCAGAAGGTTCTCATGCAAAACCTATTCAAGAATCAAACTGTGTACAAATGCAGTGGGGCATGAACCACACCCCCTCACTTGCTGTTCAGAGACATTGGGCAACCCATTGCTTAGGGACTCAAGCTGACTTCCCTTGAGGTCAGCATCTACCTCTCTGAAGCCCTGAGACCTGCATCCCAAACCTCCTGCTCCTCTTAGAGCTCTGTCCTCAGGGAGAACAGAGCTGTTCATCAATCAAGTATTGACAAGTGAGAGCTGTCGGTGCAGATGCTGAGCCAGGAGGACCAAATCCTCCAGTGATCAGTGCCCCGGCGAGCCTCATTTGCCAGCCTCTGAGCCCACCCTGCAGCTCCCCTCCTGCTCAGAGCTGTAGATTCCTCTCCACGGAGCCAGGCTCCACTACCCAGTGGTGCAAGGGAGTCAAGCTGCAGGGTTGGCACCCAGATCCCAAGAGGCCAGGAGAATCTTGGCTGAGGGGTCTTGGGTTCACCCACAAAGCTGAGCCCCAGACTGGGGCTTGGTGCACACATTTCAATTGGGAGCAGACCCTAAACAGAGGAAGCAAAGAGCAGAGAGAGGGAAGCACAGCCCAAGGGCGGGTTCCATGGGTGCTGTCCTGGTGGGCCAGTGCTGCAGGCATCCAAGCTCAGGAGGAGGGCATGCCCCTCATTCCCCACTGCTGGCTGGCGGGAAGGGGCAGCCCTGGTCATTTCCTGTCCTCCCAGGGCCTGCCTGCACTCCAGCTGAGCGAGGGCCCCGCTCCATCCTAGCAGAGACTTCCCGGGCAACATGGAGCTGCCCACCCAACCCGGCTGGAATGAGGTGCGGCCAGCTTGAGGGCAGCAGGAAGCTGTGCGAGGGCGGTGGGGTGTGGGGAGCCCAGGGCAGCTCACAAGAGGGGGGAGGGGATGGTTCCCTGAGGTAGAGGCCAGGGTGAGAGGCCAGGACCCCTCACCACTGTTCTCACCCAGGAGGTGCCCCTGGTCAGGTCCTCTGGCACATAGCTGCTCCAGGCCAGCTCCTCCTCACAGCACTGTGATGCCCACAGAACCCCACACATCTGAGAGAGAACCCCCAGGGGCCACCACAGGGCTCCAGGTCTCTGGGCTGATCTTCCTTGCAGGGGCTGGAAGGCGGGTGGCACCTGCCTGCAGGCTCCTCCCTCTCCCTCCTGCTCCTTGATCCCTCCCTGGGCGTCAGGAACTGCAATCCTCTCCAGAGCGACTGGACCCCCAACACCAGGCCTCCTGAAGCTCCGGGACACAACTTTGAAAAGAAGCAAAAAAACGAGAAGAGGGGCTGTGTGAGTGGGGGCTGCGCCGGGCAGAGCTGCTGGGGAGGGAGGGTCCTCTGAGCTGTGGTGCTGGAGACGCCCCAAGGGGAGGCCAAGACCAGACACGTGTGTGTCTGGGAGTCCACTGCTCAGGGGACAGGGAAGGCCAATGCTTCCATAGGGTCAGCAGGGTCAGGGGGTGTGAGTGGGAAGTCGGGAGGAGCTGCCGGCCATGCAGGCCTGGGCAGCTGGAGGAGGGCAGCCAAGGCAGGACAGCCAAGGAGCTGAGTCACCCTGCAAGGGACTTGAAGGGAGGCCCTGGGTGTGAGCAGTCCCTCCTGCTGTTCCCGCACTGGGGAAGGACCCCCTGAGCTTCCCTGGGCCTCCTCCCCTTGTTGGGGCGGGTGGGGGTAGGGGTTTGGCAGAAAGCCAGGCGGATCTTACCAACCCGACTTACACCATAAAGAGGGGGAGGCAGGAGGCGCCCAGGGTCCAGAGCACTTTGCTGGCCTCCCCTGCAGGCCCAGGGGCACCGCCTTCCACACAGAGCTGCTCTGCCATGGCAGAGGGAGCCCGGGCTTCAGGGCCTCCAAGGCCTGTTTTGAAACTAATTCCCACTCTGACACGCTGTGCTGTGCGGCCCAGGAGATTCACATGTCCTCTCTGGGCCTCCGAATTCTCCTGTCTGGAATCAGGTCAGGATCTCTCCTTGCAGGACAGCCCGGAGGGCGTGGTCCCGGAAGCCTGGTGACAGCAGCTGGTATTGAAGTGTGGGCTCCGCCGCACAGGTGTCGCGATCCTCTGTGATCCTCCGCGAGGCGCCCTGGGCTCCCCACCTGGACCGCCCTCTGCCTTCTCAGCACCGCAGGCCTCTGCTTGCTTCCCTTCAGCGAGGCCTGCCTCCCCCAAGGAGGTCCACAACCTATTTTGTCAAAGACAAAAGGAGAGCACTGGGCTCCTGATCCAAAGGCAGCCAAGTGTCACCTAAGCGGCTGAAATGCAGAGCTGCCCGCCCTCCCTCCCAGGCAGTGAGGAGCCGATGTCACAACACCTCAGGTGGCAGAGACACCCCGCACCCCGCCTCCACCTAAAGACAAGGTCAAAGGCAAACTTACAAACACTTTCAGGAGGGTGACAAGAGCACTCAGCCCACCAGCGGCCCTTCTGAGCTCCAGGGTCTCAGTGACAGAACAGTCACAGGCCCAGGTCCAAACAGGGGAGGAAGCACCTGAGTGCGCCAGCCTCACCATGCGGAATGGTGGAGGGAGATCAGCACACACGCCCAAGGTCGGAGCTGACCCCCTGGCGGGATCTCAGCCCCCCTCTCCAACTGCTTCAGAAAGTGGAGACCGCTAAGTCCTAAAGACGCCCGTTTTCCTAGAGGGGACACAAGAGTGCTTCTGAAAAGCCACGATATTGAGAACCATGGAAGGAAGCAGCCCTGTCTCTGCAGAGAAGAGCTGCGTCCTCAGAAGCACACTGGAACCCGACGGCCACGAGTCGCTCCTTCAGCAGAAGTGCACACTGAGTGCCGCGGTGGACTCCTCAGGAGGGAAGCAGCCCGCAGAACACCTACCCCGGGAGGCAGCAGACCGTGTGCGTGAGTTGAGCCCCTGGGAGACCAGGCTGTGGAGAGGGCAGGGCACGCAGGAGGGGGCTGCACTGCCCTGAGGTGGCGAGGCCCGAACTCGAGCTCTAAGGACATGGAGAGGCAGGGAGCCACGCGGGAATGTGGGCAGAGAACACTCCAGCACACTTAGACCCTCACGCAGAGTCTGACGGACATTACCAGGCACTTCTGGGAACAAAGGACAAGTGTGGTCACGGTCTGGGCAGCATCCAGCTCCCAGGTCCCCAGCCACCTCTTGTGTGAACTCTGCTCACCTTCCTTGGCCGGACTGCCTCTCATGCAGGAAGACTACAGCTCGGAAGCGATGGGTACGTACCAGCCTCCTGTGACCGCTGCGAGGCAGCACCACAAGCCAGGTGGTCTAAACAGCAAAAAGTTATTCTCCAGTCCTAAGACCAGAAGTCCAAGTCAAGGTCCCCTCAGGTCCCTAGGGAGCATCCTTCCCCACCTTTTGCAGCTTCGGGTGGCTCCAGGCTTCCCTTGGCCTGTAGACGGACGCGCCCCCGCTGTCTCTGCCCCCACTGTCACATGGCCATCTCCCCCTGCCTGACTCTATCTCTTCTTATGAGGACATCAGTTATCCTGGAGTAGGGCTCAGCCAAGTGACCTCCTCTTAACCTGCATGCATCTGCAAAGACCCCATTTGCAAATAAGGTCACATTTGCAGGTTCCAGGGCTAAGGCTTCAACATAGCTAGCTCTCTGGGGGACACAGTCCTACAAGGAGCTGGAGGGAAGACAGCTGTTCTCTTGGCCAGCACAGAGACTGTGGGCCCAGGCCTTACTCTGCAGCCCCACTGAAGGCAGCTCTCTCCCTGGAGCTGCAGGAGAACATACAGCCAAAGTCTCTGTCCTCCCTCTTAGGGCTGCGCAGACACAGGTGCTGCCCACATGATGTCAGCGGGGAGGTAATTACTGGGCCTTCTTCCCTCAAAAACAGGCTCCCCCAGCTCTCCTGGTAATCCAGCCTCTCACGGCTCCAGATCTCATCCTGATTCACGGTTTCCTAATGCTTTTGGTCAGCTATTCCCTGGTGCTTGGGGCCTCTGGCTGCTTCCTTATTGAAAGTCTTCAGACGCTGGATTTAATCTCGTTTTGGTATTCATGGGGAACGTACTCTGGAGTTTTGTTTTCCAAAGGACTAAGGAAATTAACTCGTATAAACAGCGCCTTCGCTTGTCTCTCATTATCATTCCTGGTACACCTGAAGCCAGAGCCCGCTTGGTTTTGTGCTTTGGAAACAATAACCAAAGCACAATGAATTTTCGCTGGAGGTTACTCTGGCGGACAGATGGCTCAGCATTTTCCCATCATTCAGCAAAAGAACAATAGGCGCAGGATTCTTTTCTTCCTACCAAAGCTTGCTGTCTTTGTGTTTAATTAACTATGCTGCTTTTAGTCAGTAAATCAAGCAGCAAATTCTGTGGTTCTTAATGTTGAATGAAAGGACCTGTGGGTAAAGTCTTGTGCTTCAGATTTCACTGAGCTGTTCAGCCCAAACTCGGGAAAGGAGCAAAGGCCGGAGCCAAGAGCCGCCCGACCCCCAACCACGTTGACTGTGCCCTTCAGTCGCCTGGTGACCTTGGGGGAGTCTTGTAACCTGTCTGGTCCTTACTTCCTCCTCCGTGAAATAGGGATCATGCCACCTGCCCTCTACTTAATTCACAGAGTTGTTGGAAGAAGGCATTGAGGAAATTAATGTAAAGCCACTCCGAAAAAGATAAGGCGCTCTCCCCGAGCGAGGATTTCAGCCAGCCCAGCGTCTCCCTGGAACTCATTAGCTGCACATCACGGGCACCCACACCAAACCAGGCCACACGTCAGCTTGGCTGACTCCTGAGGATCGCTGAACACAGTTCTCTGTGTCTTCAGCATGACCTTCAAAAGTTTTCTTCATCACCAAGGACCAGAAAATTCTCCAGCGCCGCGCCCCGCGTGGGTAAGCGCAGGCCTGTGATGAGGGAGCCTCAGCGCAGTGACTGCGTTTTAATAGCAAGGCCTTCCAGCCCAGCGTGATCAGACGTTCTCCCAGACGCCACAGCGCCCCAGGTGGAAGAGACACAAGCAGGCCCGTCAAGGTGCCCTAGTGGGAGGGGAACAGGCACCTCGGGGTTCATAGCGGGGGTACCTCCTGGGCTCCAGCCTGGGACCGTCTGGGAAGCTGGCACACTTCCTGGCTCAGGAGGGCCACTGCACTATGGGCAAGCCCCCCCTCTACCTCACCTGACACTCCTGTCCAGGGCCCGGCCAGGAGGACACTACCGTCCACACTGGAGGATGACAGGGCGTTGGCTGCCGCACCCCACCGTGCAGTGAAGTAGGGCTGGCAGGGGACTCAGACGGAGGAGCTGTGGAGGCCACCCCGCTCAGCCGCTGCCCACTGTCTGCTGTCCCAGCGGGCTGGCTCTTTGTCTTCCTTGGTGCTCCTTCCCCCTCGGGTGAGATCTCACTGGGCACCAGATGTCTGGAGAGATAAAAGCCCCGCCACCCGGTGCCTCCTCTTCCCTCCCTGCTGTGGCCGGGCGCCTGGTGCAATCCATCCAGCCTTCCTGCTGCAGGCGAGGAAAGAGCGGCAGGCAGAGGCTGGGCCTCCTGGAGCCCACGCAGCCAGGACCTGGCAGGTCCGGGCCACCTTGGACCCCTCCAAGGGCTTCACCCACACACATGCTTCACCCCACCTGCCTCCTGAGCTTGGCAGACACGCAGGCGCTCACGTGGTCTACCTGACAGCCCTGTGTGGGCTCCAAGTAAGAGACACCAACTCAAACTGGTTTCAGTGAGAAGTGATGGATGGCCTGCCTGGAGGAGCTGCCCACAACCCACAGCCCAGGCTCTCTTCTCTCTCTCCTTTCCCTTCTCCCTGCCCCGTACTGGCTTCAGGAATACTTTGCCTCATAGTGCCAGAATGGCTGCCAGCAACCACAGGCTTCCATTCTCCAGAAAGAGAAGTTACTTTCTACAAGTGATTCCTGCAGAAACCCTGTGCCTGGCCATGACTGGCACAGATGGGGCCACGCTGATTGGTTTGGGCTGGTCACATGTCAGCCCCAGAACTAGACTGAGATTGGCTCAGCCCAAGGGCTTCATGTCTCCTGCAAGAAAGCTGGCCCCAGGACAGGGATTTTATTGTCACAGGGAAAGGCCCGGGGAAAGCCGGGTAGGCAAACACCAAGGTCCTGCATAAGGGTCGATCTTCAGCTCTAAATTCTTAGGAAAATGTCAGGCTATTGGAGAGGCCGTTTGTTTAAAGAAAGTGGAAACGCAATATTTAATTTCAAATGTAATCCTTCAAAGAATTAAATAAGAATCAAACAGGCAGATTCCATAAATGTTCATAATCATGCTATTTAAATAGTAAAACAGCTGCTCTGGCGTGGCCGGACCGCGGGTTAAGTAAATCACAGGACCGCGGCCTAACGTGACGTTATGCAGCTCTCAAAAGTGATGATCATGGGGCGACGGTGATGCAGAAAGTGCCTCGGAGACCGCAAAGTGGGGGCGGAAGCGAGCCACGCGGCTCCCACCCGCGGGGCTGAGACACAGAGGAACGAGGAAGCCCATTTGTCGGTGTGACAAACTGGTGCGTGATTCTGTGCGTGTGTGTACGTGACTGAAACAAGAAAAAAAGAATCTATGGAATGAGTCTAATAGGGCGGCCCTCCCCCGGGGGCTGGTTGCTGGGGGTTCTGAAAAGCTCCACCCAGACCCCCTCTCTGAGATCCTCGTGCCCCACCAAAGACAGGCTGGACCAGGCCCTGTGGGTGTCCTCATGTGCCAGCAGATGGACTTGGAAGTTAGGTGCGATATAACCAGGTGTGCTATGATCTGCATCTGTTCCCAAGTGTGTCCCCACGGGTCCCTGTGTTGAAATGCCATCCCCACTGTGAGCTACAGAGGGTGGGAAGAGTCACACTATGTGTTCAGAGGTGGGACCAAAGCGAGCAGCCCCTGGCTGTGTGCTATTGCCTTTAGAAGGAGAGACCAGGCACAGAGACACACACACAGGCACACCCACTCCCTGTCCCTGCCCACATGACGCCCTGAGCAGCCTCAGGCCACCCCAGCTGCAGCCCCTCAACTGTGAACATCCAGAACCACAAAGCCCAAATAAACCTCTTTTCATTAAAACTCATGGTCTGTGGGGCTGTAATAACAACGACCGGAAACAGAGCCGCCGCAGTGATCTCAGGCTGTGTGGACCGTGACAGTGAGGCAGTGCGCTGGGCTGGATGGCGTCCACTCACCCTCCCTGGCGCCCCTGGGACCTCAGACTGTGACGCTGCCTAGAAGAAGTCCTTGCAGATGTAATTAGCCAAGACGACGCTGGGGCTGGAGCAAGTGTCCCAACGTCCACGTGTTGAAAACTCAGTCTCTTAGGCTGACAGTGTGTGGAGGGGACTTTGGGAGGCCACCAGGCTTAGATGGGACCAAGGGCGGGGCCCCTACGATGGCATCAGTGGCTCCATAAGACGAGGAAGAGAGGCCTGAGCTGGGATGCGTGTGCCTTCTGTCTGATGCCTTCCCCACGTGCTAGGGCAGCCAGAGGGCCCTCAGCAGGCGCCAGACCTCAGTGTTGAATTTGTGCCTCCAGAGCCAGGGGCTGAGGAGCCTGCATTGCTTATAAATTACCCAGTGTGCGGCTTTCTGTTACAGCGTCCGAGACCGGGCCAGGACAGAAGCATGCGTGGTAGGACGGCCCCTAGTCCAGCATGCCTGGCGTCCTTACAGGAGGAGACACAGACTCCACGGGAAGGAGGCCACGTGAGGACAGACGCATAGATGGAGCCATGCAGCCACCACCAAGGAACGCCTAGGGTGCTGGCCACCGCGGGAGCCTCAGGGTAGGCAGGGCCCCGCGGCCTCCAGCACTGTCAGGGAAACCTGTGGTTTCAACCCCCGTGGGCTCTTTGCTTTGTAACCCTGGAGAAGGAAGACAGGGCGCAAGGCAGGCGGGGCCGCTGAGGAGGGCCGCGGGCAGGCCAGGGAAGGGGCTGGCACTGCAAAGCCTTTAAGGGGAAAGTTGGGTCAAGGAGCAGCTGACCACCCCTGTCCCATCAGGTAAGTGGTCGAATGTCAGCCACGGGAACCAGACACATACAACAGGGACACCATCCTTCCACCAGGGGCAGGACTCTGAGGGGCTGAAGGCCACTCGTCCTTCTGGAGAAGGGGTGTGAGGGAGGCCACTGGAAGGACCTACATGCAGTGACAGCCACATCCGTCACAGGCAGTACAGAGGTTCAAAGCCTCAGGGCCCAGCTTTGACCTCAACTGGAACCTGGCCTGTGGCTTTGATGAGCATCTCTATAGCGTGGATCCCTCAGAACTTGCAGCACAGGCCAAGGACAGGGGAGCTCAGGGAGCCTGGGTCCTGAGGCTGAGCGTGGCTCCTGTCCCCTTGGGGACCAGCTTGCTGCATGCCATGGAACTCCCGACTGCTGCAGTCACCCCAGACCACCGCTGGCTGAAGGCCCAGACTGCCAGCCAGGGCCAAATTCTTCCCTGAGGCTACTGAGGAAGGTCAAAGGCAGGAGAAAAGCTCAGATTGAGTCCAAGCATCCTGGGCCAGTCCAAGCTTTCCACTAACCATCTGTAGGACTTCAGGCCAATGTCTTGGTCTCTCTGAGCCTCCTGTTCTAACCACATAAAGGAGCAAACAGTATCAAGGCTTCGGGATGGTTCTGCGGGTGAAACAACCCACCCAGCCCGGCACCAGCCCACACTGCAGGAAGCTGCCCTGCAGGGTGTCAGAGGCCAGCAGGCAGCTGAGAACTCAAAACCCCAGAGCAGATGGCGTTCCAGTCCTCACTCTGCTTTTGAGAAGCCATGAGGTGTGGCAAGGAGTGTCCCTCTCCCAGCCCTGTTTCCTGTCTGCACAGTGGGGCTGGCCAGCGCTCCTTCTGGAGGGACCTGTTAGCATGGTGCAGCTCCCTGGGGGGACAACAATTTGCCCCAGCACAGGGAAGACTTGGCGAGGCTGCGCTTGGCTCAGGCGAGGAGCTCCCCGGGCCCAGCAGCTGAGCTCTATGCTCAGAGGCAACCTGTGCTCGCAGGCGCCCTCCTCTGTCACTAGACTGTCCAGCTTCTCATCTGTGTGTGGAGGTGGGTGACAGGTCACAGAACCACGTCACTGTCTCAGAAGCCATGTGTGACTCCCACTGGCTTCTCCTTTCAACCTAGGGAGCTAAGTCAGCTGTCCATCTCAGTCTGGGGCTCCACTGAAACCCCAAGATGACAGTGGAAGCCCTGCCCACTCCAGTGTCCTCTTGGTGCCTCTGCTTGTTGTTTAGGACTTAAACTACTAACACCATGTTTCCTGGGAGGAACCAGGACTTCTCACCAAGTTAATCCAGCCTGAGAGACAAGAGGCACTGTCACCTCCACTTACCTGAAAATCATGATGTCTACAACACGAGCGTGACAATATCTTCAAAGCCCCAAGCTGTCACTTGTTGAAAAGGTGCCAGACGGAGGCTGCTGCTTGACAAAGCCTTGCTATCTGCGCCTGAGTCTCAGGGTACAGTTGCACTCAGCTCTATGTCCGACTCATTTTTCAGATGCCTCCCTGTGTGCCACCGATGCTTGGGATATCCCTGTGCTGCCCTCCTTCTTTAGTGACTTTCCTTCACTGGGTTCCTCCATCCTTGCTGTGTGTGTGTCCCTGTTTCTAAAATTCAAGGGTGGGGGAGAAATGTTTCTAAGAACACCTAAATACTTTCACCTAGACTGTGGGGAGGTTAAACCAGATAGTTAATAACGACAATGGTGGTGATGATGGTGGTGATGATGGTGGTGATGGTGATGGTGACGGTGGCGGTGAAGATGATGATGGTGATGGTGGTGATGATGGTGGTAATGAAGATGGTGATGATGGTGATGTTGGTGATGATGATGGTGGTGATGATGGTGGTGATGGTGATGGTGACGGTGGCGGTGAAGATGATGATGGTGGTGATGGTGATGGTGGTGATGGTGGTGATGATGATGGTGGTGATGATGGTGGTAATGAAGATGGTGATGATGGTGATGTTGGTGATGGTGATGGTGGTGATGGTGATGGTGGTGACGGTGGCGGTGAAGATAATGATGATGATGTTGGTGATGATGATGGTGATGGTGGTTAATAGGTGTGAGACCCGAAAATAATGTAATCTGAGAAGAAGAAAAGTAGCCATGTACTGATCGCTTCCACCTCCCCCAACAAATGCCCCCTGATGCTAATTACACTGGTGTCTCCCACCTCCCCCAACAAAGGTCTTCCTGATGCTAATTACATTGACAGCTTCCACTTCCCCCAACAAACATCCTCCTGATGCTAATCGCAGGAAGAAAGGAGCGTATCACCACACTGAGGTGATCATTTTTGGCAAGAACACAGGACCCTTGACCCAAGAGCCCAACTTCCTGACTATCTCACTGATTGATAAAAACAAGCCCCAAATTCCTAAGTGCCCAAGAGAACCAGCACATCTTTCTCTAGACCACCTCCCCAAATAGCCTATAAAAACCCAGTTTCTTTCTTTGTTCGCTGGTTCATTTTCCACTGAGAAAGTGAGTCCATCCCTATAGATGTAGTCCTGTTCCTGAGTAAAGCCTGAAATTACTTGTGAAGTTTGCTGCCCTCCTGGTCTTTTGTGCTAACAGTGGTGATAATGGTGGTGATGCTGATGGTGATGGTGGTGATGATGGTGCTGGTGATGATGCTGATGGTGATGGTGGTGATGATGATGGTGATGGTGGTGTTGGTGATGGTGATAATGCTGATGGTGATAGTGGTGATGATGATGGTGATGGTGGTGATGATGGTGGTGATGGTGATGGTGATAGCGGTGATGATGATGGTGATGGTGGTGTTGGTGATGGTGATGGTGATGGTGATGGTGATGATGATGGTGATGGTGGTGTTGGTGATGGTGATGGTGATGGTGATGATGATGGTGATGATGGTGTTGGTGATGGTGATGGTGATGATGCTGATGGTGATAGTGGTGATGATGATGGTGATGATGGTGGTGATGGTGGGGGTGAAGATGATGATGGTGATGGTGGTGATGATGGTGATGTGGTGGTGATGATGATGGTGATGGTGATGATTATGGTCATGGTGATGGTAGTGTTGGTGATGATGGTGATGGTGATAGTGATGATGATGGTGATGGTGGTGTTGGTGATGGTGATGGTGGTGGTGGTGGAAATGATCATAGGGAAGATGATGGGGATGGGACAATGATGGTGGTGGTGATGGCGATGAGGTTGGTCATGATGCTGGCAATGACTTGCAGCTTGTCACATGGTTCTGAACCCCATCTGTGCTTCTCCACATCTTCCCACAAGGCAGGCACTGTGCCCAGCCCCATTTGTCAGCCTGGTGAGGGGATTTTCAACCCTGTCAACCTCTGAAATGCTTTGGCTTTATGAATGAAAGTAAGAAACCCCCTGAGTACCCTTTAGGAATCACTGGGACTTAGGTGAGAACACCTGCACCCAAGATGTGTTGGGAAGTGACGGCAGGAAGCTCCATGAGAGACCCCAGCCAGAAAGAGAAGAGCATCAGGAGAGGCCAGGCCTCCGGGAACTAGCACAGAACAAAGACACAGAGACCAGCCCCGGGCGGGGGAAAGCTTAGGCCTTTGTCAAACACAACGCGGCCCCCCTTAGGTTGTACCTGGCTGGTAGCCTGTATTGCTCGGCAGATAGAATCCTTATGGAGGAGTGCGTGGAAGTCGTGTGTGAACAGGAAATTTATTTTGTGCCATTAGCTGCCATACTTCACTGGGCTCAGAGCACCTCAGCAAAGCTGGCGACTTTATAGTCTGGCTGGAACATTCCGCACATCCAGAGCTAGGAGATTAAAAAAAAAACAGTGATGTTCCCATTGCTCTCCGCAGGCTTCTATACCCCCAGTCCACGGAGCTGCGGTCCCAGCACCCCTAAGTGGATCTAAGCACTTGACGACGGACTGCAGGGCCCATGACTCAAAAATAATACCCACTGCGGTCAGGAGACAACGGCAATCCAATAAACCAGCAGCCCAAAGTCAGCAAGATCATAATTTGGAAATTGTTCTCCCCCGCCCCAGTCTATTTCACAGACTTCAAATTCATCTGTCTAATCTCTTATCTGTAGCTATGAAATTGTATTTCCCTCTTAATAGGCCCACCAGCGTCACAGATGAATAGTTCAATAGCAGGCGGCTCAGAAGCGGCAGGCCCGCCAGAGAGAGACCTGCGCTCCTCCCACCGCAGCCAGAGCCGCCAGACCCCTGCGTGCCTGGAATCCCGATCAGCGGCCCCTGGCCGGACTCAGGAGCCAGGGGCAGAGCGGGAGGC
>CM053400.1:2961227-2978190 GCA_028644305.1 Xerus rutilus
GGGGGAGGGGGGATGTGGTAAAGAATGAAACCTGAAAGGAGGTGAAAGGAGGCGGGAGGCCGGCCTGGCGGTGCAGGGCCTGAGTGGAGGGAGCATGAGCCCCCACTGTGATGGGCAAGGATTCAGCTGGACCCACAGCCCAGCCACCTGCTGCTTGTCCAGGTTGCCTAGAATTTCTGCTACTCAGTTTCTCATTTGTGGAGGACCTGTGATATAGCAAGTGCTACCCAATGTCAGCTCTGGTCTTTGAACAGAGAAGGCTTTGGGGAGAGGGCAGCTTGAAGGTTCAAGATCTGAGACCTTGTGCTGCTGGGAAGCGCTGGTTTATGCTGCTGCAGCCTGATCATGCTAGCACGACTGGGTTAGAGCCAAGCCTCAGAAGGATGGATCTGGCTTCACACTGAGGGAGGCTGCAGGTGCAGAGGTCATTAAGGACCAAGGAGATGATGAACGGGAGAGCACCGTGTGACCAGGGACATGGACTACAGAGGGTTGAGGGAGAGAAAAGGTGTCAGAATCCTCAGAGCCAGAAACTAATCAGTTACTTAGAAGAGGGACAAATGCTGGGGCAGCTTCAGATGCTGCATGAGGGGACACTGAGGCGCTGTTGGGAGGGAGAAGTAAGTGAGAGAGCATGGAGGTTGGCAAGGAGAGGCAGAGGCTGTGCCTCCTCCAAGGCTATGCAGAAGACAGGAACAGCTCTGGAAGGAGCTGGGATGCCAGACCTAGATTTCAAAGTCCCCTTTGTCTGGCAAAGAGGGGTTGAGAAGGAGTAGAGGGAGGACACATGAGACTCAGAGCAAGCCTCTGGATTCATTCTTACTTAAACATGGAAAGAATTGGTTCATTGGGAATGCTTTAGGCTGCAAGTAATGAAAAATCAATTTAAAAATTGACCAATGTCTCCATCTCTCACGGTCCAAGGCACATGCTCCATCTCTGGACATCAGATCTGCATCCAAGGCACAAATCAGAAGGGGTGATGCCACAGGCATAGGAGCATCCAAGAAGACTAATATGTGGATCAGATCCCCAGTCAGCACCGTGTCTCCTGGCCACTCACTGGGGCATTTTGGAAAGCTGCAGGGTGAGATGATCTAATCTCCACCCAGACATAAACCTGGCAGTGAGGGGCAGGGGGCCCGTGCTGGGTGAGTGGTCTTATTTGCCAGAAGGACAACCCTGAGAAGCAACAGGAACCTTAGAGACCCAGAGGGTCAGGTCCCAGAAGCCAAGGTAGGAGGTACTACACAGTGGGCAGAAAGGCCAGGAGCCTGGAGCTCTGCAGGCACAGGAAGACGGTGCTGGAGCAAAGCCACCAGGGTCTGTGGTCAGTTCTAGGAGAGAAGAGGACCAGGAGCAGACAGAGAGGTTGGTGGTGAGTGGAGAAAGCACAGACCAGCAGGGGAACAAGATGCAGGGGGCAGATGAATGCACGTGAGCCGGAGGTGCAAATTCCAGCAAGGCGGAACCAAGCTGTTTTCAAGTAGAGGAGAGGGAGCCACCTGGGTGGGGGTAAGAGGAAGATAATAATGCAAGAGCCCTGGGTGTCCAGGCAGGAGACCAGGACTGGTATGGAGCACCAGGGGAGAGGTTGGCCTAGGAGGAGAAAAGCCACACCTCTGTCCCCATAAAGGAAGCAGATGAGTGAATCTGCAGACATTTTCAGAAAGGGGCTACCTAGTGAGTCCTCCCAGAGAGGAAGCCAGAGGGCGGCAGTTAGCCTGCAGAACCTCCAAGGCCAGCCTCGGGGGAGGCTCCACCATCCAGGTCATCTGTGCCTCAGCTCCTCTTGGGACCCACTTAGAAATGAGAGCTGTAGCCAGGCACGGTGGAGCACGCCTGTAATCCCAGCGGCTCGGGAGGCTGAGGCAGAAGGATCACTAGTTCAAAGCCAGCCTCAGCAATGGTGAGGCACTAAGCAACTCAGTGAGACCCTGTCTCTACATAAAACACAAAATAGGGCTGGGGATGTGGCTCAGTGGTCGCATGTCCCTGATTTCAATCCCTGGGACTCCTCCCCCTAAAAAAAAGAAGAAAAGAAATGAGAGCTGTAGGTACAGGGGCTCTGTGACATGCAGTGGTTATGTTCCCATTAACCCAACCTAAGTTGAAAATACTGCAACTCAAAATCCACTTAATACCCCTAAACTACCAAGTGCCAGAAATCACTTAGCCCAACTTCAACACACTCAGAACGCACACCTCAGCTGGCAGTTGGGCAAATCATCCCACACAAGCTGACTTCATAGTAACCCCTATTCTACACGCAAGTGGACTCTTCAAAAAACTGTCACATATTAGAGAGAATATGTAGCACTTGTCTCTCTGTCTCTGTCTAGTTGATTTCACTCACACAGTGTCCTTAGTTCGATCCATGTTATTGCCAATGACAAGATTCCATTCTTCTTTATGGCCAAATAATATTCCATTATATATATATATATATGTATTACATCCTTTATCTATTTATCCATTGCTGGGTTCCTAGGTTGATTTCATACCTTAGCTATAGCATTCTGGTGATCAGAGTGTTTTAATGATATATTTAGTCCGTTTACATTTAGTAATATTTTATTAAGTTTCAGTTTAACTCTACTATCTTAGAATTTGGCTTTTATTTATCCTATTTGTCTGTCTTTTTTCTTATTTTATTTTTTAGTACTAGAGATAGAGGGTGCTACCCAGGGGTGCTTAATCGCTGAGCCACATCCCCAGCCCATTTTTTATTTTTTATTTTGAGATAGAGTCTCACTGAGTTGTTTAGGATCTTGCTAAGTTGCTGAGGCTGGCTTTGAACTCGCTATTCTTCAGCCTCAGCCTCCAGAACCACTGGGTTTACAGACATACACCACCATGCCTGGCTCTCCTGCCTATTTTGAGTGAGTCACATTTAAAGTCTTTCACTTTATTTACTAAATCAGGTTTGAGCTGTGCCCCTTGGGGTCATGTTTCTGTGACAAACCAGAGACACAGCATTCATCTTTAAGACAATACATTCTGTCTTCAGGTAGCGCCACCCTGTTCCAAGACCAGCATGAGAATCTTACAACAGCACAAGCCCAGTTACCCCATTGCCGGTGGCAGTATTACTTTCCACACTTTTACATGTACTCCAAACCCCACAATGTATGATTTCATTTTTGTTTTAAGCAGTCAATGGTCCTTTCAAACTTTTTATCTTGTATATATTTACTAGGAGAACGGCCCTAGGCTTCCTAGACTTTCATCACCCCTGACCCTCCTCCTCTACTCCCGCAGTTCTACCTGGTGTCTCTCTACATCCTTTCACAGCCTGAAAGAGCTTTTCTTCTTAGCCGCCTTGTGATCGCATCTGTTGGTACTAAGTGCCCTCAGCTCCTGTCCCCCTAAAAAGCACCTTTAGTACTGAATCGGTCTGCATGTCTGAAGACGCTGTCTACACGTGCAATCCTAGATTGGTGGGTCTCTGTGCTTCTGTCCCAGCCTAAAGGTGACATTACACTGTCCTTTGTACTTCCACGGTAATGACACCCACACCCTCTATGAACTGCATCGTCTCAGCTCTCACCATGTTTTAAGATTTGGCTTTGGTTTTCGTCACTTTGAATGTGACATGTGTGACTGGTTTTCTTCACACTTCCCGAGTTTCTTGAGTCTGTGGCTAGTGACTTTCCTCATCACTGGGAAGTTCTCAGCCCATGTCTGGTGTTCTTTCCCCTGCCCGCCACCTCTCCTCTGCTCCCGGGCCCTAACCTCATGCATGATCCTATCCACAGATGAAGGATTGCCTTTTCCCCCTCACATCTCTCTGAATTGCAGTTTGGAATGTTCCGAGGGCCTGTGGCCAAGTGTGCTGGAGCAGGGCGGTGCGGGGCCAGGCTTCCCCCAGCCCACCTGACAAGCTCTGCTTTCCTGATGCCGTGATCTAGCCGCATTTCCATGTGGTTTTCTGTGGTTCCTGTGTTGCTGAAGAAAATCCCTCTCTCTGGGCTGTTTTTCTGTTTATTTTATAAATGTTTTATTCCACGTGAATTCAGATTTGCAGAAGGGATGCTCCTGCGTCCCTTGGGACCTCTCTGGCTCACTGGCTGATGTTGTAACTAATGTTTTATTTACAAAACCTCATCCGTTCATTCGCTCATCACCTGTAGGTGCTTCAGCAGCACAGTGATCGAGCTGACCCGCTGTGGGCCAGACCACACCACTTATAAAACCTAACATTCTTCCCATCTACTATTGTTCCCTTGAAATTTACACATTGAAATCCTAAGCACCGAGGTGATATTATGAGGAGATGGAGACTTTGGTAAGTGGCTACATCATGAGAGCAGGGCCTCCTTAAATGGGATTTTGCCTTTATTAAAGAGATCCCAGAGACTTCCCTCACCCCTTCTTCCATCTGAGGGCACAGCAATAACATGGTGTGGACCAGGAAATGGGCCCTCCAGACCCCCAAGCTGCCAGCACTTTGATCTGGGATTTTCCAGGCTCCTAGATTTTAAGCAATGAGTTACTATTGTTTATAAGTCACCCTGGCTATGGTGTTTTGTTACCATAGTGTGAGCAGACTAAGACACCAGCTAAACTTTTACAAAAAATAAATGCTAACACATATTCTAAGCTAAAAACTTACATCCTATTTGTAAGTACTTATTACATTATCAAAAGTAATAAGCTCCCCTTGATAGGACATGAACAATAAACTACTTATTAAGATACAGTTGTTTTTGGATTTTACCAATTTCCCCACTAAATGTCCTATTTCTGATCTAGAATCCAACCCAGCATTATTTCTAAACATGTGTCTCCTTAGTCTCCTTCACAGTCTCCGACACTGTCCTGGTCTTCCCTTGTCTTTCATGACCTTTGTATTTTTGACCAACATTGGTCAGGATATTTTATAGACTGTCTCTGTGTTTGTTGGCTTCCAGTTACTATACCAAAGACCAAGCATGATCGATTATAAAGAAATCAAGTTGTTTGGGCTTACGGTTTCAGAGGTTTCGGTCCATGGTTGGTTGGCTCTTCTGCTGTGGGGCCTGTGGTGAGGCAGATCATCGTGGTGGGAACACGTGGTAGAACAAAGCCATTCACCTCAGGGAGGGGAAACAAAGAAGAGAGGAGAGGCTGAGTTTCCACGATCCTCCCAGGGATGCCTCCAAAGACCTAAGACTCCCCCTAAACCCCACCCTTTAAGTTTTCCATCATCTCCCAATAATATCACCAAGGTTGGGGACCAATCCTCCAGCACATGGACCTTGGGGGACATTCAAGGTGCAAACTATAGCAGTCCCTCCATTTGGGTGTGTCGATGTTTCTTCATGAGACCAGGGCTGTGCATTTTGGAGGAGTGTGCTGGAGAGAGGAAGTGCTTCTCTTCCTGTTGCACCAGGGGCCTATGGCAGCAGCATCCCTTATCACTGGCAAAGTGAGGCCTTGCCAAGTGCTTTAGTGTCACCCGTTTCCCATATAAAACTAATATATTGTCTCTTTCTCTCTGCTCTAGAAGGTAGTCACTAAATCAAGCTCATACTCAAAGGGAGTGGAATTAAACCTCACCTCCTGAAAAGAGAAATAAAAATAGAACCTGTGGACATATGTAAAACCACCAAAAATCAACAAAACTTTGGTAGGAGATCCTTTGAAGCCATGTGCATATCCTGCTTCTCATCAAAGTTTTGCCCACTAATTTTAGCATCATTAGCAGATCTTGTCTGTGGTCACTATTACTATGGTATTCTGGCCATGATTTTCTATCTCCCTCATTCCACATTTAATCACTGGAACTTTCACTTTAATTTTCTATTTATTCCATTTGTTGCCTAGTTTTTACTTCATATGTTGTATTATTTTTCATTATAATTATTTTAAAACTCCATCTAATTGTTCCAACATTTGTTTCCTTTATGGGTTTGTTTCTATTGACTGTTTCTTCTCTTTATCAATGTTGTGGTTTGGATGTGAGGTGTCCCCCAAAACCTCACATGTAAGACAATACTAGAAGGTTTGGAGGAGAAATTATTGGGTTATATTCTTAACCTAATTAGTGAATTAATCCCTGATGGGATTAACTGGTGACTCGAGGCAGCTAGGGCGTGGCTAGAGGAAGTGGCTCATTGGGGGCAGGGCTATGGGGTATATATTTGGTATCTGGAGAGTGGAGACTCTCTCTCTCTGTGCCTTCTGATCATAGTGTGAGAGGCTTCCCTCCACTACAGTCTTCTACCATGAGGTTCTGCCTCTCCTTGAGCACCAAGGAATGGAGCCACCTTTCTATGGACTAAGACCTCTAAAACTGTGGGCCCTCAAATAAACTTTTCCTCCTCTAAAATTGTTCTAGTCAGGTCTTTTAGTCACAACTGGTACCAAGAAGTGGGGTTGTAAAAAAAAAAAAAAAAAAGAAGTGGGGTTGTTGCTCTGACTAACCTGATGTAGTTGAGAATGTTTTCGGAGCTCTTTGGAATTGGTGGAAGGAATTTTGAGATGTGTAGCAGTACAAACTGGAAGTGCTTTAGGTTGTTGTATGTTGTAAGTGGAGATTAATGGCAGATTCTGGTGAGAGCTCAGAAGACCAGAATGCCAGTAGGACTGTGGACAGTGAAGACAGGGCTCCAGAGGGGTCAGAAAAGGAGGACTCTTGAAATTTGGAGTAGATCCCATTCGTGTTATATTCTGGCTGAGAAGACTTTCTGTGTAGCTGATTTTAAAAGCAATGGACTTTTAATCTGGCAGGTGAAATGTCTAGGCAGCAAAGCATTCAGGAAGGGGTATGGGTATTGCTGGATGCCATTAGCCAAATGTATTGTAATATTCAGGAGAAGAAAGCAGAGCAGAAATACTTGAAAAACTTGAAAGGCAGGAGTAAAACTGGGGCTAAGGAAGCTGTAATTGTTAAAGACATTACCACCACTAAAGAAATACTAAAGATTTTTCCCAGAGACAATGAGAAAAATGGCTTGAGAACATCTCAGGAGCTGACAAGATCATATCCATCTCAAGCTCAAACTTGAGAAGAGACCAACGGGGCACCCTGCTTGCACAAGGGGCCTAGGAAGGTTTTCCAACATGCTCAACTACCCAGGCACTCAGAGGCCACTGCGTCTGAGCACTCAGAGGCACTCAGAGGCCACTGCGTCTGATCCCTTCTTTCTATGTCCCTACTTTTGTGGATGGAAATGTCTACTCTGTACCTTTATAATATTGGAAACTTGTAAACTGCTTTACATTTTTACAGGAGCTCACAGTGTGAGATCGCCTTGAGCCTCAGGAAATACTTTGGACTTGAACTTTGAGCAGTCTCAGAACTGCTGAGACTATAGGAACTCTTGGGAATGGACTAAATGTATTTTGTGTCACCAGATGAGTGTGAGTTTTTAGGAGTCAGGGGCAAAATGTTATGGTTTGGATGGGAGGTGTCCCCCAGAAGCTCACATGTGGGACAATACAAGGTTTGGAGGAGAGATGATTGAGTTGTACCCTTAACCTAATTAGAGAAGTAGTTCCCTGATGGGATTAACTGGGTGGTAGCTGGAGGCAGAGAGTGGTGGCTGGAGGAAGTAGCTCACTGGGGGCATGGCTATGGGGTATATATTTTGTATCTGGTATGTGGAGTCTCTCTCTGCTTGCTGATCATCATGTGAGCCGCTTCCCTCCACCAGTCTTCCGCCATGAGATTCTGCCTCACCTAGAGCCCCGAGGAATGGAACCAGGATTCTTTGAGCGGAGACCTCTGAAACTGTGACCCCTAAAACTCTTCCTCCTCTAAAATTGTTCTGGTGAGGTCTTTTAGTCATAGCCAAAAAAAGCTGACTAAAACAATCAGGGTCATATTTTATTGCTCCCTTGTACACCTTAAAATATTTTCTTGTACGTCAAGCTCTTTGTACAAACATTGTGAACATAAGTAAGCAACATTTACTGCAGGGAAGTGTGCCCCCCTCTTCCATGAGGCCGCAACCCGGGTGATGATCTCATCTGCAATTCAGAGAGATCTGGGTTTGGTTGTAGCTCTGGTTCCCTTCAGGTTTCTGCCAGATGGAAGTAGTTTGAAAGGTCTTTGTTTTTGCCGAGTTCCAGTCTGAGCTCAGGGAAGCCTCCAGGAGTCTGTAATCCACAGCAGGTTGCCAGCTCTCCCATCGGGGGAGATGCCTCTGGTTCCCACCTGGGGCCAGCCCTTTGGGTTGCAGGGGAGTTATCTCTGTCCTCCAGTCCTGCTCCAGGTCTTGAGCACCTGGGGAGATCATTCTCTGCCCAGAATGCCTCGGGGCATTTTTCTCTGCACAAGATACCTCTGCAGCAGAAGGTGCCCAGACAGCCTCAGACGGATCATTCAAAGTCCCCCTGCCTTGCCCCCACTTCTTCTAAGGAAGCTTCCTAAGTCTGGGAAAGGTCCCCACCCACGGCAGGGGCACATCTCCATGTGGCGCTCCATGAGGACCAAGGGAAACCATGGATGGGCAGGACTTCCACATTCTAGTCGCCCTGCCAGCTGCACGTGGGCACTGAGTGAGCTCGGGCTCCAGCTGGTTTCACCATCATCCCCTCCTGGTGGGACACCTCCTCTTGCCACCTGCCAGGAAAGGGGGCAGCCATTAGTCTCCGCTCCCAGGACGCTCTGGATACCTTCTGCTGTTCTCCTTACTTGTTTTCCTTGAAATCTCATCTGGATTCAGAAAAAAGTCATGATGGTATGGAGCCTGTGAAAGCCACGGTCTCCACTACTTCCTCTGTTCTAAGCAGCAGTGTCCTTGGGTCTGTACACAATGTGGACAGTAAGCCCTGTACCTTTACAAATATTTGAAAACTATGGATTTAGCGCAGCTCTCTTGGTCACTCGATGGGGGAAACGTGGCAGAGCCCAAACTGGAAATGGAAAGCGAGGGGCCGTATTCCGACATCGCCCTCGCACACCCACACCCCGTGCAGCCAGCACAGCCTCCGACTGTGAAAACTAAAAGGAGCACGTCCAGGCCGGCGCCGGTTAGGGGCGGGTGCACGTGAACGCTGACGTGCCTATCTGGGTTCATCTTCATGCTGGCGGTTGGAAGCGTGGGCTGCATGATGCACGTCTCACGGACCGAGAACCGGCCTTGGAGAGGCTGCACACTTCCCAAGCAGGAAGCAGCAGGCCCAGGACTCGTGCTGGGTCTAAGTGGCTGGCGGCTACCCCTTCCCTACATTATGGGGCCAAAGGTGGCCTCTATTGACTCTTGATTGCTGTCCTGCAGGGGAAGCCCGAGATTCCCGAGATTCCCCAGCGTCCACCTTCCCTTCTGGCTGGGCCTCCCCTGGCTGTTAAAGAAAATATCACCTAGGGGCTTTGCTAAAGCACATAGGGCGACCTTCAGGATGATGGGGCTTCCCAGGGCCCAGAGACATTGAGCTCACCCTGAACACCAGCAAGCGGGGATTGGCAGCTCCCGCCAGGACAGAGGGCAGAGGATGAAAAGCCACAAAGGGGAATCCCCAGGGGGACAGGGATTCTGGCTAAGGACCTGGCAGGATTCTTGCTGAAAGATGGGCCAGAGTGGTCAGACATCCCCTGCGGTGGGCAGAGGCTGAGGAAGCCCTTAGAGATCAAGGGCGATCGGATATGGAGGGCAGGGCTCTAAGCTGACCAGCAGGTTTCCTGCTAAACCTCCTCACGGGCAGGGCACAGATGGGCCCAGGAGAAGGTCCAGGAGCTCGCTCAGGTTTGGTCAAGCAGACTGCTGGCCAGGTGGGTGCGCCCACCTCTTCAGCCCTTCCTTTTTGAAGCAAAAGCTGAGACCAATCAGAGGTCCTAACGTAAACCTGCAGAAAGTCCACACTTGGGGGCCAGCCGGGATTGCCAGGCTGTGAGCCCCAGTGGACAGTGATGGATGGCCCTGGGGCTAAGCAGCTGGCCCCAGGGCCTCACATTGGCACGTGGGGCTGGCAGGAGCCCTTTCCAGGGCACAGAGGGAGGGACTGAGGCAGGAATGTCGAGATCTAACACTGAAAGGGCCGGATTGGAGGAGCCTGTCGCACAACCTTTGGGCTCTCTGGACACGCAAAGGAAGGGGAGCTGAGGATCGACTTGTCTGCTTTTCTGGGAGAAAAGAAGGAAAAATGATGCTGGATTGCTCAGGAGGTAGAGTTCTTTGTAAGACTGGGAGACAAAAGGAGATACTGGGTCTGGCGTGCAGGACCCAGCACACCAGCAGAGCTCTCTGACGGGCTTCGGGTTTTATCTGAGGAAGAGCAGCCTGGTGTAGGGAAGAGAAGAAGGCCTGGGTTTCAGTCTAGGTTCTGCCACCTATTTGCTGCGTGACCTTGAGCCAGTCCCTTGCCCTCTCTGGGCTTGTTTGTCTTCAGGGAAATATGCCATCTGCTAAGCAACGATGAAAATTCAGCCCCGCAGGGCCTGAGAGTGTGCTTCTCCAACTGCTGAGCAGCTCAAGTTAAAGAAGCCTCCTTGCTGACACCCCAGGAGAAGCAGATGTGGTGATGCAGGGGTGGAGTCCACCTCCAGGGTCCATGCCATGGGGCAGTGCCATGGCTTGGCTAAGAGTCCCCCAAAGGGCTGTGTACTGAAGGCTTGGCCCCAGCCCATGCTGCTGTTGGGAGGTGGTAGACCTTTAAGAGGTGGGGTCTAGTGCAGGGGAATTAGGTCATGGGGCACCCCCTGGGGAGACTTTACCATTACCGCTGATCCTGGAGCCAGTTAGTGCTCACCCAGAGCATGCTGGGACACAGCCAGGCACCCTCACCAGAGGCTGAACAGATGCAGTGGCCCAACCTTGGACTTCCAGCTGCCAAAAGTGTGAGCTAAGCAAAGCTCTTTTCTTTACCAAGTCCCCAGCCGTGGGTGTTTTACTGCCGTAGCGGGCGCTGGACTGGAGCAAGCCGCGAGGTCTTGTGGCTTTCTCCCACCTCCATATCCAGATGAAAGCCCAGCACCGAGCCAATGCCTGAGGAAATCTGTTGACCTGAAGGTCACACCAGAACTCACCCCCAGGGAGGCTGCTCCAGCGGACAAGCAAACTCCCCCTCCGTGGCTGTGGCTCGGATCCCTCTGCCTTCAATGGAGGAAGCGTGGCCTGCAACCAAGTGTTTATGTTCCTGTTCCTCCTGCCCTTTCTGTTCCCCTTCCCCTTCTTATTTCTATTTGAGCAAAATGTGTTCACACATCCTCTGTTGCCCTGCTGGGGACAAAAGGTGCCTCTGACGTTGCTGTAGCAGTTGGTGTAACATTTCAGAGAATGAACGCAGCATCCGTGTCTATTTGCCGATCAGAATATCAATTTCCTCTGGAAACGAAATGTCATACCCACGAAATTCAAGAAGGAGCGCAGGGACAAAGCCAGCACTGATGCCTCGGGCTGCAGGCAGCTTTCCCCAGCTCAGCAGTGCGGGCGCTCTGTGTCTGTCAGCCGGTCTAGCATCGCAGACGCAGGGGAAGGACCAGGGCCAGCTGCTGTCCCGTCTTGTTCCTCCCCCGGCTGCTGGGGCTGTTTGGATGCTCTAAACGGACACACCACAGTAGTGTTTGTTGACAGCATATTTGATGCTCCGAGTGTCTTCTCCAGGTGCCATTAGGCTGCAAGAGCTACATCTGTTACAAACCATGGCGCTGGCAGCTAAAGGGCGGTCAGGCTGAGTCTCAGGGATCAGAGCCCCGTTACCCTGAAGGCAGGAGAATCTGCAGGAGTGAACTGATGGCCTTAGCTGCTCCACATGGAGCTGTGCACAACCTGCTGCAGAAAAGGCAGCTGAGCCCAGGAGGCAGGGCCAGCAGCAGGCGGAGCAGCCCCTGCCCAGCTGGCCTCCCCGTGAGGCTCACCAGAGCCTTGTGTCCCCGGCAGGGAGGACACACACAGATGAGGCCATGAGCTTTGGGTGCGCTTGGCTTGTGCAGGCACCAACGGGAGCATGGACAGGTGTCCACCCAGGAGCTGCATGGGTGTCCCCCCAGCAACGCCTGCTAGGAGAAGACCAGCGTCTCGTCCACGCGATGCAGGCTTCTCAGGCCAAGGCCTTCTCCAACAGGTGCCTGGACATTCTTCTTCTATGTCACAGGCTGTGAAGGACACTGGGCCCAGCCTGGACGGCCTGTCATGGACTCCTCTGTTCTTCATTATCTTTCTTCTACACCTGCCAGAGACCCTCACGAGCCCTCGCTGCTCCTTGCTCCGGAGCTCCTGGCTGCTCAGTGCTCCTGGCCTTAGGACTGTCCTGAGGCAAGGTGGCCGGGGTGTAAGAAGGGGGAGTCTGGTAGCCCACCACCACCTGCCCACCTGGGATTTAAGCAATTCCAGGTTTTGCAGATCTCCTCTGGGGGCTTATTGAAAATACCAAGGATGCTAACAGAATCTCAATAAAAACAGTCACTCGTTCTCCAGCCACCTGTTCAAGGACGCCCATCCCAGAACGACCTGGGGAAACACTCTCCTCCGACATCAGCTCATTGGGCCATTTAAACCATGAAAAAAGGTAAAAGAGCTGAAGCCACCCGGATGGGACAGAGGACCCCAGACAGACCCCCCAGGTCTGCAGAGCACTGGAGAGCCGGCAGCCCAGGCCTCCTTCCCTGCGCAGCAGCTGACATTCAGCTTTTCTTGCTGCGCTCGACAAGGCAAAGCCCACTGGGTTTGCGCATGAATGCTGACACCGGCCGGCCCAGAACCAGGACATCCCGGGCCGTGGTGGGCTCCAGCTTCATGAGCGGGTGGACCAGAGCCCAAAGTGGCCTTAGGTCTGTTTTCCTCCCTCCGCTGCCAGGCTTGTTATCCCCAAGCTCTGTCCTCAGGGCGTCACGAGGGGCTGGCATCCCAGGCACACACAGTGGTTCACAGATCCTGAGGTGCTGAGCAGCCCAGAAACCTCCCCGTGAGAACCCCCGGAGGGAAGGGAGCCAGGTGGGGCGGCAGCTTCGTGCAGGAGCTCCCGTGCCAGGGCTGAACCCCGCCGCCTGTGCCAGCGCCCAGGTGCCTCTCACCAGCACTTTCCTGAGCCTTGTGGTGATGCTCGGTCCTCGCTGTGCCACATCTTGACACAGAGACCCCTCCCTCTGCCTGCAAACATGTTCCTCCCCACTTCACACCTGGGGCTTGCTCCCCCGCTGCCCCTCGGCCCCCCATGTCCTCCTCGCCCTGCAGTCCCCACCTCAGGGCAGGGTATTCCTGCACCTGCACTCACCCTTCAGTGAGCTGGTCCGAGCTCTAGTTTTAAACACCATCAATGACATCGGTGTTGACACCTCTTGATGCCCAGATTGTGCCTCCATCTGCCAACATGGCATCCACCCCTGGCCATGATGACTTCAGCTGAGATGCCAATGAGAAGCCCTTGCCATCCCCGCCAGGCATCTCCCCTCGGGTGGTCCAGCTCCATCCTAGCCCCAAAGACAGGTCCCTGGGGCCGTGCCTTCATCTCACGACCTCCTCCAGTCCTGCCGAGAACCTGTTGCCCTGCCTTCTAAATGTGCCCAGAATCTCACCGCTCACCGTCTCTGTCCCCTCCACACTGATCCATCCACCATCACTCATCTCTCCCCTGGTTCCTGCAGGAGAACTTGCGTCCCGTGGAGTCTCCCTAAGATGGCAGTCAGAGGGGTCTTGTTAAATCTACTGAGGTCAAAGGGATACTTTTTCTTTTGGTCCAAAGAAAATGCCAAGGTGCTCATAACCCAGGGCCTTTGGGCTGCCCACTGCCAGGCCGAGTTGCTCTGGGACCTCTCGCCAGCCCCCATGAGCCCCTCAGGTTTGTCCTGCATGCTCCCCATGTGGTCCTCGCTGCCCCAGTGACGTCCACTCCAAGGGAGCGATCTTCCCTCAGACACCCCTCCCGACTTCCCCGAGGCTCTGCTCAGGGCGCGAGGTGCCTTCTCACCAAGGCCCACGGCAGCCTCACCCACTCTGAGCCCCCGCCTCCTCTAACGTCCAGTGTGGATTACTGATGGCTCTCAATGTTCGGGCTTCTCCCTGTGCAGGCGACGGGCTGTGTGCTCCTCTGGGGTGGGAACCGAGTCTGCCTGTTCAATTCACCCAGCATCCAATTAGCTGTGGCACACAGGCAACACCCAGATCCACCCACTGGACAAATGGCCACATACCCAAGACTCCTCAGGCCCACCCTGCTCACAGCCTGGTGGAAATCATTCCCCACGGATGTGGGTTCACGATAAACCCCTCTGTGTGCATCAGGACATCTAGGGGGTACAGAGTTGGGCAAGGCACTTCTGCTGAAGGCCCTGGCTACAGGGACTTGGAAAGCCACCTGGTCCTCAGGCCCGTGGGTTCAGTGCTGTGAAGTCAGAGCTCATGGAACCAAAACACGCGAGTCCTCAGGACAAAGGGCGTTGGCAGGGAGCAGGGTGCTGAGCTTCCTGTTCCCGAGTGTCTCCTGCCCCTGCCCCGGCTTGGCACCCTCGCCTCTGCCCCTCACAGACAGGAAGCTGCGGCAACGACATCTCCCAGACCAGATGGAGATTTTCAACAACAGGGATGTGATCCGGAACCTAAGGTTTCTTCAGGAAGTCCTCCGTCCACTCATAAAGTCCATGCCCACATTTGAGGTCAATCCATGGAAGAAATAATACAGGTACCTGATTTCCCGCTTAAGATGGATGGAGTGGAAGATGGAACTGTCGAGCATGGATAGAGGGCAGAACCGAGGACCAAAGAATCTGGAAGAAACAGAAGCATCTCGGGCCAGGCGGGACCAGCTGCAAAAGGGAGTCCAGTACCCTGCCCGGTCCCACCCCAGGAGCACAGGTCAAGGAAACGGCTGAGCAGGGTATGCCTGGAGCACCCGTGTGCGGGCCAGACCAGCAAGCGCCACCCCACCCAGGCTTCCCTGGCTCGAGGCTCATTTGGAGATGATTATGTTGGAAAGTGGCAGAGGCAGGAGGAGCTCAGAAAGCAGAGTGGAAGTTTCCCTTTCCTAGAGAGATTTGCAGTGATAAAATCTATCTCCCTCCAGAGCACGCTCCCTCCCTGTGAGAGAAAAGACTCTGGGTCACTAGATCAGGTCATGGAGAGGCCCTACTTAAATCAGCAGAGCATACCTCCTCCTCTCAGGGCTGGCCCCACGTCCCCTTCCTGTGCTGGGGAAAGGGTACCTGAGCCCCTCCTGGAGGGAGCTGCCCACTTCCTGGGAGTCTCCCACGTATGTAGAAACCCCGACTATTTTTCTCTTGAGAGTCTGGCCTTCGTTACGGGCCCACCAGAACTCAGACGGGCAGAGGGAGACCCGGTTTTTCTCTTCCATACACTCAGGCCGCCCAAGCTGGCCTCTCCCCAGGCAGAGCTGTTTGCTGCAGGAAATGGAGCCACCTCTGAGAAGCTGGGCCCTAAGTGAACGGCTTCAGCCACCTTCTGCCTCTGACCTGCGTGGACAACAGCTCCTGGGCCAGCCTCGTACCCCCAGGAGCCTCTGGACACCACCCCACCCCCAGAGAAGCAGCCACACACCCTCACTGCATCTGATCACCCAGCCTCCAGGGCAGATGGGGGTGGATGGGTTTTGTTCTGCGTGGTGGCCAGGCTCGTAGGAAGAAGAGGGTCTTTTCTCATGTTCATGGACAAAAATGGAGAAGCTTCAAAAAGGAAAGAGAGAGCCTGCCCAGGCCTAGGCTCGCTGTGACATCTGAAGCAGGGGCTGTCTCCAGGGGCCCGGTCCTCCACCTGTGGGGTCCACGCTAACTCCACGTAGTCAGGGCAGACGGAGTCATAGGACTCGCACCCGGGGTCTGGGAGCTGGAGGACGAGCTGCTGCGGGCAAAACCCACCAGAGACAGAAATGAGATGCTGCAAACAGAGGACAGTGTGGCCTCCTCACCCCACAGGCCTACGATTGCCCCTGAGCTCCCTAGTCCAGGAGCAGCAAGGGTCACAAGGAAAATGTCAAATGTCAGGAACGTGCAGAGCTGACATCCAAAATGAGGACCTCGGGCCATAAGGCAGGAGCTGTTGTGGGTCCCTGGGACGCACCCAGCCCAACCCCTGCACCCGCTCCCTGCAATCTCACCTGTCCATACAGGGGCCGGGGGACGTCCTATCACACTCAAAGGGCTCCTTCTCTGCTCAAGGCCTGAAATACGCACAGGGGATGCTCCTGGGGTTTGCAGCACACCTCGACTTCCCGGGGTGCACTTCCCATCAGACCCCCCCACACAGCTCCACAGAGCATGCGGCAGGCTGGCTCCCAAGGAGAAAGGCCGGGCCAGGCACCTGCAGCCACGGGTCCTGCCGCTCCTCTCAGGCGATGTCTCCACACTGCTGCCAGGGAGCCCATCAGTGTCCTTCTGAGGCTTTGGCAGGAACTTGACATTGACGTGCTTTCAAGCACAGTTCCGAATCACACCTGCTGCTCCCAACACCAGGATGAAAGGAGATATGGTCATTTATGACCTTAATTTAAATCTGTTGTGGTTTCAACAGAAAAGAACAGAACAGAGCTATTTCTCACTGTTGCCCTTGGCGTGAATCAGGAAATCGAGCTCCCTGGCCCCTGCTGCCTTCCTAATATGCTCTCTAGCCCAGCTGGGCTTTGATCGCCCCTCCAGCCCGGAGGAGGATGGAGCAGGATCTGGACATTCCAAGATGGGCTGTGAGCAGGCTCCCATGCCTGGGGCTGACGAGACCCTTCCTCTCCAGGCTGTGGCTCCGCTGGCGAGATTCCGCTCAGGCTGCATTTCCCTCCAACCCCGCCAGGCTTTCTGTCACTGGCTGACAGCTCCCTGAGCGTCAGTCAGTCAATTTCCTGGACCAGGTTTCAGGTGCGGCTGTTTTATCTCTGCTCAGAGGTTGCATCTCCACGAGAGGGTTTGGTCATCTTTGAGACCAAATATGAAAATGGACAATGGCAAAAGCGTGTATAAACATGACCTGTGCCTGCAGCAGCCAGCTCAGGACACCATGGTGACCAGCCCAGGAGGCCACCCCACCCACAGCAATCAGCCCAGGGGGCCACCTGCCCTGAGACTTGGAAGTAGGGTCATCACCCCGATAACACTCCA
>CM053400.1:2978690-3005345 GCA_028644305.1 Xerus rutilus
CACACATATACCATAAAATAAATGTCTACGTACCTAGTTTTTCATTTATTTACCCACACTTATTCATTTCTCCTGGGATTCAGTTTAGACGCCAGAATGATATTATATTGTTTAGACAGCTTGTGCAATTTAACTCAAATTATTTTTATAATGATGTCACTTAAATGAACATAAATATAAAGCTAGGTATAAACTGCTTATGCTTAAAGCTCTTATGCAACTATAGAAACAAATAAATTTACAATTCAAATACAAGGAAAACTATAAAACCGATAAAATTCAAATTAACATCACAAAGGTGACGGATGGTGTTGCTGGCTGAGGCCAAATAGCCCCTTTGGGTGCGAAAGATATGTTTGCAAGCTCCAGGTTTGATAAATCAACTGGGGTCTTTTGTTTTTGAGGATGATGGACCACCAATTAATTTGTCATTAGAATTGTCTTTACTTTCTTTCTTAACAATGGACTCACTTTTAACCATCCATCCATTATCTTTATGGACCTATCAATTTAAACAGGGAATACAAAATGTATTACTGAAAAAGAAAACCTGTAAATACAGTTTAACTTTAAATTCCCTGAGTCACATAGTTGGGGTGAAACCCGAGTTGGCCCCGGATCCCTCCTGAGAACGAGGGCCCTGCCAGCCTCAGCCACCCCAGACTTTTATCTCTTCGTGTGCACGAGGGCTGGGACACCCCATGCTCTTCGTGGGCAGGAGCAGCATGAAAAAAAATGCACATGGTAGACCCAGACGGCTGCTCAGCCTGAAATCGTCATGCAGAGGGCAGGTCCCCGACAGATGCTCTGGTTCTAGTTCCTTGACACCATCGTCCATGACTCCAGAGGCCCCAGAACACCTCACAGGTCCTTCTGCAAGCCCGTGCTTGAGAAGCTCAGCTTCTGCTGGGACCTCCCACAAATCATGAGCCTGCTCAAAGTTTGAGCCAGAACCTCTCAGAGGTGTCCTGAGAACAGAAGGGGACATTGAAACCCCTGCAGAGGCACATGCTGGGGCATTCGTTACAAGTGCTTTCTCTCAATGACCTCAGGTGCAAATAAAGGTGAGTTTCCCTAGAGCGAGCTCCTGCTCGGCTGTGACTGTCCTGTCTGCTCCAGAGAGTGGGGTCAGGACCGAGATGGGTGACGCCCAGCTCTGCTGCAGGGAACCGCAGGCTCCGCTGTCCAGTGAAGGAGCAGCTCCTCTCCATCTGCTGTCCCAGCAGCCAGAGGGGTGGGCGTGTTCGTCTGTTCCAGCTGTCAGAACGACCACCACAGATTGGCTTAAATGGCCAAAGTTTATTTTCTCATAATTTTTCTGCAGACTAGAAATATGAGATTGAGGTGTTGGCAGATCTGGTCCCTCCGGAGGCCTCTCTCCTTTGTTTGTTCTTAGACATCTTCTCATCTTTCCTCCCCGGGTCTGTGTCTGATCTTCTTACAAGGACAGCAGTCAGACTGGCTTAGCATTCCCCAAAGAACGAGCAAAGAGTTTATTCCTATAAACTCCGTCACCTCTTTAAAGACCCCATCTCCAAATGCAGGCACACTGTGGAGCTGGGGGCCAGGATCTCAACATAGGAATGTGAAGGAGACACAATCAGCCTCAAGAGTAGGTGACGTGTCCTCATGCCGTACGCCTGATGCCTGTCAAACAGATGGGTCCTGATGGCTGACAACACAGGGCTCCCCTCAGCGGGGATGGTGTCCCCAACAGGTGATTTGAAGCATCCTGGGCTTATGGGAGGTGCTGGGACCAGCCTGAGCAGGTCAGAACCAGTGGAGGACCAGAACAGCTGGCCAGAGCTGTTACTGGAAGTCTGAGCACACAGGAAGGGAACCTAAGCATTTCCCCAATTCCTGCAGGTTGATTAGTCCTCCCCAATTCAGAAGCACCATTGGTGGACAGCGTGAACACCGGAACGCTCCCTGCCTGGCCACGGGTGGGTGGAGGGCACTGGGGGAGCTAGACCTGCTGAGGCCGCTGCGCCCCACCAATGGCCACCCTGGGTCTGAAAGCCAGGCTCAGCTGTGATCTTGTTCTGCATGCGAGAAGGCCCAGGAGGTAGAGCCGCTGCACAAGGGCCCAGGGTGAGCAGGACTTCCAAAGCCCATTCCCCACGACCAGGCCAGAACCTCCAGGAGAACAGGGAGAGGCCCAGGCTCCTGCTCCCAGCACTCTCCCACCTCGCACCCAGGAAGGAGCAACAGGTCCATTGCTGGTCAGACCTGGCTCCAGGAACCTGCTCCTCAGGCCCAACCAAGGCGCAGAGCCTTGGTCTATGGCGCTGGTTCCCCACAGCCCCTCAGTGTGACCAGCATTGTTGGTCTGGGGAGCAATTTTCTTGAACAAACATCCCTCATTTGCTGTGTGCCCTCCGGACAGTGTCCAGAGACCTTGATGGCTGCTTGCTCTTTCTGGCTCTCACGGGTTGTACCTCACTGGTGGGGCCCCTTTCCTGGGCATGGGGTCTTCATCACCACCCTTTAGGAAACTGCCACCAACAGTCTTCTTTAATGACATCCCAATTAAGTTGCAGGATGGTGCTAGGGTTAGACCAGGTCCCCTGAAGCTCACATGTTGGAAATTTGATCCCCAAAGTCACTTGCGGATAGTATTTGCAGGTTGGGACTCTGGGAGGTCACTGATTGCATGAGCTCATGCCAGTGGGGCCCCATGATGGTGTTAGCAGCTTTACAGCTGGAAGATACCTGATCGAGCAGCTTGCTCTGCCCCACATTATGAGGCAGCTGGAGGCCCTTGCTAGACGCTGGTGCTAGGCTCCTGGGCTTTCCAGCCTCCAGAACCATGAACTAAATAAACCTTTATTCTTTATCAATACTGGCCTCAGGCATTGTGTTAAAGAAGTGGAAAATGGACAGAGAGACAGCAAAGGACAGACAGGCAGAGAGTGAGGACATGAGCACTGTGAGCTGCAGGGACCACTGGGACAAGGTCCTGAAATGGGACAGAAGTTGCACCAAAAACAGAAATCCGGTGCAGCAGCTCCAGCTAAGCACGGTGCAGCGAACATACATGTGCCCCTCGGCTCCTTCCCCAAACCCCACCGACGTTACAGTGAAGGAATAAAAGAAGTGTGCACACACAGGGACAAGGAAGGCAGCGGGTGGAAGACAGCTGAAACACCCGGAAGCACAAGAGCTGACCAGGCGGTAATAGACTCAGCTGAAATCGATGCCTGCGGGGACAGAGGGATTCAGAGGGAGCTGGACCGATTTGTTTCAAAGACTCCCAGGAAAGCTCCAAGATCCCCCGTACCAGGTATTTCTAGGGTGAGTGAAAATGGAACTTGCACTGGGAAGGGGGATAGCTTTGTGCAGGAGTGAGTCAGCCCAAGACGCCCCAAACCATGTGCTACCAAGCGACTGTCCTTTTCCCATCCCCACTGGGATGGAGGCCCCTGTTTTGGAGAGCTTTGTACATCTGAGGACAGGAATAAAACACCAACCAGGAGCAATGAAGTCTGCTCACTGGGCAAGAGAGCCACACCAAGCCCTCCTCCCCGAGGGTCAGAGGCCAAACCCACAGCCAGTTGCCACCTGCCTTTCCAGCCCAAGGGACCCACCTGGAGCCAGACCCACCATGCAAAAGGACCACCAGAGAGCTGTGCTGGGCTCACATTTTGATTTTTGTTTTGTACTCACTCTTAAATATAACCTCACAAATATTTTAGAAAGGCCTAAAATATAAAAGGCAGAGGCCAAATCAAGTGAGGAGTTCGGAGGAGAGAGAGACGGTGCAGGAGGTCAGAGGACGCTCCACAGAGGTAAAATGGACGACAGCCAAGGCAGCAGGGACAGAGCACACCCTGCAGGGAACAGAGTGTTCTTTAAACATACACACATACTCTCTCTCTCTCTCTTTTTCTCTCTCTCAGAACAAGGAAACGCTTTTAGAAATTAAAACTATGCAAGTAGAGTTTAAAATTTAGTAGAGTTAAAATAAAGTTGAGGACATTTCTTAGAGAGTAGAGCGGGAATAAAAAGGGGTAGAAAATAGCAGAGGGAAGAGAATTATGGGATCCATCTGGGAAGCCTAAGGTTTCCAACAAAGCCCCCGAAAGGGATCACAGCGGGATCAAGGGGAATAGAATTTTCCAGAAAGAGAGGACTTGGGTGTCCAAGTGGAAAAGCTTATTAAATTCCAAGAAAACTCAATGGGAAGACCCCACCGGGACTCACATTGGTGGAACAGCAGAGCAGAGAGGACCAGCGGCTGTTAAGAGCCCCCAGGAGGCCGGAGTGTGGCCCAAGCCCTAGGAGCCGCGACGGTGCTGAGATCCTCCTAGAGTTTCAGAAGAACGCCTCAAAGCGCCCAAGGAAAGCCAGCTCCACCTCTGGCCCAACCCCGCTGTGAATCAAGGCATCTCAGACCTAAGAGATCCCAAGACATGTGTGTTCCCCACATGAAAGTCGGGGAGATGCGTGAGAGGGGACAGCGGAGAGCATAGTCAGGATGTCAAGGTCACACAGCCCATCCAGAGCACACACGGAGCCCTGCGGGGGAGGAAGAGCACGGGCATGTCACAGCCCTAGGCAGATGGGAATGGAACTGGGGGCGGCTGGACTGTGTCTACCAAGATGCAAGGAACTGCCAGGCCGGTTGACAGCCCAGGGACACATCAAGGATAGGTGCGTGCCCGCGGAGCAAATGAGAGCACGGTGGTTATTCATTCCAGGGAAAACACAAAGTTGATCAGGAAAGGAAATGTAATCATAGAACTACTTTGTGGCTCAGCTGTGAATAATAATTACATAATTATGCAAATGCTGAATATTGATCTAACCACAAATTATGCTGCTGGGAGGGGGGACGGGAGCTGTGTGCGTGTGTGAGTTCAGTTGCTATTTGGCAGAGTGAGGGGGCAAAGCACAGGGAGTTTAATCCTCGTCGCTCCAGTGGAGAATCCGTAGAGAAGCAGCTGAAATTAAAAAGGAAAGCAGGAGATTGTGCGCTCAGAAATACGAAGGTGGGAGCCATGCAGAGAGCTGGGGCCCACGGGGCATCACCATAGGATGGATGCCGATTTTGTTCTGACCCGTAGAGCTACTGGGCACCCAAAGGTGCCTTCAAGATAAAATTTGAAAGAAAGACAGCTGGAAGGCTGCAGCACCATTACTCATCAGGAGAGGCAGAGGGAGGTGGGGGGAGCCCAGGGCCTGGTCCCCCTGGGTCTGTGGTGCAGGTGCTCAGCCAGCGTGTGTCCAGGAAGGTTGGGAGGGAAAGGCCGGAGGTGGCTGGGAGTTTGTCCTTCAGACCAGAGATGATATTGGGACTTGAGGGCACCAGGGACGGCGGTGCTGCTTCCACGAGCTTTAGAGAGAGCCCCAGGCCCTGCAGGGAGCTGGTGCTGGAGGAGAAGCTGGTGGAGCAGGGAGCCTCTCCTGCTGGGGAGGAGACCGCTCAGAGGGTAGAAATGGGTGGCAGGAGAAACCAGGAATTCTGTTTTGGACCTGGGGTAAGACTTGGAAGCTGCTGTGGCAAAAGCCCACAAACTGGGGGCTCAATAAGCAGAGTCCTCGGAGGCTCCAGAGGCCAGAAGATGGAGGACAGGGCGTGGGTGGGGCCACAATCCCTCTGGAGGCCACAAGTGAGGACCCTGCCTGCCACGTCCAGCAGCACCCGGGCAGTTGTCAATCCCTGTCCCTTGGCCTGCAGAGACTGCTCTCCAGCCTCCCAGGGCCTCTGCCCTGCGGGGCTCACGGCAGTTTCCACCTCGTGGGAAGAAGATGGGTCAAACCGGATCCAGGTCCTCCCTCATGCTCTCCTCTGGACTTGATCACACCCGCAGAGACCCTGTGTCTAAATAAGGTCACCAGCACAGGTAGGGAATCCTATCTTTAGGGGGGACACAAGTCAACCCATGCCATACCTGAACCCAGGGCAGTGAGCTTGGCCGCCACAGGGTACCACGTTCTGCTCTTGGAGGTGGCGGACCCCCAGGCTCCGAGATGTCTGTGGTCCTGCTCGGTTTCATTTGCTCCAGAAACATCAACCCTGCCTGAGCACCCAGTCCTTCCCGGGACACCCCTCAAGAGCTCCCAGAGGATCCCAGCACCTTCTCTCATGGCTTTGGACCACTCGGTGCTGCTGATGCGCTGGGAGATGAGGAGGAGGCTGAGGACGAGGGACATGATGTTGGGGGACAGATGTGCAGAGGGACACAGTGTCCCCACGTCCTAGAGCCCGGCACACTTGACCTTCAGCTTATTTTCTGCCCAACTCTTTAAGGCAAACTATAGACCACTAGGGACACGCTCGTCCCAGCCAGCTGCCCCGGGCGGCCTGCACAGTCCTCCTGAAGTGGAGCCTTTGATGACCAGACACCAGCCCACAAGGCTTCCAAGAAGAGAAATGCTTCTGGTAGAGCTCCTAGGCACGCTGAACCGTCGTCATTGCTTGGCTGTGACCTCACCAGGGAATGCTCCCCAGAGCCCACTACCGCAGACATAGGTCAAGAGGTGGACCAGCACCTCCAGCTCTAGAAGGAGTTAATGGGGTCTTGAGAGAGGGGCCGTCAAGCCCAAGAATCACCCATGTAGCTAAGAGAGGAGCCTGCTGAATGGGTCCTCCTCAAAGGGGCTTCCCAAAGGGCAGAATGGCCAGGGTCTCCCTTAGGCAACACGGGTCCCCTGGGAACAGAGGAGGCCTTGGCCCTCTCCTGCTCCTCCTTCTGTGGCCACGGGGAGGCAGGACATGTAAGGAGGGCCAGTGAAAATCAGAAGGATAAGGCTGCTGTCCCCTCGAGTCACACCACAAACCTTCTAAAGCCATTTTACAATAACAACCAAAACGAAGTCCGGTGTAGGATTCCGACAGACCAACACCCTCTCCTCAGTATTTTCCCCCTCAACCCTTTCCCAAGAACTTTCTAGCTACTTCCAGGGCCTCTGCCTTTCAGCTCTGCAGATGGTCTCCGGTAGAAGCTATTTCTTCATTACCTGCTATTTGAGATATTTTTTGCTTTCTCCCAGTTTTGCCTCAAAGACAGAGAATGTTGTTTGTGTTGTTGTTTTTCTTTCTTTCCTACCCCTTCTTCACAACGCAGCTTTCTTCTGTGACTCATATCTTGCCAAAAGGTGGATAAATGAACCAAGAGTATTTCTTTTCAAAGAAAAGGAAATTAAAATGGGCTATGGACTGGAAGAACACCGTGTAGCCCCAAGTCCCAGCCCAGCAGGATGAGGACACGGTGGCATTTCCAACCAGAATGAGCACCAAGCCCTCGCTGTCCCCTGGCCAGCAGGGGGGCCTGTGACCAAAATGCTTGTGGAAAGGGACCCCATCACGCAGACATGTGCAAAAGAGCTCTGTCCCTAGCTGCTACCCACCGGGCACAAATCATGTTTAACAGCTCCTGAATTTACTGCCAATTGAATAAAAGACCACTTTTTTAGGAAATGTCAGTATTTCTCCAAAAATGAATAAAAGCCCCTTATTGTGAGTGCTCTGATTTCAGGTGCTGTCCCTGGCAGGCCAGCGAAATGGAGCTGCAGGACACACATGGCTTGTCTCAGTAGAGGCCGGGCAGGTGCCCCAGCAGTCCTGAGCTTCCGCCCTCTGCAGACGCTCCGGGCTGGAGGCCCTCGGGGGATTCAGTGGCTCTTAACGGAGTGATGACCTGGGTTCTCTCCACTGCCATCCGGCTCCTAGCCCTGCGATGAGGAGGAGGAGAACATGGCCACACACTCTTGGGACTTGCTCCCCAGTGTTACCGTCCCCTGACCCCTGCCACCTAGAATGAGCCCAGCACACCCACCCGGTAGCCCGTCTCACAGGCTGGCTGCAGGGAGATGACTCCCACAGTCACAGCTCCGCCTCCGGACAGCACTCCTGCTCCTCTGTCCCAGCAGCTGCTCCTCCCCAGGGATCCCCAAGGAATGTCCAAGGCTGTCACAGAGGCATGGCCAGGAGCTATGTCTCCCCCTGGGGTGGCAGGATCGGCTGAACTTTAGAAAGCACCTAGGGAAAGGTAGGGAAATCAGGGGCCTGGGACTCTCAAAGGTCAAAACCTTCACAAACCTCTTCCAGCAGCAGGAGACACACACTGATGCTTCCCAAGCATCTCAGTGATCTCGGGAAACAGTGAATCTTGGGCCCCAGCTGTGGATCCACCAAGGTCAGGCTAATGTTTGGGGACAGCACAGTGGGATAGTCTTTGAAACTAGCCTTTGCCCAGAGACCTTGGGGTCCAGAGCCACGGAGCTGCGGTTCTTTCCCCAACCTGCACAGACATCCTCCTTGGAGAAGCCGCTGTGGTAGGTTCTCCTGCTTACATCCTGAATCTACAGGATCAGGCTTACCCAAGCCAAAGCCACCGAGGCTGCTGAGCACTCTGGAGGAGCGATTCTGTGATCAGCACAGGAAAGCTTATTTGCCTCTGTGGAGATTGTGCTGGGCTCAGGTGTCTGTAACTTCTGGAAGGAAACATGATTGCCTATCCTGGGCAGGAAGAAATCTGTGGCCAACAATGGTTAGCTGTGGCTGGAGCTGGGAGTGGGAAGGGTTGGCCAGGTCTGGGGTCTCAAACCATTCTCCTCCTCCAAGGCAGACAGACAGATGACTGCAGACGCATCCTCTGGGCAGGGGAGGGTCCTGCAGAGGCCCAGGGGAGGGGATGTGATGGAGCGGGTCAGGCTCCCTCAGGGAGCAGGCGGGAGGCGCCTGCCCGCTGGTGTCCTGTGCAGGGCTCGGGAGCTGCCTTGATTGAATCTGACCTCGATGACAATGTCACTGCCTCTTTGGTAGGAAACACAGTGCTCTGAGCTTTATTTAGCAAGAGGCCATTGTGCAGAGATAAAGAACAAGCCCAGTACATCAGTTCAATCGTTTCTCCTTCGCTGGTCACAGGGAACAAGACCCTGATCAGCCGATAGCTCCTCTGACAGCAGCTCCCTGTCCCTCAGCAGGGACCTCTCCCCAAAGAGGTCACACACCTGGCACCCGGCTCTTCTGTTTGTTGCCCGGAGGCATCAGCGGGGGCAACCTTTGAGGGCACTCCCCCAGAGACCTACTTTCTCCACGTAGGCCCCTTCTGAGTTTCCACCACATCCCCATGTCTGTTAAATTCTGAATTCACCCAAGAGTTCCCTCACTGATGAGGCCAGAGCCTTCAGGTCCCATCAGTCCTGAAGACCCACCTCTGAACCCTGCTGCCTTGGGACAGAGCTGTCAACTCAGCAGCTCAGGAGACATTCCAGCTCCAGACCATAACCTGCCCCCCAGCCCAGCCCCTAAAGGCTCATGACCACCTCATAATGCAAAATGCACCTGAAAAGTACTGGTTTTAAAAAAGTAAATAAACAGAAGGAAGGTCAATACAGGAAGGGGGACGGGGGAAGGAGAGGGCAGGGAAAGGGGAGTAGAGGGGATGCAAGTGGAGCCAATCACATGCCATGCTTGTGTGATTATGCCAAAAGGAACCCCGACGTCAGGTATGACTATCACACATGAATGAAAACACAAAAATTGCATGCATTTCATCCCAAGGAGTCCCCAGAGTCTCAACAGTTCCACAGGAAAATTTGCACTTGGACTTTTGAGCAATGCTGGAACTGCTAAGACCATGGGGACTCTTGGACGTGGACTGAGGACTGACTTGGCTCTGAAAGGTCCCACAGGAGCTCCTGTGCCATAGGATTGGTCCCCAGATGGGTACTGTTGGGAGGGGTTGAACTTTAGCGGGTAAGGCCTCATGGAAGAAACACGAGTCACTGGGGATCCTGCCCTTGAAGGAGGTGCGATGACCTGGGAGAGGAGAGGGCTCTGGCTCCTTCATTTGGTCTCCTTGTTTCACAGCCACCGTGAGGTCAGCAGCTGGACTCCAGTGCATGCTCCCTGCCATGATGTTCTGCCTCACCACAGGCCCAAAACGATGGGATCAAGCAACAAGGGACTGAAACCTCAGAAACCATGAGCTGAAGTAAATCTTTCCTTATAAGTTGATTATCTCTGGCATTTTGTCATAATGACAGAAAACTGGCTAACAATTGGATTCAAAGGAAATAAAATAACTTCCAAACTTGGAAAGCTTCCAGGCGCTCCCTCTGGATTTCTGCACACACGCGGGGCCAGAAGTGCAGAGGTCACAGGAGTGTTCTGGGCCTCAGACCTCAGCATGCATGATGCTGCCAGGGTGTGATTTGTTCTCCACATGAGTCAATTAAAAACTAAGCACCTACTGGAAGCCGGGAGTGCTCCACACTGTAATGACACAGACTGGAATGGTAAGGCTCCGGGGAGCTGCTCACTAGGAGCAGGGGAAGAAGGACAGCAGGTCAGAGGCCAGGCTGGCCGTGCCCTGGAGTTGAAGTGTCGGAGAGGCACAGACTCCAACTAAGGAAGGAGAGTCCAGGTTTGAAGGGCCACTGCAGGGGAGAGAGTCCTGCAGCAGGATGAAGCTGGCTGTAAGGCCTGTGGGCTCTCTGGAGGTAGATGGGGGCTTTCTTTCATGGAGAAGTCAGCAAGGCTAGAAGGAACCAGCACCAGCAGCTGAGATGGGGGGCCCCATGGACATTGGATCAGAGGAGGCTGGATCCTGAGCCAGACTGTCCTCCAGGCCTGTCTGCAGCTCAGGCTGAAGGCAGGCGTCGGGGAGGAGAGCAGCTGAGCCAGGTGTGGTGAACGAGGAAGCATCCCCAGGCATGGCGGGGAGAGGGGCAAGACCCAGGAGTCTGGCCCTGACCAGCGAGCATGGGGGCTCCCTGAGCCTCCCCACATATGCAGGGAAGGAGCGCCCCCGCAGGGAGCTGCTCTGGAGACACAAAGGGCTGGGACTTAGCCGTCACTGTTTTCCAGAAGCTGGAGCTAGGGTGACTTGCACATTACCAGCTCCAGGTCCCCAACACCCAGCACGTGCTCAGGGTGGTGGCACTCTGGTTTTAGATTCCTGGCCTGTTACAAGGCTGTCAGGGGAGCCCAGTGAGATCCTGCAAAGCACTGTCGCTGCTCCTGGGAGCTCTCCCTGAAGGCTGGCACAGCCTGGCCCCTGTCAGCGCACCAGACAGCCCTGGGGCAGACCAGAGGATAAACTGAAGGGTCCATTTGGGAAAGAACAATTACCTCCGTGTTTATTTATTTTGCATAAGTCTTCCAGGTCCCCTCCCCCAACATCTTAGCATGGGGGAGAGTTTGTAGAAACAGAGCAGAAAGGATACAGCCAGGGTACAGAAGGGGAGGCGATGGGGGAGGGAGCTGCTGGCGGGGACTCCAGGAGAAAGCCACCCAGACAGTCAGAACTACCACCCAGCCTCATCCCGGGGACCATGCTGAAGGCAAAGGAAAGGCATCACTTCCCCTGCGTCCAGAGCCACCCTGGCCCGCTGGCTGCTCTTGAGCCCATCCAGCTGCAGGCAATGGGAGCTCAGCTGCCTGCAGAGCAGGAGTGTTGATCCGGGTGCAGCAGCAGGTCCCCACCTAGAACCCCTGGGATCCAGCAGCAGACACTGACTCTGGCCTGGCATAGGGACAGCTGTGGAGTTTCCCAAGGCCAGCAGCGCAGGCTGGTCTCCCCAACGTGGAAGGTTTCGTATTGTTGAACGGACGTGAGTTTTCAGTCTCTTGGGTTTGATCAATGGCTGGGCAAGAAAGAGACTGGAGAGGGAAGGCAAGGGGGAGGGGGAGGGAGGGAAGACGGGGGAAGGCCTTGGCCCCAGCTCCGCCCTGACAGCTTTTAGTCCCAGGCAAATGCTCCCTGGAGCAAGCCTGGGCCACCCTCCTGTCCCCAGACCTGCGCTGCTGCACCTGCTGCTCAGTGATCCTCAGTGGAGAGAAGCTCCTTACAAATAGACAAGAAATCCACTTTACAAAGAGACGGCCGCTCAAGCCCTTGAACCCATATCCTGCTATCACCTGGATGGGGCCGAGGTCCCCAGGGAGGCCTGAGGACTCCAGTGTCTGCATGGCTTGACCCTCTGCTGGCACCTCACTAGGCAGGAGGAGGCCTCCAGTGTCCCTGCCTCTGCAGGGCACATCTCTGCAATCATAATTATATAATATTAATTGACATGAGCCATTTCTTATTTCATGCTAATTGAAAATTACTGATTTTCCTCGCACAAATAGCTCTTCATGTCAATTACCAAATGTGATGTGCACCATTTTTTAATTAACCACTCTCCACCGCTTCCGTTTAAATCTAGTTTTAAATCTAGTTGACTGGTCTGTCTTGTCACAATTATGGTAAATAATGACCAAGATCTCTCCAAAGAATGTTTCATTTTTTTATTCCAAGAATTGTGGAAGGGGTCTTGCGGAGGGTTTGTCCGTCCGTCCCTGGCCTACCTGAGATAGGCTCCTTGGCAGGGATGAGCAGAGACACATGGTGAGCCAGAGTCCTCATCCTCCACTTCCCCAGGACCCACCCATGCACTGGTGGCTGAACCTTGACCTCTGCCCTGTGCTCCAGCAGGCAAGCTTCCCAACATGATACCAGTTCTCACACTGAGATGCTAACTCTCTCACTCTAAATTCTCAGTGTAGACTTCAAAGCTATGTCAAAGACAGAGTGCTGCCCCAATCATGTCCTCGGTTTGATCTATACTCAGTTAAGTCCCAAACTGCACCATACTCCTCCTGAGCCCATGCATTAGTGTGTTTTCTGTTGCTGTAACAAAATACCAGAGGTTAGGTGCTTTATTAAGAAAGGAGATTTATTTAGTTCACAATTTTGTGACTGGAAGAGTCCAAACAGCAAGGCAGGAGCTGGGACCAGGCCCCACTAGCTGCACCACATCCCAGCAGCAGGCACAGTGGTGGGCGCTCAGGCAAGAGGGAGAGATGACATGGCGGGACAGGCAAGAGGCCAAGAGGTAGGGGCTCTTCCTTAACGACCCTCATGAAGAGTGACCTGGATCCCAGGTAGGAGAACTACCTTGATCTCTCCAGGACAATGTGCCCAGTGACCTAGTACCTCCCACAAGCCCTTGTAGGTCCCACCTCCTCAACACCTCCACCCTGGGGACCAGGCCTCCAGCCAGGAAACTTCAGGGACAGGCCACTATAGACAAACCACATTAGGACAGGAGTTGGGTGTCCCCACAGAGGGCAGGAGTGAGCTTCAGGCCTCTGAGGCGTGTCCAGCCAGCAGGCAGGCTCACATCTGTCGGGACCCAGAACATGAGGCTCCAAATGACCATTCACTGGCCCACAGGCTCACAGGTCAGCCACAGGTTCTCTGGATGAAGACACTGGTGGTCAGTAGGGGGGTCCCTGAGCTGCAGCTGATGGAGAACACTGCCACCCAGAAGCTTCTCCTCTCGTGGCCTCAGGTCCCGGCAGGTAGCCTGGGCTTGTGCTGGCAGGGGCGTGTCCTCAGCCCACCTAGTCAGTGTCTTGCGCTGACTCCGTCAGGTGCGGAGTCACCAAGCCCCATGGGCGCTTCCATGTCTGTCTCTGTGGAGAGGGCCTGAGGTCAGAGGGCTCAGAGCCAGGGTGACGGTGGGGACAGGCTTGTGTGCGCCAGGCTCCGTGGTGCGTGTGACATCCCACCAAAGCCTCGATCCTGTGCGGAGCTCTCACGCCCCAGACACAGTGCAGAACAGCCGCACTGCACAGGCGAGGGGCGCCTGTGGACCCCGGCCCAGGGGTGTAAGATTGCGTTGGCAATCCATTTACGCATACGGAAAATCCAAAGCCTGAGGGCACCCTGGGGCCAGGCTGCAGGGGGCACCGGATTAGACGTTAACACACTGGAATTTAGGGCTTCTCGCACCATCGGTGAGCATGTGGCTTTCGTTAAGTCCCTTAACTTCCCTACATCTTAGTTACGATTTTTATTTAAGTGGGAATTCTCTGGCTACTCCAGCAGTGTTGCTATGGTGACCAGGGAAGTGTGCAAATAGAAACCCAAGTGAGGAGGACACAGTGTTGTGTGAATCTAGGCTGCCACCACGAAGACCGCCACCAACTGCAAATGCCGCTGGTCCGAGCTTCCAGGGAGACGTGGATGCCAGCCGCCCACCTTGCAGAGGTGGGTTCCCCGCTCTCCGGGCACGAGGGGGCTCTCACAGCCATCTGCTCACCCTCGCTCTTTCAAACCATCTTTACTCAGCACCGGCCTTGTGCCCGGTGCTATTACAAGGGACCTGGAACCTCAGAACAACCCAGAGTCCTCGAGGCGTGGAGCTCACACAGGTGGGGAAGGTGATGAGTGGGCAGAGACATCTCAGAGGCTCCTCGGTGCTAGGGAAGATCCATGGTGGGTGGTGAGGGGAGAGAGGGGGCTGGCTCTCCCCTGTGCAGGAAGGCAGGTCCTGGGAGCCCTCCCTAAGGAGGTTACGGCTCAGCTCGGTCTCCCCCATGGGAAGCGAGTCAAGGCAAAGGCATGTACACAGAGCCTCCTGCCCTGGCCATGTCGCTGGCTGGGAAGGGAAGCCCAGCTCACTGCAAGCCCCAGCTTCTGCTCTCTGCCCACACGTGCCCCTCTGCAGACCGGGGGATGCAGGCCGTTCTCCCTGGGACATTGACTGCAGGGGTAAAGGCTCTTCCATCTTCCAGTCTCCACCCTGGAGGTGAAGCTTCATACTTTCTGTGCACTCTGGTGATTTCAGCAGCCAGCACTCCACTCCCTGGGGGTCCTCACAACCCCACCAACACACATGTGCACTCTGCCCCTCCAGGAACCTCACAGGGAGCGCCAAGGGTCTCTGGACAGAGGGAAGCCACATGCTGTGCCATGCAACCTACAGCATCCCCAGGCCCATGAGCACAGGTCCTGGCTTAGGAGGAACCTAGGGACCCCCTGCTCTGGCCAGAATCAACCCATCCCGTGAGCTAGTCTTTGAACACCTGAAAGCTGAGATTCCCTCCCTGCTCTCCCAGGGCAAACAGGAGCAAAGGCATGTGGCCCTGTAGGTGGAGGCTTGGGACCCTTCCAGGGGGAGAGGCACACCCCGGCTGGGGGCCACCAGGAGCGAACTGAGCTAATCTATGTCTGATGATGGTGTTAGGCAAAACTCTAAGGTCAATTTAGCATGATTTAAATGTTTCCCACTCATTAGCAATAATTTAGGATGCATTTCTCTTCTCCCCTCCCCCAAACTTGAAGTTTTATTTTAATGGCTCTGAGATTTTGGACCAGATCATTAAAATTAATGACATCCTGAGTGTTCCAGTGTGCCTGGTAGAGTCTGATCAGTGTTTTTTTCCCTTTATAGATCATCAGTAATAGAACACTTTAATGGCCCTAATATAAGGGCACTCTCTCTCTCTCTGTGTTAATGAATAATTTCCACAGCCAGATATGGAACCCCCCAAAGAAAGAGGGTGCATATTTCATTAAGCATGTCAATGTCAGACCCTAAATAATTCAGTCCCCCAGATTAAAATACTTGATGCTCTCCATGTCCTAATAGGAGATAATGAAATGTCCCCAAATGCTGCCATCTTAAAATTAACATCCTTTGAAATTCTAAAATCAATCAATGTCAATGACAAGAGCCGGGTCTAATCCTTTATTGATTTGTGCAGCCAAGAAAGGGAAAATGGAGCCTCACTCAGCCCTGTCCTGCAGGCTGGCTGATTGCTGGCCAGTATCGTTATTCATTCAGTCTTTGTCCTGGAGGATTGAAAACACCAGCTGGTCAGTCTTCCACCTGTGAATGACAGGTGGCACTGCTTGGCCTCAAATGCCCAGCCCCAGGTCATCACTCGAGAGATGGTTATGACTGGTCCTGCCCTACACACCACCGGAAACACTGTTCCCTCCTGGGTAGGGCCTGGATGGAGCCATCCTGGCCCAAGCTGTTGGTAGCCCTTTAATGGAAAGGCAGTCCACTGTTCTCTCAGCCACCCTTTGTCCCTTCTCTCTGTTTTATTTTCCATAGACGTTGTCATCATCTAAAATTATCTTGATTATTTTGGGGAGGACTTGTGTCCTTTGGACATCATCCTCTGCTTTATTGTAATTAACCTCACTCTTCTTGCTCACCAAGCTCCATGACAGTAGGAACTGTTTTATTTACTGCTTTATCCATGGCATCTAAAGGAATGTCTGGTATAAAAGGTATTTTGAATGGATTCATGGACACATGGATGGACGTGTGAATGGTGGATGGGTGGATGGAGGGATAAGTGGATGGTGTATGGATTGGGTAGATGGATACATGAATGAATGGTGGCTGGATCCTCACATGGATACATGGATGGAAGGAGAGTGGATGAGCAGATGAATGAATGGTGGATGGAGAGATACATGCATACGTGGGTGGGTGGGTGGACGGATGGGTGGGTGACTGAATGTGCAGTAAAGGGTTGGGAGGTGCATGGATGGCTGGGTGAGTGCCTCTCTCGCTATATTCCCAGTACAGAGAATAGCATCTAGCAAGTATTTGTTGACTAAACAAACAAACTGAAATTGTGGGGTCTTCCAACAGCATGGAGAATCCCCCAGCTCCCTGCTTTGGCCTGCAATTCTCCTTCACAGCATCCCATTGACCTATGGACCCTGGTGTTTGCACCACTGTCTTAGATCCTGTGAGTGTTCTGTGGCCCCACTGAGAGCAAGCCTCTCCTGGGGCATAGCTGCATATCCATCGCTTCATCTGAACCCGACACACAGTAGGCTATCAGTTTACCATGTAAGTCACACCTCTGGCAAGAAACCACATGGACAGACACAAAAGGAATAATAAAGGAGCTCCTTGAATAATTCAACAAACAGCCAGTGGAATCCAAGCACCTCACCCGGGCGTTGGCTGAAATTCAAAGGAGACAGAAAATGGGAAACCACAGAAAGTCTCTGCATGAAGATTAAAATCACCCGGTGATAAAACAGCCTCGTGGAGCAGAGTTGGAGTCAGAGAAAATAAGAAAACCCAGCAAGCAAGTTGGAATTAGGTCAGAAGGACCAGGCAGAGTCCCAGCAAAATGCCAGCCCAGGGGAGGAAACAGGAAGGCAGGGGAAGGTGGGAGCTGTGTCACACCCCTGGGCTTTCCCGACCTGGCCCTAGGAGGTCGCAGGGGCTGGCACGGCACAGGGTCTATGGCAGAAAGGAAACCTCTGGCTCAAAGCAAAGAGGCTGTCCCTGAAGAGGACCAGCCTCAAGAAAGGCCTGGAAGCCCCAGGCCACACCCTGAGCTGGGAGGAGCCTGTTAATCCAGTCCTAGGCGCTCTGGGCTGTGCATGGAAAAGGGGGTCGCTGTGATCCTTGGCCCCATGTGTACTGTCCCCAAGAGGGGACAGCAAACCCACCTGGCATGCCCACTTGATTCCAGTCATTCCCAGAACCCAGGCAGCGGGCTGGACCCTGGGACAGTCTGCTTAACCGGGACAGACCTCAGCAGAGCAGGAATTGCCTTTGCTTTTGTGGCTACTGTGCCTCGATGGTGAGGTGGCCCTGGGCTCAGTCCTCTCCTTCCCGCATGGCTGGGCCACACAGCCTTTTCACAGCCCACCCATGTCTCTGCCCAAAAATAACCTGTCTCGGCTGCTAGCCCCCTTCCAAACCTGCCTGTAGTGAAGTTTCCAATCTCACCAGGCCAAAGCAGAGCCCTGCAGTTACCACCTGCCCCACTCACCCCCTGTTCACCCAGCAGCTCACAAACACCTGGGGCCAACCAAGAGGAACCCATCCCCGTGTCTGATGAGGGCCTTCAAAGCCCATTGGTATCCCCTCCACTTCTCCCACGTATGCCTCGTACCCCGTCCCCTCAGGACCCTGGCATCTGCTCCTATCCCAGGCAAGAAGAGATCAACCATGAGAAAATCAAGAAAACCCCCATGACAAATAGTCCCTGCTTGACCAACCGGAGTGAGTTCCTGGACCTTCTCCTGGGCCCAGCAGTGCACAGCCTTGTGAAGCCCAGGTTCAGCAAGAACCCCAGGAGTCAGTTTAGCGAGACGCCAGCCTGCATACCCAAATCCCTCGCCCGCCCTGGTGTGAGGGCCGGTCAGTCCTCAGGAATCCCGCTGCCGGGCGGCTCAGCCACGCTCCACACCACTGACCGGCTCCTCAGCTACATGTCCCTTTCCACGGCCAGACACCAGTCGAGCCCCAGCCCTCCTGCTGCCACACTCCTCATCCCTGTGAGATGGCCCTGGACATCGTCCACCTCACCATGCTGGCACACGTGATAGTGAAGAATCGTTTCACCTGGCCTCACGTCACTTTTTTCTTTAACACTGATAAGATCCATGATGAAAAACAAGTGGAAAAGAGGTTGGAGGGTGGGCAGCAGGGGAGAGGGAGCCAGCAAAGCCAGGAGGACAGCAGGACGATGGGCAGGGAGGCCCCTCCCACCTGTCCCCACAGGCCACTGTGAGGACTTTGCCTTCTCTCTGAATGGGACACCCTACGGGGGCAGAGCCAAGCCGGGGCCAGGCAGGAGGCAAGAGGTGCAGACTGCACTCCAGGCCCCAACCAGGGCACCAGGAACTGAGAGAAGGGGTGGGCTCCGAAGGCCCTGCCCCAGGGCCTTTGCACTACATCCCCTCTGCCTGGAATGTCCCTCATCCGATCCTTGCCTGGCCAGTTCCTTCTTGACTCGTCTTTGTTTGGTTCTCCCCTCCTCCAGGAGCTCTTTCTATTCTGTCACTATTATGGTACCTTGATAATTTTTTTTTTTTCAAAATATCTGTCTTCTTTCCAAGAGATGGTTCTCTGTACCACCCACAAGAAGACAGAAGCTACACAGAGCACAGATGATCCTAGCTGCTTGTCCACTTCTCTCCAGGATCTGGAATGGACCTAGGTACCTCACTGTCACTCACACGTATTTTTGATAAAATGCACTAGAAGGAGTAAGTGGCTGTCTCTCCAGAGTATGTCCTGGCGTTAAGGGGCCGCTAAGGCTTCGTGGAGCTTGCATTTGCCGAGGCACTGTTTTCTGAACAGAGAGATGAGACAGCAGATGCAGTAAAAGCCAATATCCTCCTGCAGGTCAGAAACGGAGGCGCTCAGCTGCTCAGCAGGCACGTGGGGCGTGCAGGCTCAGAGCTGCCCGCGGCAATGGAGATGCCAAAATCAAAGTCGATCACTGAGGGAAACACAACCTGGGGGGCACACCAGTCTCCCCACCTGGCACCTGCCCCCAGGCTGCTGCCAGATACAAGTCTCCAGCCATCCCCAGGGCTGCTCCCAAAGCTGTCAGAGAAGGGCGAGGCTGGCAAAAGAGCGTCCTCACTCACCCACCTGCTCCTTGGTCTCCACCATACATGGCCGTCAGAGGGCCAGCTTTGGATGGCTTCCAAGATGAGAGGTCCCAGGCAAGGAGCTCTGGACGTGGCCAGAGCAGCACAGAGTCCCAAAAGTTGACACTTGACCAAGCCCCTAACCGGTGGCTGCAGGAAAGGAGGGGAGGAAAGCCCACTTGACTTGATCCACCCTCCCACCGCGGGGCCCATCGGCTCAGGCCCCCGCGGAGCCCACACCACACTCGGCTGGAGTGTGGGAGTCCACCTCTAGGTGACCTCGGGTCAGTGTTGAGTGAGGGTCCTAGGCCTGCAGACAGCTGCTTTCTCCCCGTGTGCCCACCTGGCAGACACACAGATCCCTGTCCCCTCTCCTCCTATCATGCTGTGGGCTCAGGGCTCCGTGTGTGTGACTTCAGTTCACCCTCACCTTCTCCTGGGCCCTGTCCTTGAGTGCAGTCACACGGGGACTCGGGGCTCTGACACTTAGCACAGTGCTGTCCGTGTAAGCGGCCACCTGCATCCCGTCTGGCTCTCTGATCCATTTACTTATTCATAAGCGGGCAGACCACCTCAGCCTCCACCGCCCAAGAGAAAGTCCCTCCTCCGCAGAAATAAAAAGAGACCCGGAAGAGGAGGCCAAACAAGAGGAGGGCTCAAGGGAGGTGATGGAATTCTCTGGAAGAGTTGATAGCCTGGGGAGGAGGAAGGGCCCCAGGGAGGTGGCTTGTGGATGGGGCTGGGTTTAATGGCTCTTTCAAAAGACCCTGTGAGAGCCACATCGAGGAGGAAAAGGTTATTTCAGCTCAAGGTTTCAGAGGCTGAGGCCATGGTCGGCCAGCTCTGTGGCTCCGGGCCCACATGAGGCAGAGAGTAGCAGCTCAGGCCATGACAACCAGGAAGCAAAGGCAGCTGGGACCAGAGACCAAGTATGATCGCCAAAGGCACAGCCCCAGTGACAAACCTCCAGCCACACAGCCTGCCTGAATCACCATTCAGTTAATCCGTGCCAGTGGCGTAATTTACTGATTAGATCACACCTCTCATGATCTGATCCTTTCACCTCTGAAAATTCTGGCACTGTGTCACACATGAGCTTCTGGGGGACACTTCATACCCAACCCTAACAGAGCTGCTCTGCCAGGAGCTGTGCAGGACCCGGGAGCCGCAGGATTAGGACAAGGCCATCCCCTGAGGGAGCTCAGGCTTGCAGAGACACAGGCCACGGGCACCTGTGCCGCCATCTCCCAGGCCAATGCCGCTGAGGACACCATGGAATCCTGGTGGGTCACGGCCAAGGCCAGGAGAACCCAGGCAACAGTTTGCTTCTATTCAACATCAGGCCACCCCAGAAGAGGGGTCAAGGCCTCCAAACTCAGGTGTCTCCATCTCCCAAGCCTCGCCTCGTGCCGCTGTCCCTCTGGGAGCCCTGCCTCAGCTGTTTCTACATGAATCCTCCATGAGATGCTGAGGAGCCCACGCCTTCCCCTGCGGCAACGAGGGACCGAACTCAGCCTCTGGTGGGCACATCACAATCGTATTGTGCTTTGAAAGAAAACTCAGAGTGGCAGCATGTAGCCGTGTCCTGACGGAGCACAGGTTGTCGAGACCTCCTGCTGCTTGTTCTACTCCTCTGGGGACACCTCCTTGCACCCCCAGCACGGCCTCCTCCCTGGTGCACAAGCTGGTCCGACCGAGAGAGCTAGGAGCTGAAGACGGAGCTGAAGTCAGGGGAGGTGGTGCCAGACATCCTGGGACAGCAATGGGTCTGCCACCCTCCAAGAGCTTCCGGGGCAGCCTGTGGCTATCACAGTCCCACAGCTGGCGTAGCTGGGTTGGTGGAGTCCTCCAGATCATGCAGATCTGGCCTGTGTGGGAGCACACCTGTCTTCTCTCCTTGTGAGGAGCAGGGTTGGCAGCTGTCCTTGGCGTCCATCACCTGGGGTGATAGAGCCAGAGTGCCCTGTCCACCCCTCAGCTGTCTGAGGCAGCACCATAGCTGCATGCAAGCTGTGCTGAGTAATGCTCCCGCCCTCAGCAGGAGCTACCAGAACTTCCGAAGGAAGACCTTGCCTCGGGCTCCTCAGCCCCCTCACCTCCATTTGTTCCACCCAGAAACTAAAAGAGCAATGCCCACAGTCCAGCCCAGTCACTGCCCCAGGAAATACCACATCCCAGGGACCCCAGGGCCCCATTCTACCTTTTGTGACCCCAAGAACCACACCTCACCCCAGTCATCTCTCAGAAACCCCACCCCAGTTTAGTCACCCCCTTCATAGAACCTACTCCAGAATTTGGTTGGGTGTCCCCTCTGAATGACAACCGTCCCCTCCTGTGTCCCTGTGCCTTGGTGACTCCCACATCTCACATCAGGTCTAATCTCCAATTCTCCAAGTTGCCCCGAACCTGGGTTTGTAGGAACACAAAACACACTCTCAGACACAAGCAGCCATCCCAGAGGCAACCTGCTCCCCGGACACAGGAGGCCTCTGGTGAAATCAAGGAAGCTTTGCCAAGTGAAGAGGGTGGGGACATAAGCACGGCAGATGAGGACCGTCTCTTGGAAGCAGCGGCGCGGGGCTGATGGCACAGCTGATGGCACAGCTGGGGAGGAGACGCTGTGCAGGTCCTGATGATTAAAGCCCTCCCGTTAATCACACAACCGCAGCAGAGGTGCAAGCTGGGCATGCAGACTCACTCGATGTGCACAGGCAAGCAGTCCTGTTTCTGCTGAGACTGTCTTGGACAAGGACAGCCACGTCCGAGCCGGAAGCTGTGTGTTCCTGCAGTGTGGCGCTCCTCTTAAGGGGTTGATGAATACGATGTTTGTGTCTTTGCCAAGTCTACCATGATCTCCAGCATCTCAGTTGAACCTCCTACCCGAGGTGTGGGACACAGGGAGGTGTCACTGCAGCTCACGAGGCAGGTGGCCTGCTGGGGAGTGGGTGACTCGTGGGAGGCCGCAGGGTTGGTTCACGATGGAGACGGGTGAGGATGGAGGGGTCCTGTGACTGAGTGGCGCTTCCCCCAGAGAGAAGGACGGCCACACCCCAGGGCTCTGATGCTCTGGGGGCTTGCAAAGCACCACTGACTGGACCACATCCTAGAGCCACCTCACGCACTGTGGGATGAAGGATGCGGCACCATCCCTGGCCTCTTCCAGGTGACACAGCCCTCCACCCTGCTGTGGTTCGAATCTGGAATCTGGAATGCCCCCAAAGACCCATGTGGCTGAAGGATTGGAGGCTTGGTCTCCAGCCTGTGGTGCTATTAGCAGGGGCTGTGACCTTCAGTGGGGGTCCTAGGAAGTTAGGTCATTAGATGGCAACATTGAGACCCCAGCCCCTCCCTGGCCCTCTCTTTGGGGTAGACCCCATCTAACATGGTCTAAAACCTCTGAAACCATGGGCCAAAGCAAACCATTCTCTGCACAAGTCAATCTCTGGTATTTTGTCACAGTGACAGAAAGTTGACTACCACACATCGTAACTATCATGACACCACAAACGTCCCCAGACCTGACTCAGTGTCTCCTGGGGTTCCCCACTGAGAACCCTGCCACTGCCCCTCACCTCACTTGACCACCCACTTCTGCTTCCGCTTTCATGAGAGCAGAACTATCCTGGGATATGAAGAAATGCACTCAGAGAAGCCTCCGGGGTTTCCATGGCTCGTCGTCCCTGAACTTGTGACAATGAACTTGACACAGTGGAAAAGGAGAGGGCAGGGAAAGAGGGACCCAAAACAAGGGCAATGGGGGCTTCCTCGGTGTCCTGCCCCACAAGATAGACCAGCAGGCAAGGCCACTCAGCATCGCCAAGACCTGGAGGAATGGCCGGGCCAGGGGACCTCGGTGGAGGGCCGGGCATGTGTCCAGCACATCAGCAGGAGTACCCGTCCTACCGCCCTCCTGGGAGAGACGTGTCTGGAAGGGCAGGGCCGGGACCCAGTGCAGGCCGTCTCCCTTCTGCTTGTTCCTCTGGGATGGACGCTTCCTGCAGGAGGCTCCAGGGAGGGCAGCGAGCGCAAAGCTAACCCTGGAGCAGAAGGCGGGGAGTGCCCAGCACACATGCCCCCGTGGAGAGCTGGGGAGGCAGAGGCGAGGCAGACAGCACGTGGCCTCCACTCTCAGGGACGCCATGGCCCGGGGAAGGAGACCACGGACACAGAAGGTGGCCTTTGGCCAGGCGAGGTGGTAGCAGGTGTGCGCGGGCGTGGGGAGAACTCCACCTGCTCTCCGCCGCCACCATTTCTGTCGCAGCCTCAGCTCTCTGTCTTGACTAAGGCAGAAATGAAAAGGAAAGCCCCAGCGCCAGGTGCACCGGCTCACACCCATGGCTGGTTGAGCCAAGCCACATCTGATCTGCAGAATCTCCAGCTGGTGGCATTCCTCCGCAGACCGGACGGGCCCAGAGCTCAGCAAGGTTGCTACATCAGTATCTCCACAAAGGGTCCTTCCAAGCTATGGCAAGCAGCCACGGGGTAGAGAGGTGCAAGGCATGCCGGGAGCATCTCACGTGGCTGCAGATCACAGGCGAGGGATCTCAGGGGGATGCCTGCGCCAGCTCTGCTGCTGTTCTGGCCCAGACGGCCCAGAGATGCCAGCTGAGGTGAGAGCAGGAAGTAGGCGTATTCATTCAGAGCTCAGGGCCTTGGTCTGAACACAGCCAACTCAATGTGAAGCGCACACCCAAGGCCACACCCAGCTGGTGCAGCAGTCACCTGCATATGCATTTTCAGGGCCTTCCTGAAGGGGCCCTAGAGAAGAATCCACTCCAGGATCCAAAACAGTGGGGCACACTCTCCTTCCAATGATTTCCCAGGTGTAGACTCTCCCTTCACTAGTCATGAGTCTGGCGCCTCCTGTTGGTCAAAACTGAAGGCTGAACTTTAAAATGTAGTGCTACAGCTAGGAGTGAGTGAGGCACCCTCGGATTAATAGCATAATACTAATGCTGGGTTCTTAACCCCACAAAGGATTATTCTCACTCATGCGGAACATGCTGCTTTTCAAGTATAGCTCTCTTCCTTAGAGAAGCTCAGCCATCTCCACCTCTGCACACGTGGCTTCCTGGTGGCAAAGAATGAACAGAGTCAGAGAGTAAATGGGACCTCTCCTCTCAGAAATACACACACCCCAGTGCCCTGGTTAGAACTACTCACATGGCCACACCTGACTGCAAGGAGGTAGGAAGGTGGTCTTCCCTGTACCCAGGAAGCAGAAGACCCCAGAGAATTAGAGTTATTGTCAATGGCCACGGCAACTGTCAATTGAATCATGGAGCTAGCATGCACATCCACAATGACTGGTTACCTGCTCCTGCAGAACAAATTTGGTTGCTTAGAACAATCATTTCTTAACTTGCAACTCAGCAGGCAGCAGCGAGGCTGGACTCAGCAGGGTGGTTCTTCTGCCCCCGGCCCCACGCACCTACAGTCAGTTGCATATAGTCTGAGTGGCTCTGCTGCAGGAGTCAGCTGACTGTTGGCCACGGGCAGGGGGACAGGTCCTCTCATGCTCCAGCAGACTGGCCCAGGCTTGTTCTCACACTGAAGGTGAAGGTCCCAGAAGGAGAGCAGAAATCAGCAGGGGCCCAGGGTCTAGGTTCAAAGCAGATGCTGTAACTCTTACCACTATCTAATGGTCAAAACCAGTCACAAGACCTCCCACATCCAGAGGCTTCACCTGCTCATGACAGGAGGTGCAGAGATACCTTGCCAAGTTCCTGATGACCGGGAGGTCATGAAATTATAACTGTCAATGCCATCCACCACAGCTTAGGACCCTGAAGCTGCCTTCTGTGAACAGGGTGTGATGGGCTGTCCAGGACAGCAGAAGCCCAGCTCTGATAGGCTGATAGGCAGTTCTGCAAAAATCAAGACCAGAGAGTCAGGTCATGACAGAAGCAAGAGGGCCTGGTGAGCTTCCCCAACCCTCACAGGCCCTGTGTCTCCATCACTGATTGATGATCCCTTTGAAGTCATCTCATTTCCTCAACCATTTGACCCAATAAGACCTATTCTACTTGATTCCAAACAACCAGGAGTCATTCTCCTAGTAAAGGTCACTAGGGTAAGGCAGCTGTTGCCCATATGTCTTGCAATGCCAGGGTGCCTCTTTCCAGCACTGGTATGAAAAGCCCGAATTCACCCTAGAAACACCTTAGTCCGATTGCCTTCCTTTACAAGAAAGGATGTTGATGCCTTCTGAGGGAACTAATCTGTCCAAGGTCACACAACTGCCTACACCTGATTTCCTGTCCTGTATCCACAGCTCTCTTTAGTCCTGCTGGGCCAGGGAAGAGCTGACCCGCTGTCAGTCGGACATCTTGGATATGAATCCCCAGCCATCCCCACTGCTCAGTGCCCTGAGCATGCACTTCAGCAGGAAGTGTCTGCAAGCTGTTCACCCTTTATTCCCGCACCAAACCCTGTCGTTCTGCTAACGCTAGATGTTTGAGATCCCAGGCTCTGCCCTCCTCTGATTGGCAGGCTGGAGCCAAGCCATGGGCACTGCAGCCTGTCAGGGTCATGGCCCATGTAGCCAATCATCCAGCCACCAGGTGGTCAGGCCATAGCCCCATGACCTTCTGTCTCTGCACAGTCAGATCTTAGACAGGGGTGGTTCCGGCTCAGGCTATTGAGGACAGGCTCGAAGCAAGGGATCATGGTCCAGGATGGTGGGGCACCTCTTGTGCTCCATCCAAAAGTCCCTGCTTCCCAGGCATCTGGGATGCTGAGCCTCTGAACATCATGGTGCTGAGCGGTGCATGCAGCATCTCCAGCATCTCTAATGCTGGGTGGCACCCCAGCATCTCAGTTATCTATGATGGTGGTGGTACCCCAGAATCTCAGTAATCTGTCATTATTAGTGGTACCTCAGTATCTCACAAATCTGTAATTAAAAGTGATACCACAAAATCTCAAAAGGCTATAATGCTGGGTGTTTCCCAGCATCTCAGGAGTCTATAATGCTGGTGATACCAGCATCTCAGGAGCCTGAAATTATGAGGGGTAGCCCAGATCTTCAGATGCTGAGTGGCACCCTAGCATTTTTGGTATTGGTGGGGCATTTGTGACACTGCTGTACAGCCCCAGATTTGTGTCACTGAGTTACAAGATCACTGACAAGAGAACTTATGTGTGCTCCCGTGGTGGCCTACACCACGCCTGCCCCATGGAAGGTACCCTGCAGAGATGTGGCGAGGGAGAGGAAGCATAGAGGTCGGTCGTGCTGGTCAGAGGAGTGTGGCTCACGATTGTGCAGACTCAACACCAGGTCCAGCTCTTCTCATTACAGCTGGGCAGCTTGGGGGATGGGAGAAGGGTCCCCAATCTGACTCTTCATCTGCATCAACCAGACAGCTTTGGAGGCTTTTTTCCCAGACGCTGCCTCAAACTTGCAGAATCAGATTTCAGGGTACAGACCCCAGAATTGATAGTTTTAAGACACTACCCAGGGATATGATTTGGGCCAGCTGCTGACTACCCTTTGAGATGTTGG
>CM053400.1:3005845-3081286 GCA_028644305.1 Xerus rutilus
GCTTCTTGTTCCCCCAGAGCTGACGTTCTGCTAATAGAACAGAAGGGCAGCACCTGGCTCGTGGAGCGCTCGCCACGGGGTCAGCCTGGTATTTATAAGTGCTACATGTGTACAGTTTCTGTTAATGCTCAACAAAACCTTAGGTAAGAGGTACCATTATCACTCCCTTTTACAAATGAGGACCTTGACACGCCTGTACAGAGGTCAGGAAATTGGCCCAGGTTCACCAGCAGGGACAGCTGGCAGAGGAAAGCCTAAGCTAACTCATTGCTTGCTTTCCAGCACCATCAACGGGCGATTTCCGTTCTCCGTGTAGTCTTTACTGGTGTGTTAGTCTGCTTTTCATCCCGGTAAGAAACAGCAGGGACAAATCACCTTGTATGGAGGAAAGGTTAATTTTGTCTCCCTGTTCCAGAGGTTTCAGTTCCTGCTCACCTGGCTCTACTGCTTTGGGCCTGTGTTGGCCCAGTACATCATGGCGGGAGCGCGTGGTGGAGGAGACCTGTTCATCGCATGGCAGCTGGGCAGCCGAGAGAGAGGGGAAGGGGCTGGGCTTCCAATGTCCCCTTCAAGGACACACCCACGATGACTTTACAAAGGCCCCACCTCCTCCCAAGAGTGCCACAGGTTGAGGACCAAGACTTCAGTGCATGGGCCTTTGGGGGACATTCCACATCCAAACTGTTGCCACTGGGCCTTCAAAGAGAGATCCTTCGGGGGTATTGGTGAGTGAGCAGCCTTCACCTTGCTCTGGTTCTGATGTAGCCCCCAGGGCTGGCCCCCCACTACTGAGTGAAGGGTTCCCCATGCGAGGATCAGGGCCCAGGCTGAAGCCCGGCTGCAGAGCTGGAGAGCTAGAGAGCTGGCACCTGGGCTCAACCGAGATTCATGCTCCATAAGCATTTTACACGCTCTCTCTGAGGAGTTTATACAGACATTTGGGTTGATAAGCCTGAAAAATCTCTAGAAAGTATCTAATTAATGCATTCTTCCCAAGTAGAAGGTTTTAGTAATTGCTGTTCAAGCAACAGAGAAGTCGAGAAAGCTTTCCTTGCAAATGCTGCAGGGACAGATAGAGATCCACATGGCTGCTTCCTCTGAGCACTGGGTCTGTCTCCAGCAACCTATTGACATCCATTAACATTCTTCCAGCTATTAAAAAAAATGCATCTTATTCTAGCACTCTCCATAGGCAGGAAGCGGGGCATTGAATCACAAGCCTGAGTAATTGCCCATAGTCATTGTGATGGAAAATGGCAGAAATTGCAATGAGTCACAGGGTCCTGGAAAGGCAAGTGTTTAGTGACGATAATTCTGTAAGGATAATTTCATTAATGGAAGTGGGAGATGATGCTCGTGCCGGTGAAGACCGTGAATGTATATATAAATATCCATGGACATGCGTCTAGTGTTTAAAAAACGGCCGCATGTAAATGGGCCTGTATGTGTCTGCCTTTTAATGAATGCCCGGGAGCTGAATGGCAAAGCACCATTCAGAAGTGATTTGTGATAATCACACGGGGGAGAAATCCTTTAAGTGAAAAGAAATGGGAACAGGGATGTTTCAAGCCTGGATGTAAAAAGCTTCTATTTGATTTGGGGCCACAAAGGATTCAAAAGACATCAAAGCATTGACAGACTGAATAGCTTTCACCAAAGGAAGACCTTCCCAGTTCTGGAATTTAGCGCAGGAAACAAACCCACACAAATCCTCAGCCGAGAAGGTGATCTGTGGAGGGAGGGGCGGGGCTGCCAGAAGCTCCGGCATCTCAGCACCTGCTCAGGCTTCCCCTGGGTGGGTTGCTCAGTGTCTGGACCAAAACAGCCCTCCTTTCATGACATGAACAGAGATGCATGTTTTGAATGAAAGTGCTGCTTCGTGGTGCCACATCCGAGACCCAGCGGTTCGGCAATCTGATTGGACGTTTATTTGAGGAGAAACTCTTGTCCCCTCCCTGCAGCTGCACCCCACCTTCCCCCACACTCCGTCCTTCCTCCCCGTCAGCACAAAAAACAGAGCGTGGAGAATGACCCTGCCCTTTGCAGCCTGGGACTCCAGAATTAGAAGCTGGCCAGTACTTGCATTGGCCGCCCTGGCAGGTTTTGGGTGTGCCTGGCAGCCGGCGCCACAGCCAGCCTGGCTGAGGTAAAGAGGCTCCATTCCCTCCCGATGCACTGATGGGCTCTGCTCTTATTTTATGTCTTGAAATTGAGGTCTAGCACCAATTTAGCATGGGAGGATTTTTAATGTCCGATCCAGTGGGCTTCAGGGCGCTCATAGCGCCGTGGGGCGTCAGCTCTGGCTCATTCCAGCATTTCCATCATCCCAGGGGGAAACCCTGCACCCAGCAAGCCGCCGCTCCCAGCGCCCTCCTCCCCCACCACCGTCCATCTGCTCTGTTTCTATGGCTCCGTCTATTCTGGATGATTCATATAAATGGATTCATGCAATATGTGGTCTTTTCTGGCTGACTTCCTTCGCCAGCATGATGTTCTTGAGATTCATCCGCACGGCAGCGAGTATCAGCTCCTCATTCTCTTTACGGCTGAATAATATTCCATGGAATGGACAGAACTCGTTTTGTTTATTCATTCTTCCGTTTATGGGCACTTGGCTGCTTCTGCTGTTCAGTGTCTGAACATGGCTGTGGATGTGCCTGTATAAGCATCTGAGTCTCTGTGTTCGATTCTGGCTTCACTCTCAGAGGGGGAATTGCTGGTTGGAATATGGTTATTCTAACTTTTTGAAGGGCCTGGACAGGTTTGGGTCCCTGCCATCCCCCTGGGTGTGCTGACCATGTGTTTCGTCCTTGTCCACCTGGGTTCTAACTTCTGAATGCATCTCAGGCACAGCCACAGCCACACGCTGAATTCTGGGAGCATCTCAGTGGACACACCTGATCACAGGACATTCCCTCACACTACACGTCTCTGCCCGGTTCTCTCCTGGGATCTCAAGTTTGAGGACCATCAATGTGTGGCCCAAAGAAAGCAGCAGGAGGCAGAGGGGTTCCTGCTTGGTGGAGCTGATCTACACCAGGCCCAGCCAGATCCACCTCACCTGCTGGGCCTAAGTGTCCTTATCTACCTGTTTTAGCAGGTAAGGCCTGAGGGGGACACAGCCGAGTGAGAAGCACACACCTGCCACCTGGGGTGGTTGAGAATGGTGATCACATTCTGGGCCCTTCTGTGTCCCAGCAGCTGCTGGAGACGCTGAACCATAACTGGCCGAAGGGCCTTGGGTCCTGGCCCCTGTCACTGTAGCCCTGACCTCGAGTGTAAAAGCCAGATGACCAAAAGGAGGCGAATTAAAACCGCTGGGCAAGGCTTTATTGGAAATCCACGCTCTTGGGCTGAACTCTCCCATCCATCAGAGTTTGTCCGGGAGAGTGGCACCCATGTTCCGGGTACAGAAAGTTGTAAAAGGCCCGGTCAGGAAGGGGAGGGCTTAGGGCAGGAAGGCCAGAGTCCTTCCTGGATAAGTCAGGAAAAGCCCGCTGATTGACAGGAGGCGCCTCTACTGTTGACATCAGTGTCTGGCTGGCCGCTCCATTCCGCAGTTGCCCTGACCAGCCCCCCTAACTGGACATCCTGGACCCTGAACCGACCTAACATCGAGCACTCATTTCTCAGCCCTATTCTGTGCCACAATCCCTGTGTTAGGGGACAGAGAGATGACAATAGGGGAACATGAGGTCAAGAAAATAATTCTATAAACTGGGCCCCCGGTGCTGACCCCCCATGTGCTTTCCTTCCCAAGAAGCAATTTACCTGCAGCCCTGCCTGGCCTAAGGGGATGGGGTAGGTCACATTCCTCAGCAAACTACCTGTTAACTGCTGGAGAAATGCAGGCCTGAGACAGTGTTGATGGGAGGAACCCAGGGGACTTTTGTGACCAGATCCTGAAACTCTGGAAGATAAGGAGAGTTCCTCCAACCCATTAAATCTGTAAGAATGTGTGGTTAAGAATGGCCCAAGGGGACCTAGAATTGTCATGGCAATGGGGACTTGAAAGTCTGATGTCATCTTGCTGTCAGTCAAAAGTGAAGAGGTGGACCTGGGCAGGACTCTCTGGAAACTTCTCAGGATCCCCAGTAAAACTGGAGTGCAAGAAAGGCACACTGTCCCTCTCCTCTCTGAGAGGACCCACTCTGTCCCTTGAGAGCATCCCCTTCCCCTTTCCTATCCCTCTAGTAAACTCATCCCTGTCACTCTCAGTGACATGTCTGAAATCTTTCTGACTTGATCACAGGAATCCGGGTCTGAAGAGGGGGTCTTGGCGCTGCCTCAGTTCCTCGGAAGACCCCAGCTCTGTAACAGGAAGACACCTGGGCAGGAAGGAGCTCCCAGCTTCTTTGTTTGGAGGAATCACCAGCAGGGTCTGGTGTGAAGCGAGACAAGTGCTCACCCTCCCCAGGTTCCTGTCCAAAGGAGGGAGGACAGTGGGTCCTCCATCTCTCCAGCCCAATGCCCACTGCAGTGCCTGCCCTTGAGCTACCTGAGCCTGGCTGCCACAGCCCTGCTCCCCCTCCCAGCATGGAAGTGGCCTTTCCGTGCATGCTAACAACCCAGGCACTTCCCAGTGGCGAGAAAAACAACAAAACTTCTAAGGAGAAAAAAATGAGAGATAATAAAAACAGATTAACATTTTGCAAATTATCCTAAGGAAAAATGTCCTATTAAGAAAAAAATGATGTGCACACGCTGTGGTGTGAGGAGGGGGCGCGGTTGGGAAGAAGAATGGAATCCATCTTGCTGAAATTACAGTTTTGTCCCGTCCCAAACTAATAGGCTCTGTTCCCCACAATACACAGAAGATACCATTTATTAAGCCCATTATCCTGCAGACCGCAGTTAGTCACATCTCAAACACTGCCACGTTTATGAAAGACAGTTACCGTCATTTGCAACATAATTACCATTCCAATCTCAAGCCAGCCTGTAGGAGCAAATTGCTTTAGGAGGAACCAGGTTTTCAGAGTCACATGGAATGCTGCATGGGGCCCCCAAGCAACTTGTGCTGCAGTCGTCCACAGAGCAGGGGGCTGGGTGGGTGGGGCAGCCCCCGCGCTGCCCCAGGGCGCAGGCTCCCCACGCCGTCCCTCATTCTTGGCGGCTGTCATTGCAGAGTTGCGACTCCATCTGTCCACACAGCTGAAGGGGTAGGGGAGAAAAGGAGAAATGGAGGCAGGGAGGGAGAGAAGTTCTGATAACAGAGGAAGAGAGGGGACCAGGAGGAGAAAAGGGAACACGGCGCTGCTGGAGAGCTGGAGAATCAGAGCCTGGAGGGAGATGCCTCCAGGACAGCAAGGCCTGGAATCCAGCTGGGACACTTGCCAGGGCAGGTGGCAGGGACCAGGGCCTCAGCACACCTGGGAAATCACGCCCCCCCTCCCATAGCACAGACAGGTCCTGTGCTACAATCAGCTGTCAGTCTGAGGAAGGAAAAGCAGATCTCCAACCAGAGAGGGCAGAGGGGAGCATTAGGAGAAAGCTGAGAGGGCCAGCGAGCCCCAGGTGTTTGGCAGCCAGACTCACTTGACACTGGTTAAATCAAACTGGGCACGATGCCCCAGGGTCACCTCCACCCATCACACCTGGGCTAGGGGTGGTATGACCATCAGGAGCAGAGGCTCCGCCATGTGGTGGGCCCCTGAGTGTACTTGCAGTCCTAAGGTGTGTCCTGGGTGAACGGAGGGACCAGAGCTGGCAGCTGTCACTTCCTGATCAGGAGATCATTGAAATTGCTGGAATCCAACCGGCTGGCTGTTGTTTTGATTTCCTCTAAAATAGTACCACAAAATAAGCACCCAACCTTGTTCACCTTCTCCTGCCAGCATCTGAGATCATCTGAACGAGGACAGACAAGGACGGGTCCCAAGACAGGAGGAGAGCCAAGAGGAGGGGGAGGGTCTGCAGGGTGGAGCCAGGAAGGTGGGGGCTTGGCCACGTGGGGACAAGGTCAGAGGAGCAGCTGGGGAGAAGCAGAAAGCCAAAGGCCAGTCTGCCCAAGAGTGGGCACTGCCCACCCCAACACTGTGCCCAAGCCCCACCTTGCTTCAGAGTCTTGTAAATGCTTCTCCCCCTCCCGGCCCCCCACTCTCACAGTACTAAGGATGGAACCCAGGGCCTCACACATACTAGATCACACATGCTCTCCCATTGAGCTACACTCCAAGATTCTCTAAAATTTTAGATTTGTCTCCTCCCAACACCCACGTATTCCTTGGAGTCCATTCATGCACCAGCTCTGTTCCTTCCATCTGCACAACCCAATGTCCCTCCTCCTTGTCCTCCCCTCCTCCAGCTCAGAACCCCTGCCCCCATGACTTGTCCCACGTCCTTCCTCCCAGAGCATTTGACTCAGCTCTCATCACTGACTGCAGTATCAGTGTGTGTAACAAACATCCCCAAACTGCCACAGCTCCCGAGGAGGCTTGCTCTCACCTCCAGGCAGTTGCTCACCCCCCAGGGTCTTCCTTCTCAAGAGTCCTCTCCAACAGAGGGGCCAGACTTCTTTACAAGGCAGCTAAACTCCAAGAAAGAGCCAAAAAGCAAGAGAGTATGTAGGACAGAGCGACTATTTTTATAACTTAATCCAGAAGGTTCTGCTCTGTGCTGCTCGTGTGGTGTGGCAGGGAGCTGCACAAGGGCAGGTACAGGTGAAAGTCCTTCAGGGCCTCTTGGAGGCCAGCCAGCACACTTCCTGGACTTGGCCCAGGGCCCTACAAGAACCTGGCTCTGTAGAAGTGGGGCTAAGGATCTTCCTGTGGTGCCTTCCAAGGGACCCATCACGAGGTTGGAGGTCAAGTGGGTGGCAGCCAACGCATGCTGATGTGCTCCTCAGCTTCCTGCAGCTATAGCAGATCCTCCCCAAAGGAGCTTGAAGGACAAGAGCTGCTTTGGCTCAGTCCAGAGTCTGCTGTGCATGACCGGTGACCCTGTTGCTTTGGGCCTGAGTGTGCAGAACACACCTATTCAGCTCATGGAAGGATGTGGAAGAGGAAGAGACCAGGTCCCACGGTGCCCGTCCAGGGCAAACCCACCCCAGTGACCTGAAGACCTCTCACTCACCACACCTATTAAAAGTTCTCCCACCTCCCTAAGGCTCCAAGCTGGGGACCAAGCCGTCGGCACACGGGCCTTGGGGGACACTCATCATCCAAACCACAGCATTAGAGTGTAGGGTTGGGGATTCCACATGAGCCCACCTTCCTGAGAGTCAGCATGCCTGCCACAGGGTCCCAGCGTCCCCGACGCCTGCTGATGTGGTGGGGACTTATCCCGCTCCTTGCTTCTTCCCCTCCCTCGACCTCCCCCAGGCTGAAGCAGAGGCAGCGAGCAGAGATGCTGCCCACACCCCAAGGTCAGGTCCTCACTGCTCTGACTATTGTCTGCCCCACGTGAGGAGCAGAGACACAACGGTGCCACCGTAATGCCACCGCAGTTCTGCAGCTCACCCTCTGTCGGAGCTACAGGCAGGCGGCTGTCCTGAGTTGGGGGCCGGCTGTGGGCCCCTCCTCTCCGTGCTCACCTGCACTCCTCCCAGGCTGCCTGATGCTCCCTCCCGCGCCCCGGCTCCTCATCACGGCTGCGGTTACTGTGAGCTTTCAGTCTTCACACAACCATGAAAGACAATCAATGAAAGACACGTTAGGAGACCATGTGTTTCCCACCAGACGGTTACCCAGCAATTATTCATTCACATTTTTACAATTCAAAACAAAACTCCAAGATTATTTTCTCAGTGGCAAATCCTGAATTTCCGATCTCTCCGTCAGCACTGCGATTCCTGAAGCCAGGCTGGAGAGGGACTTCCAGAAGCACAATTCTTGATATTAATATAGCAACATGTCAAATATGCGCATGGCCTAAACAAGCATGTCTCCCTGTAATGTACTCCCAGCCCCTCCAGGAGCCTGAGGAGGCTCCTGCGCGGACGCCCTTCTGCTTGGAATTGCCCTCTATTGACAGCGACATGTTCCCATCCTCGAGTTCATTAAAGCGGAACCAGGACAAGAGCATTTTGAAAGCAGAACAAAACGAAGCTACCAGGAAAACATGGGTTTTCCATGACCCATGCGGGCAAACCACAGGCTCCCCACCCCGCCCTGCCCGTTCTCTCCCTTTGTGGCCCTGAGTGCTATTCCTGTATCAGGTCCCCTGCTGGACTTTGGCTTCTCAAGTTCAACTAGCATCAAAAAGTCTAGTTCCCCAGGGGGTCTGCAGGTCCAGGAAGCACCTGATAATGGATGAAATTCTGGCTGTGTGGTCTTTCTTCAGGGCGGAGAGTCTTCAGCGATCACAGACCCCCAAGGAGACCCTGGCCCTGGAGGTCATCCCGGCCTGCTCTCTGGCTCCCCCTGCTGTTTGCTCTCATTCTGGTCCTTGGAGATAAAAACTCAGAAATTGCCCTGCTTGACCAGCAGGCTGCTGATAAGACAGCACACTTCCCCACCAGGGGCTGGCCAGTCAGCCCATGCCAGCCGCTGCTTTCCAGCCCGACCTGCCCCTCAGTTGCCTTATGCCTCCAGGACTGAGCTAGATCCTGGCAGCTTGCACACATGGGAGGGGAAGGGGCCGGCGCCAAGGGGCACCGGGGCCAGGCCAAGGTTGGCGACTGCTGGGAGAACAAGCAGCCCTGCCTCCTTGGAGGAGCTGACCACCCCTTCTCCCCACCAACAGGGCTCCTCCAGGCCAGCGGGGATGGAGGGTCTCAACACCTCAGAACAGCAGGCAGGCTCAAGCTGTGACACTCAGATGGCATGTCCCCATCAGGTGAGGAGGAGCCTGTGGGTGAAGCACTAGGGCAGCAGACCTGCCCTGTGGGTGCAGTCAAGGCAAGGTCCTCTCTGTGGGCTTCAGGCCCTCAAAGAACAGAAGCCGCAACTGAGGATCAAATGGCTGCCATCTGCAGAAGAGGCTCTCTGGACGCCTTCTACCACCCACGGAGCCGCGTCCATGACATTTGGCTGAGGTGCTCCTGAGCCTACAAGGTTGTGTCCCGATACATCCACCTACATTGAAAATACAAGTGCGTGATGCATTGAAGCCATCTGACCTGCCGGCCACTGGGGTGTCTGTCCTCCACCTCGTGGGCCCGAGGCTGCCCGGGGTCTCAAGAGAGGAGTGGCCCCCACATCACCATCCCAGGAAAAGATCCAAACTCAAAGTTCATGGGAGAGCTTTCAGCTAATGAGCGTGGCTCCTGCAAGGATGGCCACCCGCACGGCCCTGCCCACCCCAGCCCAGCTCAGGGCATGCAGAGCGGGTGGGCCTGGCAGCCGTGGCCATGGAACCAGGGAGTCCTCAGGCATTGCAGTACTGGCTTCCTGCCCTGGAAGATGATGCAGGCGACGCCTCTCCTCAGCCCCAGGAGGCCAGCTGTTATCATGATCCTCCCTTAAAAAGAGGAGGAGGCTGAGGCATGGAAATCTTTAAGACCTCTCCCAAAGTCCCACAGACGTAAGGCTGGCAGATCTAGCTCACAGAAATGCAAGCAGCACAGTTAGGCTTGGAGTCCCAACAAATAGTCAATAATTTTTAGGGCACATCACAAGCATGGCTTGGCATACACATTTACACGAAAATGTGCTTTGTTGTTTATCTGAAATCCTAGTTTAATTGGGCATCCTATGTGTTATCTTGTGATTTCTCATCTTGCAGGGGGCTCGAGCCCAGGTCTGCATCCAGGCTACGTCTCTCTGAAGCCACAGGGACACGTGCTTTGCGCTTGGACATTGGTTCCAGGGGACCCCAGAGAATGAAGTGGAGGGTCCCCAGGGAGTAGAGACCCCATGACCTGGCTGTGAGCCCTCTGCTGACCTAACTAAGGTAAAGGATCAAGGTGGAGAAGGAGAACAGGACAAAGGGGTGGACGTGCAGTTCCTGGTGCTTGCGGCTATAATTAGACTCACCATGAAGAAGGGGAAAATGAACTTGGAGGAAATGGCTCTGGAAACGGATTTGTCACCTTTGGAATTTTGTCTGCATGCTTAGCTTTGTGATGGGAAAGCATTAGGGTGTGTGTGTGTGTGTGTGTGTGTGTGTGATGTTCCTGTCTCCAAACTATCCCCAGCAGAGCCATCTCCCAGAGGACAGGGTGCTGGCTGTCCTCCTGGGCTCCACAGCGTCACCATTGGTAGGAAGCACCACCAGACCCCACCCCATCAGCCTCTCCATAAACTCTGTCTGTTTGATCCTCTGTTCACTCCCAAAGATTTATCACACTCCTCTGTGTTGAACAAACAGGGCCCCTGAATAGCCGCAGTGATAAAAAATGACTTCCACTTCCCCAGATCTCAGGGAATGAAATTAGTCCAATTACATTTTCCTCTCCTGTTAAATTCTCAGCCTCCACTCTCTGCAGGTCAGCTGAGACGCAGTGGTTAAAAACCTCCACTTCATCACGGGACTCTAAGAGTCATTGGAACATTCCAGAGTCCTGATTGCCTGCAACCAGGGCAATTTAGAAAAGAAGGCTTTAAAAATTGACCAGCCTCTGAGAACACTCCAACCCTGAAGCAAGGTGAAGGAGGCTTCAGCAAGGAGTTTGGGGCAGTTGCCAGAAAGAGAACAACTTCTGGAACATTTAGGTGTTCCTTCATCCCAGCTCACAGGAGACTTGTGCAATCTTGCATGGCTTGCTAGAGGTTTGTTCCACTGTAAGACATGTTGGGGAGAAGAAAGATGGACACGGGGTCCCAGTCCACTCCTCAGGGTGAGGACCACCAAGTCATTACCCAGGGACTCCCAAGTTGACTGTAAGCCTTCCTTTCTTTCTCCAGTTCAAAGCCACTTCTTCCAGCCAATCCTCCCAGAAGGGTCCAACCATCTCCAACCTCCCACAACACCTCTGACCACCACCACCTCCTCAGGAGCCACAGCGTAAGTCCACAGGCACTCAGACATCAGTTGCTAAAGACAGGAAAGGAGACTCCCCTATTGAGGTCTCCTAGGACTGGCTTTGTTTTTCTCTAGCTTCTAAAGGGCTCACCTCTGGTTATCCCATGTCATGGACTTGTTGGGCTATTTATTTCATGTCCTCTGCTCTGAGATATAAGCTCTGGACAGGGGCTTTGATTGAGAATGGTCTCTGATTCTTGAGTTGACAAGGTTTAGACGGGTATGGGTCTCCGCCAGCCAGGTGTGCAATAATAACACAGGTGACTGTATTTCCAGCAGCAACACCCCTCAAATTCATTCATTGACTCCCCCACACACGCCTCCTTCCAGCATTCAACCTGTGCTCACCTGACACCGTCCAGCATGAGCAGGAGACCATGCAGGGTGGGGGTTGCTAAGAGCCTTCACATCATGCAGCTACATTTGAGCACAGGAAAGGTCACAGGCATTGCAGGTAGAGCACAACTGGACCCCTAAAGGGCATAATGACGTTCAAGTAGAAGGGCTCCCGCCTCAACGCCAACCCACCCTACTGACTAGGAAGCAAGGCTGCTCAGCAGGGCGGCATTGTGCAGAGCCTGCAGGAGCTTGTACAGTCCAGGAGACGGCTGTCCAGCCCCAGTGCCAGGGTGCCGCGGATTGGTCCCAGCCCACCGTATAGGTCAGGGGCATGTCCAGACCCAGACTCAACCTGGGCCCCAAGTTGCTCCTCCCTTTCCACCCAACGTGAACCTCATGTGATCCCAAGGGAGCTGTAGTCCAGGTGCTGTGTTGATGGAGTCACTCTGGTGGCTCTCAGCCCGGTGGGACTAACTGACTTGCAGACGAGACACCAGACAACACCCTGTGGTGGAGGGCGCTGGCCACAGAGGACGAGGAGGTGGGGAGGGCGGCGAGAGCCTGTGCACAGGATGCAGCTCTCCACACTGCATGTCCGGAATCCATTTCACGCTCCTTGCTTTGGGAAGTCACCCAGCAGCACCTCTCTGGTGGAGGAGCTGGAAACACATGTCCATCCAGCCGAGGACACAAATCCTGCCAGTCAGAGGTCTGGCCCAGGTCACTCCGGTTCTCGAAGCAGAGAAGGTGCCAAAGAGAAGTCGATAGAAGCTCCAGCCTCCTGCTGCAAAGAAAATTATCCTGTCCCTTCAGCCATGTCCCGCTGGAATCAGCATCAAATCCTGAAAATGAGAGTCGGGAGGGACCGAGGCAGAGGCAGACATCTCCAGCTGGAAGCTGGCCAGCTGTATCCACTGCTCGTCCCAGGATAGACTGACTCCAGGCCTGATCCCGCTGAGTCAGTCTGCCTTCCTGAGTGCCTCAGCCCGGCACGGAGGAGCCAGAGGCCTTGCCCACCTGCCTTTCTGAAGACGTGGCCACGCATGTGTGCTACCCAAACAACGTCCGCAGCCGCGGTGCAGATTCTCAGGGTTGACCTTCCACCGCCTCCTGCCCCTCACCTCAAGAGCCTTTCAAGAGTAACTCTCAAGATACAGATGTGTCCTGTTACCCAGAATCGCAAAGGTGACCTTGTTTGGAGACAAGGTCTTTGCAAATGCCATGGAGTTAAGGGTCTCTGTGTTCCTTCTGGGTTGTCTAGGTGGCCCTAAAGCCAAAGACCACTGTCCTGACACAATAGGCAGAGGGGGATTTGTGATACAAACACAGGGGCAAAGGCCAGGAGAAGATGGGCAGAGACCAAGAGATGCCCCACAAGCCAAGACTGCCAGCTGCCAGCCAGAGCTGAAGAGGCAAGAGGGATCCCAGAGCCTTCAGAGGGAGCACACGCTGCCCATGCCTTGATAATGGACTTGAGGCCTCCAGAGCTGTGAGGTTGTAAATTTCTATTGGTTTAAGCCTCCAGTCCCGGGCATTTGTCATAGCTGCCACAGGAAGCTCATACACGCTCACATCACACACGAGTCTCTTCTAGAGTGAGGCAGTGGCAGGTCCCCTGGGCCCCTACTCTGCTCCTGTTCTTGTTAACGTGACTTGGCCAAGTGCCCAGGCTGGGGCGTGCCCTTTCACCTCCACACTTGCTGGGGCATCAGGGCAGAGGAATGAGTGCCGGGGAGGCCACCCTGTGACCCTCAGTCCCCTGCACTGACCCAACTGTGAGACCTGTGGGCAAGGCATTGATGATCGGGGATGGAGACCTCACCGCTTACCTAAAGCTGCCCTGTGGCTGGCGTGAGGCCAATGCGCTGAGCCCAGAGGATGAGCCAGGGCCCTGTCACTCGGTGCTGTGCATGATGCAGGCAGGGAACACGCTTAATTTTTTTTTTCTTTCACTTTACCAAATAGAGTTGCTGGTAAAAATACCACACATGGTTTCCACACCTTAGGAGCTGGATGCATCTGTGTCCCGGTGTGCTGTCCACCCGACACCCCGGAGGGCTCCGAACGACCGTGTTCACCTGGAGCAGAGCAGCACTGTCAGGGAAACGCGCATGCCCGAGCCGCCAGGAGGGCGCAGGAGGGCACAGGAGGGCGCAGGAGGGCGCGGGAGGGCGCAGGGCACTTTCCAAAGGTGAACCAAGGAGAGCCTCTCCAGACAGTTTGCAATAGCCTCTGGCTGGGACCCCAGCTCTCCTGCGTTTTGTTTTGGTTAGAGTTGGCACAACAGGCTGCCGGTTCACCCTGACGACTTCCTCAGCAGCTCCCCCAACCGAAGTGCCCAGCAGACCTGGCCTCAGGCTCCTCCAGGGCTCCCGGGTGCGAGGAGCCCCTCCCCGGCCTCCTTCCCGGCCGTCTGGTCTGTGGGCCGCGGGCGCTCTGCGACAGCGCATCTCCAGGACACACTACCTTGCGTAACAGACGCACGACACCGTGACAGACAGCTGCAGCCCGTCCTGTTCTCTGCCTCTGGGTGGGCTGTGCGGGCGGTTCCTGGTGCACCCACGCCCGGTGCGCCCTGCCATGACAGGCCCACGGCACCCAATGCCACGTCCTCCGGGGTTTCCTTCTGCTTCACTGTCTTTGCCATCCGTTCCTTCAGGGCCCAGTTGTGAGCCAGGGGATGAGGAGCCAGCACTTGCAGGACGCCCAGCAGCAGCATGTAATCTCAAGCAGACAGCTGAAGACCAAGCAGGGGCCTAGGGATGGGGATCATGCCCCAGCCATCGAGTTGCTGGAGGAGGAGTCAGAACAGCGGCCAAGGGTTCCAGGGGTGCCCGTGGTGGGCGGTGGGACATACCAGAAGGGCGTCTTCTGCTGCAGGCAGCTGCACCCCTCCCACCACCTCCCACCCTTAGTGTCCGTCGTCTCATTGGGAATCACAGCCAGCCCAGGCAGAGCCCGGCATTAGTGCCCAGTTACAGATCTGGAAGATGAAGCCAAGCCAAGTGAGGCTGCGGACAGAGCCAGGCCAACGTAGCAGCTCCCCTGGGCTCCCAGCCCTGTGGGCAGGACGCACACTGTAGTTATCTACCTACCCAGCCCCACCATGCCGCGCCTTTAACTTCTAGATGCCACAGCCAAGAATGGCATTGGCACGTAGTAGGTTCTTAGTAAATGCTTGTTGGCTGGGTGGACGTGAGTCAATGACGGTGCGAATGAATGGATCCGTGTTTCACACAGTGTGCTGTTTTCCAAGTCAGAGCTGCTAACCAGGGTGCCTGGGCTGACTGGTGACTGTTCACTGGGGGGTGGCGTGGAGAGCGTTCTCAGACAGACTGTGGGGAACTGGTCTAACGGGGAGCTCCAGGAGCTGGCTCTGGTCTCTGAGGGACGAGCTCCCAAAACTCTCTCTCTGGGTCCCCCTGGGAGACTTGGCTAGACTTGCTTGGCTTAGGAGGCCCCTGCTTCTCTGCAACAGCAAACTAGGACAGATCCCCACTGGCGTGTGACATCCCTGGAGCTCAGGCCATGAGGAGCTCCAGCCTCGAGGCAGAAGCAAGCTAAGACGTTGCCCTGAACCTGCCGCTGGGCTCAGATGTGGCTCTGCACAGCAGAAGCCCGGCTTCCACCCGTGGGTCACACCATGGAGGCTGCGCAGCCTTCTCAGGGTGCCATGTCTACAGCCTTGGATGCACAATGGAGGCCAGAAGACCTCCACAAGAGGGCTTCCTCCATGGGACTCAGGGACCCCCCACAATGACCGCAGGTGAGCCCCACTTGAAATCACACATCGCAGCCACATGCAGAGATTTCAGAGACATTCCCAGGTAGACAGACAGCTGACGTGGTGCACCCCCAAAATAAGACACCAGCATCGATTCCCTGCAAACTGGGAGCACGGAAGATTGCAGGGCAAGGAGAAGCCAGAACCTTCCGGGTTCTGGCCACCTCCTGGGCAACTTCCTTCAGCCCTCTTACGACTCTGCTCCTGAAGCTGAGAACCTGCCAGCACATCGGCAGTGGTGCTGGGAAGTCTACATACTACATGTTATGGTTAATGTTGGGTGTCAACTTGACTGGCCCACAGACATTTGTGCCCAGACTGTTGTTAAAATGATTCTGGGTATTTCAATAGGGGGTTTGGGGATAAGTTCAGTATTTAAATTGATAGAGCAAAGCACATGGCCCTCCACATGTGGGTGGGCCTCGTCCAATCAGTTGGAGGCCTGAACAGAACAAATGGACTGACCTTCCCCTGAGGAAGACAGAACCCCCCCTGCCTGACTACATCAGCCTATCCTGGTTTCAAACTTGAACTGAAACAGCAGCTCTTCCTGGTCTGCAGGGTGCCAGCTTCAGCTGCAGCCACGCCTCGGCTCTCCACCTTCCTGTCCACGGCAGACCTTGGGAATCCTCATTCTCAATAATCAGGTGAGCCTATTCCCTCTACTAAATGTCTCTCTGCATGTGCATGTCCCCTCAGAACCGTTTTCTGGAGACCCTGACCAACGTGGAGTGCAGTGTGTCTAACCCCATGCCAGACACCTAGACTTGCTCAGAGGGTGGTGTTGGGGGGTGTTGGAGCGGGATCTCAATCACGCACAAGCTCTGTGCTCCACCCACCACCTTAGATGGCAATGCTTGTCCCGCAGGAGAATCCCACGGCAGGCTGCCCAACAGGCCACAGCACATTGCCCAGCAGCACCCAGCATGAAGACCGTCAAGCTCCCTGGAGAAGCAGCAAGGGAAATTGGGCTTCCAGGTGGCCAGAGGCCTGGACTCCTGAGCTGAGTGCCCAGCACTCTCCACTGGGCACTCCCAAGGCTGTGGTGCAGGGAGCTGGTCAGGCCTGGGCCAGAAAAGCAGGGACTCTTCTCTCTAGCTTTAAAATCAGACTCCTCTGTCCCTGGAAAGACTCCCTCCTCTTTGCTCTGGGTTCCTTGTGTTTCTATCAGACTCTGGGGAAGCCACACTCATTCTGTCCTGGCTGGACAAAGTCACTGAGGCTTTGGCCTGGCATTTCCCTGGCCCAGCCCTATACAGCATCCACTGAGGACAGCACCTCCATGCCCAGCTGACCTCGGCCTGGGCAGCTGCCTCCCTCCAGAAGCCTGATTGCTCTCCTCCTCCCCAGGAGCCTCTCAAATCTGCTTTGAGTGGCATTTCAAAGTTGCAGGCCACTGACTAAGGGGGTAATTAAGAAGAAGGAAAAAAAGGAAGCGAGAAGAAAAGCAAACAGAACAATTCAGTTGCTCCCCGCAGTCCCGGGCCGCAGGGAGGTGGCTCCGCAGATGTAGGGAGACAGCGGCATGGCGCCCCGCCCGCCGGCTGTCCACCCGTCCAGGTACCGAGGCCGTACTGCCACCGCTTCCACAAGGCGCGTCCTCCTTGGGTCTGGCTGATGTGCCTCGCAGGGCAGAGCGCGACCTCCTGGTTGAGGTAGGGCCTGCGAGCTCTCTGCCCTGTTTCTCCTTTTCTTTCATAATTAAGTAAGTTGTGGAGAGAGACTCCGACTCTGCACCAGCATTCCTTTCCGTGTTAAGCTCCCCGGGTCTCAGCGCCCCTTGTCCTTGCTTCTCATTAGTCGGGGTCCTGCGCCAAGGGGGCCCTGTCTGTTTATTAATTTCCTCGTGTCTGCAGGGTGGGCTCACCGGATGCTTCTATCAGTTGGAGAGCTGCTCACTCTGCTGCCCGCGTTGTCCTGGATTGGCCCCTGACGCACACCACCACCCCTGCCTTCTGACGGCATTATCTCTGCTCTTGACTTTCTAGAGCAGTGTGCTCCCGATGCACCTGGAGTCTCCCCGCCTTGGCCTGACGTCAGTGCGCACTAGTGTCCACGAGCTGACCGTGGGGTGCAGGCGCTTGAGAGGACAGGGGTGCTGACTGGCCTTGCCGGTCCCACAGCAAGCTCCTCTGCAGCTGAGCCTTGCCTGTTTCAGTGTGGCCGACATAAGGGTTATTTGAAGGCTTCTAGGCCCTTCCAGGCCTGACATCTGAAAGGGCTTGGAAATGACCCCTCAGGTCAGAGCCCTGTCAGGATCCACGGCTGCAGGCAGAGGCCAGGGCCGTGGGCTTGGGGAGGTGGCAGCCCTGTTTGCACAGCTGCTCTGGCTGATTCAGAAAGGGCTCTGGATGCCCTGCTGTCCGTGGAAGCCAAGAGGAGCGAGAAGATGCCCCAGGGCCCGTCCTCGTCTCCCTCTTCATCTCCAAGAGGAAGGAGAAGGTCTGAGCCCACGGATCTTGTCCAAGGGCAGAAAAATAGAGAAGCTTCACGGATTTCTCTTCCTTCCTACTCCCTGACTACCACCCGCTGGCTGAAGGTCCCAGTGCAAATCCCAGGCCATTCTGAACAGGAAATGATTAGTTACATAATGCAATATTAAGGCTGTAAATCTTCCCAGTAGCAGAAGCCATAAACCCTGGTTTTTATTATCCAGTTACTGCATAGACCCTGACTGTTCTCTCATCGCAGCACAATTATCCCACAATTACTGTTATATTGTTCAGTAAATAGCGTGCCAGAAGCAGCAATTCTGGGGCTCATAAATATATAAACAAACACCGGAGCGAGGCCCCGCAGCTACAGGAAGGAGACAGGATGGGGTGCAGGTGGTCGCAGCCACGGTGCTGGGCTTTGTGACACTCCGCCGTCTGCCGTGCAGGTGGGTCCCTGGCAGCTGCCCCTCATCCCCGCAGGGTGCTGGAAGCTGTGGGCAGCTGAAGGCCGGGGTGTGGGCACAGCCCTGCCGCAACAGGGCTGCAGGGTGGGGCGCCAGGCCTACCTTGGGCATAGTGGCCACCGGGGTGGGCACAGCACCCATGCTGGCTGTGCCCCTGAAGGGACTGTGGGTGGCCCTTTCAGGAGCCAGGGAACATGGGTGTCAGACAGGGAACCCAAACCCTCCTGGATCTTTTTTTTTTTTTTTTAAACTAAGATGTCCATTGCGTCTTTATTCCTAACTACCCGAAATGGGAGACTTCCCCAGAGCCCAGCAGCAGGAGGGGAGAGAGAGGAGGCCACAGTCACAGCGGGGAGGGTCTGTCGGTGGCATGAAGGACGGAACTAACAGCCCAGATGGAGCTCAACCTGGGGACAGCAGCTGGGGACCAGGGTGCAGGCTGGAGGCTTCTGGTTCCACAAAGTTCTGGGACAGTGGATCCGAACTCTGATTTTAAAGTCAGATTGTTGGGTGCCTGGGGGTGGAGAAGGAAGGGGTAGGAGGGAACTTCGGGGTGCTGGCAGCGTTCTACACCGTGACGGGGCTCCCGTGGGCTCCTGCCAACTCAGCAGGCATCTCCTGGACCTGAGCTTCAGAGCAAGTCGGAGGCAAAAGGATGGAGGCCAAGTGGCCCAGAGGCTGGCAGCATGCAAGCTGGTGTCCCCAGCCACACCAAGGCACCAGGGAGGGGTCCCCAGCCACTCCAAGGCAGGGGCAGGGTGCTATGGGTGAGGCTAGTTCTCCTCACAAGGTCATTGTCCTGACAACTCTGTGCTCATCCTGGGATTTGGTGGGAGGTGTGGCTAGAACATTCTAGATACCTGGAGCGTGCTCCGAGGGGTGCAGCTTGGGCTTCGGCTTGGGGACAATCCACTAAACCGATTCCATGCCAGATGCGCGGGCAGGACCACAGCTCGTCTGTGGACGTTTATGCTTTGGAGCCGTTCCTTCTCTCCATCCTTGTCCCCCGATCCCCGGCCCCATACCCAAGTGATACCACCAGGCAGGCAGGACAAAGGACTCCGTCCTTGTTGAAAGAACAGCCATCTGCAGCTCCAGAGGCTGCGCAGTGCAGGCCAGGCCTGAGCAGTGACCGGGGACCAGCTGAGACCAAACATCCCGTTGGCAGGTCCCAATTCCTTCTGTGCGTCTTTTCTTCAAAATTAAAAAACAGGTCCTTAGAAAAGCAAGTGACCTAGAAGCACACCCTGTATTCTGAGGCAGAACTTCGTCATCCTGGTCAGCAGATTCATGAGCCCCAAATATCCACATCCTAAGCCTCAGATCCTGGGAGGCTCCACCATGGGGGGCTTCAGGGTACAAAGAGAATTAAGATCAGGAACCGGCTGACCTTGAACTGGTTGACCAGCTGGGCCCCCAGCAACTTCTCCAGGTGATGCTCTGATCCCCCTCTGCCAAACAGCCTGGCATCCCAGACACGAATCCAGGTCTCCCTCCGTCCCCACCCAGCAGGCGCTGCTGCCTGGCAAAGTGCAGGTTGCTGCGAAGCCTCGGGCCTTCTGCAGACAGTGTCTCAGGTGAGTGCCACCTGAAGGGCTCTCTGACCGGGGCTCTCGTGGAGGCTCAGGCCCGGGCCCCAGCGCGTCTGTCTACAATCACTGGAATGATTACAAGGCCAGGCTGCGGGAAGAAGCACGCCAACGCTCCCAGCTACATCTTCCCGCAGGCCGCTCACAGCACGTCTGTTTGTGCTAGTGTTTAAACTGAACATACGCTTTCTAAAAATTCTATTTGCATTATCTTATCGAGCGATCGTTCCCTGGAACATCATAAAGCAAACATTAATTAGGGCTCCAGTTGGTGCAGTCTCCTCCAGAGCTCTCGGCCATGCACCGGCACCCCGACCTGGGCTCTCGTTGGAAGAAAGTCAGGAGCAGCCAGCCCAGATCTCCCAAGCAGAAGGCCAATGCTGTCCAGCGCCTTTGGTGGAGAATGGATGGAGACACGGGTACCAAGAGCTGAAGGGCAACAGCCCAGGACACAAACCCAGCCCACTGATGGCCAAGAACCAGTCCCCCCGGTGGCTAGAATGTGAGGCACTCAGCCAAGTGACCATGCCTGCCCGTAAGCAACACACTCTCAAGTCCACCACACCAGAGCCTCACCACATTGCCCAGCTCCAAAAGGTCTACTCATGGTCCTATGGCCAAAGGATGATGCCCAGTCACCTCAGCCAAGAGAGACCACGAGCAGTACAGACTTAGGAATCAGATGGCTGGGGACTTCTCTGACCATCTGTTTCTTCATCTGTAAGAACTGCATGGGGTGACGAGCTTGGCCTATTTTGCCTGGGAGCTCCTTGCACATGCCCCACATCCAGTTCTCCTGACAAGTCTTAGGCCTGAGAAACAACAGCACAGACAGAACAGTGGAGCCTCACCGTCCACTTCTCTGGGGTCCTTAGCTCATCAGAGTTGCTCGTTTGTAAAAAAGAATTCAAGCAATCCCCAAGGGTCCATCTCCAGGATGGTCTGGGCCACTTCTGTGTGACCTGGAGCTCTCGCCTGCACAAGGACTGTGCTCTTTAAATGCCAAAGGATGGAGGCAGCTGGCTGAGTTGTCATGACACAAGACAGGGAGACATGGCACCCCGTCTCACCAGCCCCCAGGTCAGATGCAGTCCTGGGCCCTGGCACAGTGGAGAGGAGGTCTCCAGGCTCAGAGGCCCCAGTGACAGCCATGGAGCAGGAGTCTGGGTCTGGCAGCTGCTGTCACCGGAGGTACTGTGACCGTGTGTGCACAGTGGTGGAACACAAAGCCAGAACTAGGGGACCCCTCACGGGAGTCCTGTCCCTTGATGTTTCCAGTCCCCACCCTAGGTGGCCGGGGCTGCACACATCTGCCTTGCTCTCTTCCCTGTGAGCCGCCTAGCCCTACAGAACTCGGTTCTTTAAAATGGGTAGTGACCACAGAGGTAGGAGGAAGGGGCTGCTCCTCCGCCTCTGCCCTGCTCTCCAAGAGTCACCTACAACCCTGTCTCTCTGTCTCTCTTTCTCCCACAAATGCAAAGTCTTGTGCCATCTGAGCTAGAGTGACCAGCTGTCCCAGTATGCCTGGAACCAAGGATTCTCCTGGCACATGGGACTTTCAATGTTGAAACCTGGAAAATCCCCAGAAGACAGGGGCAGTGGTCACAGAAACAGCTGGTCACTGGGTTTAGGGAGCAACTTTCAAGTAGGTTTTCATGGAAACACATCCAAGGGACATTGGGTGCTCCTTCACAGGTGAGCTGAGCAGGTCTGACCACAGAATACTCCAACAATGTTCATTTCAACTGTGTGCCAGCTTGGAGGTCCAGCAAAGCCCCCCAACAGAGCAGCCGAGGGCAGCTGGGTGGCCCTCCAGGAAGAGAGCCACCTGCAAACCCTAGGGTCCCTGCGTGGGAGACAAGCTTCAATCCCCTAGTCTCAAGGATGCCTGTGTGTCCCGCGGAGGGTCAGGGTCAGAGTTAGGGAGCAACCTGGGCAGTCTATGTTGAGGTCTTAGGGCTCAAGTAGGGGAAAGAATCAAATCTTGAACATCCTCCAACTACGTTAAGTATCTCCTCTTTATTTTTCTAAGTCATCACTGTACATTTCTTTCAAGTTTAGAGAAATAATAATAATAATAACACAACCCTCTACCCTGGTCTCCCCCCGTGGTGGGAAAATTGCTGGCAGCCCCGGGCTCCCCGCTCACCTGGCTGTGCCACCTCATCTGCTGAGTTATTTTCATTGCATTTTATATATTTTTAAAAGAGAGAAGCTGTCACCAGAAGGGTAATTGTCCTTGAGCGTAATCCTGTCTCGGATGGAGCTGAGCGGCCCGCACTTCATTAAGTGCAAAGCCTCTACCTGAGAGATCAATCGCAGCCTAAATCATGAGACGCAAATCAATCCCGGACACGCTCCGCAGCCGACACTGCCACAGTGCCTTCCAGCGAGGCCAGGGGCAGACTCTTGAGGGCCCAGCCCACACGTCCAGGGCCAGGAGAGTGGGCACGTCATCCAAGGGCCAGAGGGACAGGGCTGGGGCTTTTGTAAAGCTCATCAGTAGAAGGCACACAAGAAGAAGGAAAGCGCCTCATGGCTTCAAGTGGAGCATGAAGGGCAGGAAGCCGTCTGTTCACTCGGGTGTTAATTAAGCAATTACTATGTTCTGAACTCCAGGAAAGGCTCTTCAGATAAACAACCTAGAGTCTGTCCCCTAGTCCTCTAGGGGCTTGGGGGCTCTTGGGGTGGTGAGGAACATAGACATGTGGGCAGCTAACTTGACCTGACTTGGGCTGGGAAATGCAGAGGGCCTCTTGGAGGAGGGGGGACAACAGGAGATCACCAGGAAACTGCCCTTCCTCGTGGTATCAGAAGGCAACGAGGAGAGGATGAAAGCCCAGATCCCCGGCTCTGTGATGCCTGGCACGTCTGGATTCCCCTGGCCTGGCACAGACACTGGGACTAATATCCAGTTGCCTTTCTAGGCAGCTCCCAAGGTCTCAACCCATTTTCCTGCTGGGGGAAGTCGTGGGTCTGACCAGAGGAGCTCGGGAGTCCCTTTCATATGTGTCCCTTCAATGTACCATTGACACTGAGCCAAGGGTCTGGGCTCCTGCTTCCCCTCCTCTGGGGGCTGCTTGGGGAACCCCTAAAGTCACGGGGGCCCCAGCTGGCCATCACCTCAGTTCCTTCCCGAATCTACCCCATAGCCAAGGCCTCTGGGGAAGTATGTGCCTCCCTCACCCTCGCTCGGGCCACCCCCCAGGGCCTGGTGGGGTGCCAGGTGCCTCAGGAGACCTCTGCGAACTCCTGCTCAGCAGGTTGCAGTAAAGACACCCGCCCACCCAGGGCCGTCCCTGGAGGTGAGCCCGGGTCTGGAATGCTGGGTGAGGGTGGAGCAGGCGAGGCGTCCCTCGCCCCGCGGGACCTGCTTGTGTGTGACAGGGCAGTGCCCCCACTCCCCTCGCTTGGCACTCTGCCTCCCATACTTCCCTGGTCCCCACAGCAACTCTGACAGGGACAGACAGCAACAGTTCGGGGACAAAGAAACTGGCCCAGAAAACTGAGATAACCTTCCCAGAACTGCTCAGCACAGGAAGGGCAGCCAGGTGTCCGGAAGAGCAGTGGGCATGTTGGGGACAAGGGACAGGGGGCCAACACTGGGACGAGCACCCACCCGTTCAACTCGCTCCCTCGGCCCTCACATGGAGGAGGGGCCTCCTGCCTTAGAGCCATTACCTGTGGCACCAGCCTCAGCGGCACACAGCCATGCACCCCACGCCCGGCCAATTTTTCCTGGGCTCCTTTATAGCACTGCCTGTGCTCCAAGCCCCAGGGTCACAACAGCTCCATCAGCGACCTCTCTAGGACGCCGCCACTTGGCACAGGGGTCCTGGACCTAGGCAGGCACCAGCCCAGAACATGGTTAACTGGCTTCCTCTAGGCATTCTGCCACCTGAATATGTAGGAAACATTGCTGCACCCCACAAAGATAGATACACGCGCACACACTCACACACACTCACACTCACGAGTTCGTTTCCAAGTAACAAAATAAATAAATCGGGCACAGGTAGCATGCTGAACGTACATGGCAGGGCCTGAGCCCCAGGCCTGCTAAACAAGAGTCTGCATTTTAACAAGATCCAGGGCCAGTCACGTGGGCAGCGAAGACTGAAGAGCAGCCCTGGGAGGGCAGCAGGGCCGTGCTCAGGTCTCTATGCTTCCTGCTCTGGGTGCTGCTCTTGACACCTCTCTGTTTCCGGACCTGGGCCTCCCAGGCACCCACTCTTGCAAAGCAGACACGGACCCAAGAAAGAGAAAGTGGAGATGAGGACGGCCAGGGTCGGGCATGGGCATGAGCAGAGGGGGCAGGGAGCCCCAGGCAGACCTCGCCAGCTGCCGGTCGGAGGCCCCAGGATTCCAGGACCCTCGCAGGGCTACTTTCAGCCAGCAGGAGGCTTCTCAGCGCTGGCCAGAGACTGGAGCCCACCGCTGCACCTCCTCAGCATCCAGGTGCGTGGACAGAGCAGGGTGGCCAGCAGGGTCAGGCGGGGCTGAGCTTGAACGTGGAGTCTATGTCCTGCTCTCCTCTCCGCATGGCCACCAACGCCCTGCTCGCTTGGCAGGGCGAGTCGCCTGTGTGGACTGACTCGCTGCCGAGAGGCAGCCAGCAAGGGGTGGGATGAATAATGAGCAGTCGAGGGCTGGATTCAGCGCAGAACGCTGTCGGGCCTGCGAGACCTCGTGACAAGGACAGCCTGCCTCCCCAACCCTGGCCGGCCCTGGGCTCCGCTTCCCTGCGTGGCTGTGTGCAGCGGGCCAGCAGCAGCCCAGGGCGGACTGTCCGCTGGCTCTGTTCCTGCGCAGCCTCGGCTGGGAGCCGCCCTCCTGGGCCTCAGTGTCCCTCTGCGCACCCTCCCTGTCTCTCCGTCCTCTCAGTCCTCGCCGTAGGGAGGCCCTGCATCCTTCCTGGCTGCTCCTCCCTGGCTGACGGCGAAGCTGTGCTTGTGGTGTCTTAGCTCTGCCGGAACAAATTACTGTAAATGGCAAGACTTAAACCCACACAGATCTACTGTTTCGCAGTTCTGGAGAGCAGAAATCCAAAAGCGAGTTGGCAAGACCCGAGGCTGGCTCTGTGGGGAGGGCTGGAATTCCTCCGCCTCTCGCAGCTTCTGGAGGAGCCCCCGCTCCCTGGCCCCCCAGCGCTCCGACCTCAGCACAGTCCTCCCATCTCCCCTGGCTCTGACCCCTGTGCCCCTCTTACAAGGACCCTAGAGACTACTAGGGCCCACAGGGTGCTCCAGGGTGACCTCTCCATCTCAGCAGCCTACAGTTGACCCCACCTGTGAGTCCTCACCCATGAGGTCACACGTTCACAGGTCAGGGAAGTGAGTGTCCAATGGGGTCACAATTCAGCCCAGGACAAAGGAGCATGTGGACGAGGTCCTGCCCCCACCTGGCCTGACCTCTCCCATGGTGGTACATTCAGGATCACCATCTCTGGGCCTGGTGTAGAGGTCAGCATGTCCCCCAGACAGAGCCGTGGTCACCTCCTCCAAGAGCCCACAGAAGTAAGGTCGGCTCAGGAGTCTGTGAAACAGACGAAGTTGGGAACCTGGGACGAGGAGGTGACCCAAGGCCTCGGCACCCACGCCCTTCCTGGTGTCCTACTCTGGGAAAGCCTGTGGAGTCCCTGGGAGGGTGAGCATAGGTACGGCCTGGATGGGCCACGGGAGCTGAGGCCTGAGCTCGCTGGGTTCTGTGGGATCGTGCCTTGGCCCCCTGCTGTGGCTTTGGAGGCTTTTTTTCTGTGGCTGTTTTCTAGCAAGCGCAGCCTGGGCCAAGAGACAAGCTAATGTGCCGTTTTTTGCAGGCCCAGCTTTGATAATAGAGTCTTCGGGTGCGTGGGCTGTAAGGGGACCTAACCATGTTCTGGCTGCTTTTAACCGTCTCTCCATCAGGCCAGCTGGCACAGGAGTCAGAATTCAAAACTGCTGAAGTCTCTGAATTCTGCCCAGGCCAAGAGCAGGGACAAGGCTCAGCCTTAAGGGGTCAGGGTCCAGCACCATGGGCAGGGACTGTCAGCTGGCCAGAGCATTCCCCTCCTCCTGCTCCTCCCCATCCCTCCTTCCTGCTCTCCTCTCTCCTCCCTCCCTCTCTCTCTCTCATTCTCTCTCTTTCTCTCTCTCTCTCCTCATTTCCAATTGCCTTCAAGGCCAAGAGAAGGAGCTGTAAAGGCCTGACCTTGAACCCTTGAGCCGTGTACTCTGGGGTACTTACCAGTCACCCCCACCAGAGGGTCTCCAGGGAACTCTGGGTCATTAGTCACATAAATTCTGATCCTGGCTTTAGATGCCCAAGACCCCAGATAAGGCGACACCTGCAGGAGGCAGGGCCTTGCTTGAGGCTGAGATGTCACGAGCCCCTTCCTGTGAGAGGGAATGGGGACCCACTGCTGTCCTGGGGCGGAGGAGACATTGACTGAAAGGGCCACACAGGGACCTCCTGTCTGGAGACAGAAGGAACGGCATAGCCTGAGAACGTGCCTTGGAATCCCCCTGGAAACAGCAGCTGTGGGAGGAGGAAGGTGACAGGACACTGAACGGAGAGTTCCAGAGCCAGGAGGGCAGCCGCCTAGGAAATGTGCCAGGCAGACGCCACGGGAAGGAGACCATAAAGGGCAAACTGCTCTTTAAGAGGGAGAGGAATGAACAACGTGAGCCCAGGTTAGACCAGCATTAAAGGGAAAGCAGCGACCCGGCTGAGCTGCTCTGCCCTGCAAGGAGCAGACCTTCAGAGGACCTGTGGCCGGACCCCCAGGGAGCAGGAGCCAGGACATACTCCAAACTGCAGAGGACAGTCAGGGACAGCTGCAGGAAGTGGTGACGCAAGCCTGGAGGGCCAGAAGAGGGACCTGCAGGAGGGAAGTGTCACGCGGACACCCTCCTGTGAGCCCTGGTGCAGCCAGCGTCCTGGCAGAGAAATTCAGCAATCAGGGCTCTAGGGGAGGCCAGCAGAGGGAGGCAGGGTGGCAATGTCTGGATCCTGGCTCTGTCACCTAGTGCTACGCGACCTCAGTCGAGTCACTTAACCTCTCTGGTCCTCAGTCTCTCCACCTGTAAAAAACGGGGTTCGTGATGCCATCCAGAGGACAAGACTGATTAAAGATCCCACCAGTCAGTGCTTGCAAGGCACGCACACAGGAGAGCACCTACACAGAGCCCGCGCCACGCATGTGTTAGGAAGGGACACCTGCGAGGGCTGGGACAGGCACACCAGGACACCTGAGACCAGGCCTGGGCACAGAAGTCAGGATTAGACACCTGCTTCTCTAAGTCAGGAGGGTGATCAGGAAAACTGGCTTCAGTGGGAGGTTTTTTCCAAGTGAGTGCAAGTTCCTGGGGCCTGGGCTCAGCACAGGCCAAGCTGAAGCCACGGAGGTTCGTCCTGCCAGCCTGGACAGGTGCCATGTCCTAGGGCAGGACTTCACCTTGGGTGACACTGCAGGGCAGAAGCCGTGCTCCAGAATGGCTGGCCTCGCTCCTGATGAGGCAGCCCTGCTGACCCCTCCTGCTGACCCCTCCTGCTGACCCCTCCTGCTGACCCTTCCTGCTGGCCCCTCTTGCTGACTCCTCCTGCTGGCCCCTCCTGCTGACCCCTCCTGCTGACCCCTCCTGCTGGCCCCTCCTGCTGACCCCTCCTGCTGACCCTTCCTGCTGACCCCTCCTGCAGACCCCTCCTGCTGACCCCTCCTGCTGGCCCCTCCTGCTAACCCTGCCTACAGACCCCTCCTGCTGGCCCCTCCTGCAGGCTCTTCCTGCTGACCCCTCCCACTGACTCCTACTGCAGACACTTCCTGCTGACCTTTCCTGCAGACCTCTCCTGCTGACCTCTCCTACTGACCCTTCCTGCAGACAACTCCTGCAGACTCCTCCTGCTGACCCCTCCTGCAGACCCCTCCTGCTGACCCTACCTGCAGACCCCTCCTGCTGACCTCTCCTACTGACCCCTCCTGCAGACAACTCCTGCAGACCCCTCCTACTGACCCCTGATGCTGACCCCTTCAGCTGACCCCTCTAGCAGATGCCTCCTGCTGACCCTTTCTGCTGACCCTTTCTGCTGACCTCTCCTGCTGACTGCTCCTGCTGACCCCTCCTGTAGACCCCGCACCACCCAGGACAGCCACAGACGTGGCAGGAATATAATTTGAGGTGTGGTCTAGGAGAGCAGATGTTTTTTAGCCATGGAAATGGAGTGTCTTGGAGTCAGTTCAGTTCATAATTCTGCTCGACTTCTGATGGGGCTGCGTCCTGACACGCCCGTGTTAGGTTGGACGTGTGTCTGCTGCCACTCACGCATGAGATCACGGCTCAGCCTTGCCTGCCTTCAACAGCAGAGCCCGCAGGGCCACAGCTGCCAACACCATCTAACCCGCTCCCTATATTTTCATAAAATATCTGTCACCAGGCGCTGCCTTGGGAGAGGCAGCCCTTGCACCACTGGAGAGTCAGGACATCCTAAGGTGGATCCTCCCTGGGGGGGCTGGCTCTGCTCTCCCCATTCATTTCTGATTGTCCCCCTGCTCACAGCAGCCCCAGGAGGCTCCCACAACAGGATAGATTGTCTGGGGCAAGGCGCCTTAGGAAGGAGGAAGTCCAACCTTGAAGCCACGCCCCAACTGACCAGCAGCTTAGGACTAGGAAGACAAGCAAGGAAGGTCCCTCTTCCTATTTCCATGTGGGCTCAGAGGCAGCATCTCCAGCCCCTGGGGCTCCTGAGATTGGGGAGGAGGACTTGGGCTGAGCAGAGCCCTCTCATGCCAAGAGGCTGGCCTCTCCTACAACAGCAGGCCAGCTGCTGACCAGGCTGCTCACCCTGCATCCCCCCAGGCAGAGGCAGCCAGCAGATGGGAGCAATGCTTCCAGATTGTTCTGGGACCCGCCGGGTCGTCTGATGCACTCAGTCCCAGGCTGGCTTTCACTGGAACCACGTGACTTCCTAAAGTGCACCTGGGCACCACCCAGAGGTACAAGTGTCTCCTGCTCCTGCCACCTGCCCTCCCGAGTCCCCACTGGCCACCCTCAGAGCACCTCCACAGGCATGATTCCCTGTTTCCTCCTGGCCCCGTGGGCTTTGCTGGAGACTGAGGCGTCCCCTCTCCCCAGTGGGCTCCACCGTGATGTCCCACCATGACTGGGCCCTCCTAGTGTCATGGCAGAGTTGTGAGGGCAGCAGCAGGGACCTGACGCCAGTGGGCGCAAGCACAGGGTTCCCTGCCCCATCTGCCCCTGGCCCGTGGCCTCTAGGCCTCTCCTCCAGGGCCCAGCTTCCCTTCTCCCTCTGTCTCCCTCCGCCCCTGACCCGGCCCGAGGATCCAGCTTTCCACTCTCCCCTTGTCTCTGCCCAGGACGGCCCCATGGGCTCCCCGGCAAGACTGAACTGGGCGGGATCTTCCTGCCTCTGGGCCACCCTTCCTCAGCTCACAGCTTTGACTCTAGAAAATGTGCGACTGGGACTTCTTTCTTAGCTCCTTGAGAAGTAAATCTACACCTTGGGAATATATCCTCAAGAGAGAAGGGGCCCTGTCCCAGCCTCAGAGCGGCGAGGAGCCTAACTCCAGTAAGAGACCGTTAGCACCTCGGTGGCCTGATGGAGCCCACCAGCCTCCCCAGTGCCTCCTCCACTCTCCCCTAGGCTGCCCGCTGCTGCAGGCCTTGGGGCCAGGCGGCTGGGTGCCAGCCCTCTCCTGAACTCAGAGACCTGCACATCCTCCCGGCTATCCAGAGGGCACCTTGCTTTCCTTCCCGCCTCCCCAGCATCATGTCCTCCTGCTTCCTAAGCTGCCCGGCCCTGTGTCCTGCCCTGTGTCCTTCCCTGGTGCCATCACGGCACACTGCGTAACTTCTAGAACAAGGGGCCATGCTGAAGAACGGAGAGGCAGCCTGCACGTCCCCTGCCTCCTGGAGTGCCGAGGCCCTGGCGGGGGGTCGAGGGAACCTCAGCCCCACTGACTCACCCTTTGCTGAGTGTGCCACTTGCCTGCAGTCCAGTTTCCCGCCGTCAGGGAGCTCTAGGCCTTGGTTCAGGTGGAGGCAGCCCAGCCCAGCCCAGACTCTGATTTTGGTGCAGCGAGACAGCTCTCTCCCCGTTCCTCTCCTGGGAGAGCCGGTGCCCTCATCCCTCCCATCGTCCTGGTGGCCAGTCCCAGCCCATCGTCCCTCCACCACCAAGGGATGTGTGCCCATAGAGATGCTACAGAGCAACGGCAAGTCCCTAGAGCTCACTCAAGTTGTCAAGCATCCAGGAAAAGATGCCCTTCCGCAGAGGCGGGGTCAGTGGCTGGAAGAACAGCCCACCCTCCGACACTGGTCGAGCATCTAGTCTGCACGGAGGGCGGGAACGCGGCCCCTTCGCCGATCCCCCCGCACCAGCACCACAGCCCTCTCTTCTTTTCAGAAGACCCCATGGCGCAGCCACGCTGCTCGCGCTGCTGCTGGCCTGGCCTGACTCTGCTTCCTGCTCTCGTATCAGCAGAAGCCAAACTTCACAAAGGCAGCACAGAGTCAGCTGAAAGTGCCAGCTGGTGGCAGCCTCCCTGGCGGCTGGAGTGAGCCCATGGCACGCTGCAGGCCAGCCAGAGTGAATGGAAGCCATGGCAGGGCTTCAGGAAAGACTGGGGGAGCTTCCTGTGGCTGATGGACGAGGGACTGCTAAGTGGGCAGCTTCCACTGGCAAGTTCGTCCCCGTGGTTCTGGAGGCCAGAAGTCCAGAATCAGCCCCACTGGGCGGAAATCAAGGTGTCGGCAGGGCCACACCGCAGAAGGCTCCAGTGCTGTCCCCTGGTCACCCAGGGGCTGGTGGTTGCCAGAGTTCCTCGTGGCTACATGGCCCGCCCTCCCCTGCCCCCATGGCACTCTGCCTACTCCTCTGTCTGTGTCAAACCTGCCCCCTCCCCCCCTGAGGACACTGGTGATGGCGTTCAGGGCTCACCCATAAGGTCCTCATCTCCAGGTGTGGCACTGGCCCCACATGCAGCAGTCCGAGTTCCACATGGCCACATCTGGGGCTCCAGCAGTTGGGATGTGGTATTTCTGGGCTCCGTCGTTCAGCCAACTACAGCTCCTGATCTAGGGCAGGATCAGTCCACTGTACCTTCTGCTCCTGTCCTGACCCTGCTTCTGGCATGACCTCAGACACCATGCAGAGGCCCCAGGAATCACTTGGCTGGAGGGGTTAGAGTGGCCTTCAGGTGGTGGGATCACCAGGAGCCTGTATCCTCAGGGGCATCCTCCAGCCAGGGCTCCCAGGGGACCTGTCTTTGAGCTCCCTGCTGCAGGAGAGAGACACAAACACTGATTTTGTTCAACCCACAGCTCAGCGGGGTTTCTTGTTCTATCTGGTGCGCAGACCCTTAGCAGGAGGCCCATGGCCAGGTAACCAGAGACAGGAACCCAGAGAGCAACAGTGGATGACGCCAGGATCAGACTCTCCCCGCTCGGTCTCCTCAGCAGCTGCCCACCTGAGCGCCAGCACCCAGGCCACTCTGGACTCAGGCCTTCAGAAAGGACGGACAGCAAGTGTGCATGGCCTGCCAGGCACTGAGCCGGAAGGCGCCCCAGAGAGGAGGTGCTGTCCTGAAAGGAGACACACTGGGCCCCTGCTGAGCCACCAGCAGGGCCTCTGGGGGCTGAAGCCTCCCGGGTCCCCCAGACTCACCTGCTGGCTGTCGAGGGCCCTTGATTGTGTGCACGTACCACTACTGCTTTGAACAGGGCTCTGAGGCCCTGCATGGCCTGGGACTCAGGCACGATGTGACCACACTGTCCGCCACACTGTCCTTGTGACCCACTCAGAGTTACATCTTCAGAAAACGATCTGTTCTGAGGCCTCTCACCAAGAGGGTCTCTGATGACCACTCGGTGCATAAGGGCCCCAAGCCCCACATGGGCTGTCTGCACCTCCAGGCCGTCCTTGGAGTTCTCACCAGGCCTCTGTCCTCTTCCCCCACTGTCAGAGGCCTTCTTTGGGCTTCTTTCTGAAGCAGAGGTTCTGCGAGAGGCTTCACAGGACGCAGGGGGGTGTGGCTGGGGGGACAGCTGCCCAGTGGGAACGCTGGCCTGCCTCGCCCACTCACCCTTGCATCCTTAGCATGCCTGGCTGGGATGGTCCTGCTGAAGCCCCCCGGCAGCCCTGGGAGTGCTGGTGCCAGCAGGCCCCCTCACAGGAGACAGGTGGACATTGGCTAAGGGACTTGCTCTAGGTACCAGCAGCCACGTGGCCCAGTGAAGACCTGAGCCAGGCCATGAGGATCTGGGGAGTTCACTGCTCTTAGTGGTTGGGCTGATGTCAAGACTGCAGGGCATGGAAAGTAACGTTTATTATAACAATGTAATAGGTCTAGATAACGCAGGTGCCCTCGATACAAAACCACATGCATAATGGCCTCAAGGACACCTGCTGTCCAGAGAGAATGACTCAGAAGCATCAATCAAATCCCAGGTCCCCACATGCTTATACACCTCCACAAACACAGACACACAAACACAGGCGGAGACAAGAACAGGCCATGAGGTTTGCCATCTGCTTTTTGTTTAAACTGATAACATTTCATTTTCCTCTTTCCACATCAATAAATACTCCTTTAAACACAATTGGGATGACTGGGTCACATTGGTTATGACTAGTACCACAGTTCGTATGTTGGTTATGCAGAAATAATTTAGTTTTTTTCCCTTTTATTGGCCATACAAACAGGAGTAAACTGAAGTCTTCATGCACATCGATTACCATTTCCTTAGAACAATTTCCAGAAGTAAAAATGACAAGTAAATGAGTCTGTGAATTTTTAAATGGGCCTGTATCTGTTGTACCAAATTATCTTCCAGAAAGGATTTGCCCGTCTACCTCTCCCAGCTGCATCTGCAACTGTCTGTTTTCTCTCTCTGGTGGCAGCTGAGATTTTTCTCTTTGAGTTGCCGTCACCAAACATGAGGTGGAATGTGCCCGGGGTGGGGGTTGTTTTTATTTATCCTGCTCAAAGACCGGCTTTCCCATCTGTCTCGAGTCTTTCACGAGTTCTGGAAGATTCTGAGCCAGGGGCTTTGAGGACTGCCTCTCCCGAGGCTCTGCCTCTCCTCTGGGGCCTCCCGTTGGGTGGGAGCTGAGGCTGACTTCAGGATGGCTCCCTACGTCAGGAGTGCTGGGTGCCTGTCACCCGTGCCGTCGCTCCAGCCTCACCAGGCTGCGATGCTGTGTTTCTGCTTCACCCTCCTCAGATCCACCTGCCGTCTTTTTCTCATAATGTCATGTTCTTGGTTTATGGCGGCTCTTCTTCCCTTTTATCCTGAAATACTTTAAACACACTTGCTTTACCGTTCCTTTGAAGTCGGCCTATTTTCCGTGCTGCTCGGTGTGTGATTCAGCCCTTTCATGACTCTGCTCTTCCCTGCGCAGGCCTGAGCTCAGCTCTCACTGCAGCGAGGACGCCATGCCCGGCCCCCGCCTCAGGACCAGCCCGGCCAACCTGGGGACCCCGGAGAGCAGTCTGTACTGCCCACATGGACCCTTTCCTCTTGGTTTCTGGCACTTGAGGATTCTACTTTCTTGCTCTTAGTCTTGGCACATATGTGTGCATCCAGATGTGTGCGTGTGGGGCCCCCTGTGAGTGTGTGTATGTGGGATGGAATCAAATGGGGAGGGAGAGGTGGGTGGATGCCCAGCCTGGCCTATGTCCTGCCAACCACTGCCTTCAGGGCAAATTTAGGAAATTCTGGCAGGTATCAGCCCCCTTTGGTCACCAGGATCCCCTGGGCTCCCTTTGCTCTGCACCCTACACCCCCAGCTGCCTCAGAGTTTCTCCCGTTTCCTATCAGGACAGAGCTCCTGCTCCAGCCCAAGCAGCTGACACCATCTCCTTCACCCCAGCCTTTAGGCCACGGTCCTTCTGGTGTGAACAAAAAATCCCATTTGCCTGCCGCAGGCCGCGGGGCCTAGTCCTGTACACCACAGTGGTTGAAGTGCTGTTGCCAGTCCCACACTTCACCTGCGCTGGGCCAGCCTCCTGCAGAACGCACTCTGCAACATCCTGGCGGACACCCCAGCACTTCTGTTCTCTCCAGGAAGCACAGCTTACTGGTGTGGGTTGAATTGAGTCCCCAAATGACGTCCCAGCCTCCAGACCCCACAAATGTGTTCTTCCTTGGAAATCAGGTCTTTGCAGGTATAATCATGTTAGCACGAGATGTCCACTAGTGACAGTGGCCCCTCCAGCATGTCCAGGGTCCTCAGGAGAGGAAGTCACGAGACACAGGGGCACATGCACAGGTAGAGGCCATCCGCAAGCACGAACAGAGTGGAGCCCAACCTCCACCAGCCACAGAGCACGAGAACTGCCCACAAGCCACCTGCAGGCCCAGAGACTGGAGCAGACTGTCCCGTGGAGCTCCTTGATTCTGGACTTCTGGCTCCAGATCCATGAGGGAATACATCTCCATTGTTTTGAGAGTTGGTTGGTGGTGCTTTGTTAGGAATCCCCTCATCAGGACCGGGTTTGATCCCAGCCCTGGTTAGGTCAGAGCCTCCCAACCACACTTAGGTGCCTGATTAAATATCTCATAAGCCTGTCTTCAGAGTGATGCTGCTCTGGGAACCACAGGACTTGCTTTGGGAAGAACAGGTTAAGGTAAGTTCTTAAACATGCTGCACCTGAGCCAGGTTGCGCAAGTCAGCCGTGAAGGATTGGAAAATAAATCATACGAACCTAGAAGGACTCTAACTCAGATTGTTTTATGTATGATCTCAAATTCCCAGTCCACCTCCAAGAAATCTAAACCAGAAATCAAAGACTAAATAATAAATGTATGGTTTATGAGGGAGAGTTAGAATTCTAAGAGCAAGACCTGGGCTCTAACAAAAAAATTTGTTTCTCACACCACACGATTAACAAAGTAACACAAATGCTACATATTTTATCTTAAAATGAAAACATTTGTGGCCCCTATGTGGTGTTACGGTATGGATATGACGTGTCCCCAAAAGCTCACCTGAGGACACTGCAGAAACATTCAAAGATTAAATGATCAGATCACGAGAACTCTAACCTAATCAGTGGGATGATCCACCCAAATGGATTAACTGGGTGGTGACTGCAGACAGGTAGTGTGTGACTGAAGAAGGTGGGTCACTGGGGGTGTGACACTGGGGTTTACATTTTGTCCCTGCTGAGAGCTCTCTCTGTAGCCTGGTGCCACATCCTGAGCTGCTTTTTTCCATCATGCCCTTCCGCCATGATGTTCTGCCTCACTTTGGGCCAGAGCTATGGAGTGGGCCTACCATGGACTGAACCCTGAAACCATGAGTCAAAACACACGTTTCCACCTATAAGTTGTTCTTGTCAGGTCTTTTGGTCACAGTGATGAAAAGCAGGCTACCACGTGTAGCAATTTGATGCTCCTCGTGTTCCCCAGCGTTCACTTAGCTCACCAGGTGAGGCCTGTGGAGGAGTCCCACCGGCATACACTCTTCCCGAAGGCTGGCTGCGCTTTGAAGAGAGTTCTGAGCAAATGGAAGAGCAGGAAACACCTCAGAGCTTGAGTCTGTATTTGGCCAATCGCACACCCACCCCTTGGCAGGCCCCCCTGTCCCATGTCCTCTGACCCAGCCATTGGTTGGTCTGTGGAATGCCATTTGGCTGGATTCTAGGCACTCTTCAGAAGGGTCCTGGGAATCCACGGTGTTCCAGAACCCTCCAGCAAAGACTCCAGGGACCCTGTCTCTGGCTCTCGTTCAACAGAAGGAACGCGTTCTGACCATCCTAGCCTGAAAGTCGGGCTGGAATTGGGGCTAGAACCCAGGCACTGTACCACTGCGCATCCTCCTGCCCCTGTGAGTTGGGTCTTCCTTGCCACCGCTGCTCAGCCCTTCCTTGTGGGCAGGGACTCTGATCGGCTGCCCTGTCCCCGGTCCCCTCCACTTGGCTCCTTCCTCATGCCCACCATCCAGGGCAGATGGGCTTCTGGTCAACCTGACCTTTGCCCTAGTATGCATGCCCGATGCTCCCTCGGGCACCCCGCTGCATGTGCCGCTTTGACCTTATTGTCCCCACTAACTGTAGAACCCTTAACCCAGGCGATGACCCAGCAGGTGGAAGCCAGCACTTCCCCGGCTGTGTGTGTCCAATTTCCAAGTAAATAAGCCATTTGTCCCCAGGCTGATTTTTATCAAAGCCCGTCTGTCTTCCAAATTAGAGCTGAGTCATTTATAAAGTGTGCAAGTGTTTGGATTTTAGCAGCAAACATCCATCCATTTAGAATAAATGATTAAAAGGCACTAATTAAATTCCTCAGATGATGGATGCCAAGGCCCTGAGAATGGATTGGTCTGCGGCTCCCAGCTGGCCCGACGGCCATGTCACCTAAGTAGAGTACCAACATGGGAGACAGGGCTGCCGTCCAGGGCCTGCGCTGGTGGGGGACGGGAGGGCGGTGCTCAAGCCCACTGCCCGGTGTTGTGGAGAGCCGCTTACCGTAGGGTTGTCTCACCTGGCAAACCCTTGGGAGCAGGAAGACCCCGCCTGGCCCCCCACAGGATCTGGGGCGGTGGGCATTCCTTTAAAGCAGCGCACAGAGCGCTCCTCATTTGACAGTAAACACACCGAGTACGGCGGCCTGACACTTGTTGGGCTCTATGACACGGAGTTTATAAGACGGTTGTGGTTCCTGTCCTGGAAGGGAGGTGAAATAAAGCCACAAAGGGGCAGATTGGTGACCTGGACCCCGATCCCACCCGCTCTGCTGGCCAGAAGGTGCGAACACGGGCACCTCCCCAGTTCCTTCTCCCAGCCAATGCCACCCTCGCAACAGAGGACCACATCGTGCTGGGTGCCACGAAGCTGTGCCCAGAGCCTTAGACCTCATCCGCACCTCGGTTGCCTGTGAAGGGTCCTTGCCAACCTCAGGTCAGTTGTCCCTCCCTGTGCGGGAGTCTCCGAGGGCTCCACGGCGCGGGAGCAGTGCAACGTCCTATGAGCTCAGAGCGGCTCCCCGCCTCCCGCCTCTGGCCTTCCCACTCCCGGCCACCCTCAGGGTGCCCACCCATTCTTCTCGGCCTGGCAGGGCCCACCCATGCTTCAGGCTCTGCCCGCCGCAGTGCAGCACCCTGCACCTTGCTCTGGGCTGGCAGACACACCTTGTTGCGTGGTCCTGTGGGTCACCATGTCTTCCCGACCAGATGACAGGCCTTGTTCACCCCACCAACACCCCCGCATGCCACCTCAGGGGCTGTGAGGAGGAAGGAGCTAATTAACGGCTCCAAGACACCCCTCTGTGCCACACCCTCTGATGCACAGTGACAAGGGTGGTCAGTGGGACCAGAGGGCCCTGGGTGGCTCCTCAGAAGCTGTCACCAGGTCTTGTCACCTGCAGGAAGACCCAGCACAGCGAGGCTCAGCAGTGTCACTCTGAGAAAAGCTGAGAGCAGCTAGACACTGGGCAATTCCCAGCCTAGCCTGTCCTCTCCTGGGTCCTCATACCTCATCAAATTGCTCCCACTTGGGTGGAACCCGCTCCCCCATCTCCAGGAGCTGATCCTAAGCTGACCGTGCGGTTAAGGACTTGGCCTCAACTAATATTACTAGGATAATAGTGGCATCAACAAAGTCCCCGAGCCCTTTCAATGTTATTTTGCTGGATCCCTTGCCCCTCAGCACACCTTAAACTCTCAAGGGAGCCCACTGTGGGGACATGAGCCATTCGAGGGGCTGAGATGGCCCAGGTCTAGAGTGGGTGCTCGGCCTCCTGCCCTGGGCCACTCCTCACAAGGGCCCTGGACGACGACGAAAGCCGTCACTCCCCTTTCAGCCACAGGGAAGCTCGTCTTGATTAGGTCGTCTGCTCAGGTCACAGAGAGCTGTGTTCAAGCCCAGGATGGTCATAGAGCTGTGTGTTTGGTGGACATGAAGGTTTGATTTTAAAACGTCATCAGACACAGGACAGCCTCAGGCTCGTGCCTCCGTGCTTGGGCTTCTCAGCTCAGAGCTCAGCTCCTCCTGAGCACAGGAGTGAGGACGGGGCTGTCCTTCAGAGGGGACGCTAATGAGACCTGACAGTCTTTGCAGCAGCACCCCCACGGCCCCAAAGGGAAGCTCTGTGGGTCTCGCTCAGCCTCTCTGGGGAATGTGACCTCACAGATGCCCTCTGCCCACACGCTGGAGCGTCATCGTCATACTTACTGATTCTCCCACTGACGATGGGCCCCAAGTGGATGCCACGGGCAGCCGGGAGGCTGGGAGGCAGCGAGATGCCCAGGGCAGGTGCACACCCACTCCCGGCAGCTCTCTCCTGCTCTCACGCCCCCAGTCATGGAAACAAAGCCATCTCAGTGGAGTTTGAGTTAAGGACATGCCTGACACCCTAGGGCTGATTCTGGTGGCAGAATTTCAGCCCCAGTTTGACATAGGGTGGGGAGAGCAGGATGAGAAGTTGGGGGTGACCTGAGCTCATCTGGTCCCTGGGCTCGCTGAGGTCAAGGCAGGCAGACAGGCCACCCCAGGGCTGTTTTAGGAGGTCCTTTCAAAGAACGAAACCAAGAGCATTCATGAGGTCTGGCCACAGAGCCAGTGCTGGTATCATAGCCCCTTACCAACTGTGTCCCCACAAGCTTCTGCAAGTCACCATGCCCCAGTTCCTCCCCCTCTGTGGTGTTGGCATGCACTACTTCTCCAGGGTCAAAGGAGATGCTGCTAAAATGCCTGAGCTTCGGACTAGGCTGAAGAAACCCTCCCTGAAGGCTGCTCTTCACAGTATTCTAAGTGCCCATGTCACCCAGGTGCAAAGGTGCCCTCAAAAGAATCACTTCATTGTCTTGCTTAGGCTTTTGATGCAAGCCAGGTGTGGTGGCACACTCCTGTAACCCCAGGAACTTGGGTGGCTGAGGTAGGAGGATCCCAAGTTCAACACCAGTCTAGGTAGCATAGAAAGGCCCTTTTTCAAACTGAAATAGAAAATTTAAAAAGGACTTGAGATGTAGCTCAGGGGTAAAGCACCCCTGGGTTCAATTCCCGGGACAAAAAACAAAAAAAAACAAAAATAAGAGGCAAAATTTTGGTGCAAACCTAACTTCTGCTCCTTCTAGGATGGAAGGACCATCTAGAAGCTCAGGTAGAGCAGAGCAGGAGTCTCAGCCAGGCCCACAGCAACGATCGCTGGACAGGGGACCTCTCACTGCAGGTACAGTGGCTGGCGAAGCTGGTCCTCCCTGGACCACTCTGTACCAGGAGATGGGTGCTGTCCTCATCCTGTGTGTTACGGGGGCGACGACTCAGGCTCGGGGAAGTACGTCACTTTCCAGGTCTGTAACACTTGTGAGGGCTGGAGCCAGAACTTGAAATGGAACAAGATGCCCTTAACCTCGAGCTTCCTTTGCCAGGCTCCGCAGACCCTGGGTACGGGTCATTCTTAGTCCTGGGAGCTATCCTGTGCATGAACCACGTCAGCAGCATCCTGACCTCTACTAGTAGATGCCCCCAGCTGTGACCACCAAAACCCGTATGCATTTAAAGTGCACAATCAGTGATTTGAGCAGTCAACTGTCACCACAGTCAATGACCCAAAACGATTACACATGAGGGAAGCGAGTGGGAGGGAAGGAGGAAGAAGCTCCCACCCAAAAATCCCAGAGTGTCCTCTGCCCCAACCACTCACTGTCCCAGCTCCTAATGCTGCTTATTGTCCCCACGTAACAGTGGCCACTTTATGCTTTGAATACAACCCTTGCTGCCCTGCCACTGCCACTTATTTTAAAACAAACATGGTTCTTTCTCTTCCTCTCTCCCTAATACTTCCCCTCCGTAATCTTAAGAGAAACAGGATCGCCTTTCTTCCCCATCCTAGGGAGAGTCCTCTGTCCCTGAGTCCACACCCACCACGGGAACAAAGTAATCCAGACTTTGGGGAGGGTACCAGAAAATCTCAGAAATGACTGTCTCCCAAGTTAACAAGTGAATTACAACTCCGGCCACAGAAGACCTGGAATGCAGCCTTTGAGTCACCTCTCTAAAAGCCCCCTGTTCCTGCTGAGGAGCAGAATCACAGCTTTGGGACAGGAGTGCCCTGTGTTTCTCTTTTGCTATCAAAGCAATAAACCTTCTTTTTTCTTTTTCTCAAAATCATGTCCTTGTTATTAGGTTGGCATCAGGTCAAGGGCGGAGCTTTCAGCCACCCCCACAGCCGGCAGCAGCCGCTCTGGGTGCTGTCACTCGTGAGGAGAAGAAACTAAAGCCTGCCCTCTTCTCTCCACAGGCTGCCTCTGGTGGCCCTTGGGACCCTCTCGTCCCCTCTCTGCTGAGTGAAGGGCAGGAGCTGTGCTGGAGGTGGTGGCGAGGAAGGCACAGAGGAGAGCCTACAGGCCGCCAGTCAGCAGGTGGGGGAAGGGGGTGTGCACTCCCCGAGGTGCTTCCCTGAGGTGCTCCCCCCCCAGTTGGCATCCAAGGAAGTCACCACATCTCTTGTCCCGGAGCTTCCAGGCTACTTGAGGAGACAACCCCACAATGGCAGAGCCCACAGTGGAGTCCTGTCACCACCCGCCCCCAGGCAGGCTCCCACAGACATGCTCCACCACAGCTTGGAACACAGGTCTCCAGGACAGTGCGAGAGGCTCCTCTGCCAGCTTGGCTCCAGGAGCAAAGGAGACAGAGCAACGGCAGGTGCCCAGTGGCTACGTGAGGAGGCGCATGGGGCAGGGGGACCTTACCACTGAAGCGCACTCTAAGGCCAGAGGTTGGAAATCCAGGTGTGGCTGGATCTGTAGGCCTAGGGGAGGGTGGCCCCCGGTAGCAGCCATCCTTGGAGCTCCCTGACTAGCACATCTCTCCCTCTGTCCCCTTCTGTACGTGGCCCTCTCCTGTTGTGCACACATCTCGGGGTCTCTGTCTCCTCTTTCCATAAGGACGCCAGTCCTGTTGGATTAGGGGCCTGCGCTGGTGCACAAAGGCCTCGCCCTGACTAACAGCCTCTGCAGTCACCCTATTCCTACCCGAGGGCACAGCCTGACATTCACAGTGGACATCTGCAGAGGACTCGATTCCTCCTGGTGTGAGGAGCAGTGGCAGCTGGGGAGGCTCCAGCTCTTTGCAAGACAATGCTGCAGTCAGGTCCTCGGGTTCAGCCAAACCACCCGCCAAAGAAGGCCACAGATGCCAGCTGGCGTGTGCCCTGGGCCTCTTCTCCACTGTGTCCTGTCTGACCCCCCCAGCAAGCTTCAGGCGTTTTCAGCCATCACCGTGGATTTGTGAGGGTTTGCAGCTCTGAGAGGATGGAGTGGAGGCTCCACCCTCCGCAGACGATGGCCAAGGGGAACCTCCAAGGAGCAAGGACTGGGCGGCAGAGAGTTCACGGCGCTGTTCTCCCAAAGAACCCGAGGTCCACATCCACCCTGGCAGCCAAGTCCTCATTTACTCCAGAATGCTATGACTCCAGAATGTTCAGGTAGGAAGTAATCATTAAAAACATGTAAATTAAGTTACCCCAGGAGCTTAATAGATTAGTCATCGACTTTTCCCTCCTGTTGGATCTTAACCTTCCATGGAAATTAATCACCAAATGGCTCAAAACAGCCAGCAAGGATTAGGATGTTCTGTTCACAGCGTGGGGAGAGGGTCCGGCCAGCCCCCGGAGGGAGGAAGGACTTCCCCTCTGCATTCCCCTCACCCCCTCCCTGAAGTCCCCTGCCCACCTGCCTCTTTCTTCATAGCCACTACGGGAGCAGAGAGGAAGCTCTGCCATTTACCGGGATGGTGGCCCCTCCCACTGGAGGGGCAGGTCAGCCACACTGTGCTAGAGAAGGGCTCCTGGCAGGTCCTGTCCTCATGGCCAGCTGCCAGGACCAAGACCTGCTCACCACCATTCTCTTGTACATTCACAGAACACTTATTGAGCACCTACAATATGCTCAGAGCTGCACTGGTGCTCAGGACATGGAGCCAACAAGGTCCAGTCCCTGCCTGTACATGAGGCCCAGGCCAGTGGACATGCACTAGCCCCTTATCTCAGGATGTGCACCTGCCACCTGGGGAGACAAGGAGGGCTCCCTGGAGGACCGGCCCTTTGGCTTCATTCAGCTGGTGTTTGCCATGGAAGGCTGCCAGGAGGAAAGGCCCATGCCACCAAAGGCAGGAAGGTCCCTGGGCCAGTAGGACTGTGGTTCAAGGACGGGGCAATCCACGCCCCAGCATCCGTCTCCCTGACCCAGAACTCTGCATTTGCCGTAGTTATGCCCGGGAGCAGCTGCTACAGCTGCAGGCTCCCAGAGCTGCAAGGCCCCGGAGGCCGGAGGGGCCTGGCAATGCTGAAGAATGTGATTATGCCCGTGGTGTCCACGGGGTCTGCGTCCATGGCTGTGACCCACCGCAGATGGAAAACATTCTGAGAAAACACTGAGGAACACGTAGAGACTTTTCCTTATTATTCTCTAAACAACACCTAATAACAACTATTTGCATAGCATTTACATTCCGCTAGGCATTATAAGTAACCTAGAGATGACTCAAATTGCAGGAGGGTCTGTGATTATGTACACCATCACACCTTTTCTGTAAGGGGCCCGAGCACCTGTAGGGGCGACTGTAGGTGTCGGGTGAGAGTGAGGTGCAGGGCGGAGGGCGAGTGAGAAAGGAAGAAGACAGCCTCCTCCTTCTCCTGGTCTGTGTCTTTGCCCGAGGCTGTGGCTGACCATTGACCTGAGGCCCTCACCGCAGCCGTCCCCAGGGCCGACTCTACAACACTGACGTCTTCACGTGGAGACTTGATCCCCCTGTGGGTCCACTCTTGGTTCCTGAATTGGAGTTCCACGGCTGTGAAGTGCATCCCCACATGCCAGGCCCACAGAGGACGTGGATCAGTGGCCACACAAAGACATGCCCTCAGCCAGTCAGGAACATGAGGGATTTACTTTGGAAACTCAAGGGCGACCCTGGGACGCACATGACAAGCTCAAGTTCACCTCTGTGCCAAGTGTCTTCCAACACAGGCTCTGGCCATGGGCCTGAACCTGTCCAGCCAGCCAGCCAATAGGCAGGGCTTGTACCAGGCTCCAGCTCCAGCTGTTGATGGCACAGAACTGAGAGGAGCAGGCAGGGGACAGGGCACCTTTAGCCCCTCTGCAGGACAGACCCAGGTGACCTGCAGCCCCCTTCTCCTCGCAGCCCCGGACCGCCTACCGAGGGGACCGGCAGCAGGACCGCAGGAGCAGCACCTCCAGCTGCGCTCCTGGCAAGCTCGCGGAGAGTCGGGGCGATGCCAATTTGCGGCAGACGTCTGAAGAAGCTATTTCTAAAACAGCAATTACCAGAAAGGGGAACAAATTACTACTTCCTTCAGAGACGTTCACACATGGAGAATCAGGGCCCTACAAAGTAATCAGGGCAATGTGTTTGCAAAACTGCATTATTTATATTAAAATATTTCACAGAGAAAGGTCAGGAACAGAAATTGAAGGTTAGCGAGGAATAAAACACCAGGGTCACTGTATCCCTGCAAAGCCTGCAAGGGCCTTGATTACCACGGCATTAGGCACATTTGAAGACTATTACATCAATCCAGGCTCGTATCCAACGTCAGATTTCTAGGAAAAATGAGCTCAGTTGCCCAAATCCAGCTGCACAAGTGCAGAGCAGACAGAGGCCCAACCTGCAGCCCATGGAGGACCAGGCCCCACCCAAAGAAGATGCCAGTGGATGTCAGGCCTGGATGGCTGGCCACCCACTGGAGACTCCATCCATTCTTAGACACTGGGTGAGCATCATGTTCAGTTGCCAAGCAACCAACCAGACCTCTGGAGCTCCACCCAGGATCACTGGGAAATTAATAACTGACTCCACCCAGGACTGGGTGAGGAGGGAAGTGACCATGGAGCAATCTGGACTTAAAACTTGGAGCAGGATGTCGGCAGGTGGCTCCTCCAAGAGTTGGCGGGGGGGCAGCACCGTGCCCAGCAGCCCTCAGGGCTCAGTGCCTCCTTTCCCCACCAGCTCCCCACTCACCACCTATCCGTTTGTCTAACCATCCCCCAGGCATCCACCCACCCTCCTTCAGTCCACCCACCCATCCACCCACCCGCTCCACACACACCTACCTCACTCACCTGTCCTTCCATCCTTCCACCCGCCCACCCTCCATCCGTCTATTACAAAGGTACACATTTATTAAGAATTCCAAGACAGCAATAGCAAGGCGTCAAAGGCAGGGGCACTGGGCTGAGCAGGGAAGACTCACACACAGACTCACACCCACACACACTCACGCTCACACATGCAGGCACCACCCTGGAGCCAGTGTCCTGTGAGGCCTAAGGCGGCAAATTGAGTGGCGCTGCCGTTGCTCGTGCCGTCAGCCCTCCCGGCTATTTTTAAGACACTTCTGGGCACTGGAATCACTTCACCTCTGTGATGTGCAGGAGAAAGTTCTTTCAGCAGGGCCCAGTCCCTGAACCTCACAGACACAAGACGAGAGAATATCGTCACATCTCCTCCTTCGAAGTCAGGCATAGGCAGAGCAAGGAGGTAGCATCCCAGGCGGCAGGGGCACAGGGAGCCACGCTGTGCGTTGCTGTGGACCACATCCCTTCAACAGTGCTGGACAGAGTATGCAGGGCCAGGTGGTGCTAGGCTCCTGGAGGGAGCTGGCTCAGGACTGGCTGCACGCTCTTCAAAAGGGGATCTCACCCTTCAGGTTGGGGTGCAACAGCTGGAAACAGCCACAGGACATTCTGAGCTGAGGCAGGGTGTGGGTGAGGACCACAGCCTCACAGCCACAGGAGCTGCCGAGGACGCCAGCACAGGTGCAGTCCCCCTGCCCCGCCCCCGGCACAGAGCCCCTTGATGACTTTCAGAGCAGCAAGCCAAGAGACTGGCACGTTCTTAAGATGCCTAATAAAGCAATTGGCCCACAAGCCCATCTGGCCCTGAGCAAAGTCCCAAATGCAGAACTGTGACTAGCCTTGCCAGACCTGCTTAATGCAAAATTGGTAATGTCATTTACGAGCCTCTCAAAGGCAGGCTTATGAATAAAAGAACAATGTTGGAAAACAAGCCCTGCCAATTCCTATGCATTGCAAAGAGCTCAGAGCAGATCCTTCACGCACCCCTGGCTCCGCCCTTCAGCCGGCCAAGGGCTCTCCGCTCACGCAGATACAGCTCCTCCAGTGTGCGTGGTGCTGGAAAGGCTGCCAGGTGCCAGGAGGCAAGAGGCTTGACCTCCCAAGCACTGTAGCCCCTCCTGCCACACCGGAGCAAGCAGGGCAGGGGTGCACCCCGGTCTCTGCCCAGCCCCCAGCCACACCACTGCAATCGCTGTCCAGTTTTCTGCCTCTACTATCCCATTAAATCAGCCATCTGCAGATCAGCGTCCTTCTTTGGGGTCGGGGTGGGGGGCTAGAGACAGGACCTGCAGCAGCAACCCCTATGTCCCTATCTCACTCTGCACAGGACCCCTGCTCCAGGGCTGGCCTCTAGCAGGTCTCCCCCAAGGCACTTGCACAGCACATTAAAGAAAGAACAAAGGAGAGAAAGGAGGAGAGAGCGTCTCTGGGGATTCAGGATGAGCAGACGAAGCATTCTGAAGGAGAGAGGCTTTCAAAGGACTTTTCATCCACTGCCAGCACCGCATGAGAGGCTCAGAAAAGACAGGGGTCTGTGCCAGCAGGGCCCGCCACTGTGCTGCTGGTCAGGCAGAGTCCTGTGCAGGGATACTCTGCAAACCCTGCCGTGGAAATGCATGAGGGACCACAGCAAGTGTCCCCCAGTCACCGTGGGGTTTGCCTTCCAACACCACAGCTGCCCACCCAGGCTGGGAGGCAGGAGCAATGGCTGGAGCCCCTCCCCACCTCCCTTCCACCACCCCAGGTCTCCTGCGTCATGGCGTCTCCTGGGCACTCCCTGGTCTATGGAGGACGACCCTCAAGCTCCCTCTCTAAACAAGGGCCTAAGCTCCAATGAGTGACTGGGTCCTCTGCAGCTCCAGCCCTGGTGGTTAAACGTCTTATTTGAAATACAAAGTTATGTACTAACAGACGTTTATCACACCTTGGATCCAGCAGGTCACATCAAGAAGAGGGCTCACAAATACTTGATCTCATCATTTCTGCTACAAAGCTGTCCTAAGAGACCATTGACCACCCTTGGTCTTTGCTGCCCTGCCCCAGCAGCAGCCACCTCTGTTCCATCAAGACGGGCTCTGCAAAGGACTCTGGGAAGGAGACAAAGATCCCCAGATGGCAGCCCTGTGAGAGCATTGGTCCAACAGAGCGCCACGTGGTTCTGTGACCTCCCAACCCGGGTTGCTCCCTACAACAGAAGCTGGTCGTGTTTCCTGACACTTGAGGTTCTTCTCAGTTCTTTGAAGGACCAAAGTGTGCGTGTGCATGTGCATGTGGCGAGCTGGGGCAATAGAAACCCCACGTACAAGCAAACCCTCTGAAAGGCATGTTTGCAACTTTGAATGGTATTAAACTGTCACAGGGTGCTGGGAGGGGAAGCCACATCTGTATCCCAACTGTAATAACTACATATTGAGCAGCCAGAGATGTGATTTATTAATAATGAGATTTCACAAGTGCGCCACTATTGACAAATGGCAGCAATTTTAGGCACCCCAGATCAATACCCTTTAATCGAGTCAAATCTCAACAAATTAAATTAAAGCAAGATTCCAAAATAGCCCCAAACTAAACAAATGAATTTGTGTAAAGTTGCCCCCACATGATTGGTTGACATGCAAGTCACTGTCAGAAGCTGGTGATTGAAATCAAGATGGTGCTACATCCTGTTGCTGAGTTGACTTTGAACCTTGCGACATAAGAAGAGAACAGCCCATCTAGGACCCCTGGGAGTAAGTTCCCTCCCTACCTGTCGCCACCACCCAGCATGCTCCCGTGGGAGGGCAGACGACCAGATCCTCCAGCTTGGGGCAGAGAACAGAAGCTGGACCTCTGCCCACAAAGAGGAGAAGCAGGTGGGCCTTTTATCATCTACCAAGGGGGGACAATAGCCATCATCACCTCCAAAATTGCCATGATGGTAACAAAATGGCACACCTGGGGGACCAAGGGCATGTCTGCACAGGAGCTCTCAGGGGAACAGGTGTGCAGCTAGAACAATCAGAGAGGCGCCTCCACCCCCAAAGCCAGCTGCCAGCCCATCCTCAGGGGGATCCTTTCTTCCTGGGAATGCTGGGTCTCCACCAAGCTGCAGGAAGGCCAGGTATACGGGATCCCAGCATGCCCCACAGTTCTGCAGGGAGCTGAAGAAGAGCCGTTCTCATTGGGCATACTCCACTCGGCAGAGTCCTCTGCCCAAGGGTCTCATGGGAGCCCATGTCATGGATTTCCAGTATGAGTGGTAGACACCCAGGGGAAACCTCAGGAAGCCTGTCATCCCTGGTCAGCAGTTAAAACACATGATACGCCTTCCCAGGCAGTGTCAGACTGGGCAACAGCCGGGCCTGGCATGGGGCCTGGCTGGTGGTGGGTCCTGAATCGGCGCTGGAGGAAGTGAACGAGGCTCCCCACAGCAGCTGCTCACTGCTTAGACAGCTCTTCCCCAAGCGGGCACGGGCAGTGCTGCTGGGGTCGGGGCACTGGGGCAGCCCAGCTCCACTGTGTCACTAGGACCCCTCCAATTGGGATTTGAAAAACAGACAGAGTAGCCAGTGCCCCCCAGTGCTGGAGTCTGGGGTTTCCTGTGATAAACTCAATACCCCTCATCAACAGCTGCTCCTCCTGTGCTGGTCACTGGACTCCAGCCCACGGACGTGCAAAGAGGAATGGAGAGCTCCTGAGCACCTGCTAAGCTCCGGCAGAGCTGGCAGAGCCGATGGGAGAGGGATCCTCCTTCAGCCCGGGGCTCCATGTTTTAATGTGCTGTGTTTGACCAGAGAAGCCCAGGCCTGGACCCGCCATTCTCCTCCAGCCTGGCCCCCCTGCTAGATGAGGGGCCTCTGGAGGGACTCCCAGGCTCCTGCCGCACCCTGTCGCCTCCCTGGTCTCATAGCTGCATTGTTCTCCACGGTTGCCCTGCAAGGGACCATGATGGTGGCACAAAACAACAGAAATCCATTCTCACAGTTCCAGCAGCCAGACGCTCACATCCAAGGTGTGGGCAGGGCATTGCTGCCTCTGAGGGTCTGGGGCGGACCCTGCCTGACTCAGCAGCCCCTGGTGACTGTGGGCATTCTTGGTGTGGCCTCATCATGCCAAGCTCTCTGTGTCTGATCTCTCTGCCGTTTTCTCATTAAGACACCTGTCTTTGGGCTTAGGGCTTAACCAGATTATCCAGGATGACTTCCTCCTCTCAGGATCCTAAATAAACCCTCAGGATCCTTCTAAACCCCCTTTCCTAATAACTGCCATTCACAGGGACTAGGCTGTGGGACTCTTCTGGGGGAGAGGCCATCGCTCAGCTGTGTGGAGTCCATCTTCTTACCCAGGTGCCTCGTCAACACCTGCAGAATGAGTGAGTGAAAGAACCGACCTTGAGCGACCGGCAACAGGCGGTGGCTCCACGGCACAGGCCGCCCCTTCCCGGGGCCTTCACGTTCCCAGGGGCTGCCCACCCTGGGGCTCCAGTCACCTCTGACTTTGAGGATCATGATGCCCCCTGGTGACACTGAGGCTCATCTGAGAACAGGGGATGTGGGTGCTGCTGGGCTCCTCAAAGGCCCTCAGAAACCAGTCTGGAGTCGCTCCAGATAACTCTGAAATAAGACCCAACTCGGGACTCGCCCAGCCCTCTTGCCTGCCACCAGGGAGCCCATCGAGGGCAGGAGAGTGTCTTTTCACAGTTCCCATGTGGCACCTGCCTGGCCACCAACCAGAAGGCTTTCAGCTGACACTGTGGTACCTCTGCATGGATGCAGGGGCAGAGACAGGCTGAGTTCCCACGGCTCCTGCCCAGCAGCGAAGGCACCTTCTACCCAAAGCCTAGGGCTGCAGCCATTCCAGCAGCAAGGCCCAGCCACCCTACAGACTGTGCCAGAGCCCCTTCCATTGACCTGGGCTCCTGGCTCTGAACTAGCTGGCCAAGGTCCTGAGGTGGAGCACCAGGACCCCAGCCAGACTGCATCTCAGGAAGGAAGCTGCTCAACAGGCATGGTGGAGTGTGAGGGAGTGTAGCATGCACATGTGTATACACACCTGCCCATGTGTGCATGTGCAGTTGTGCACAGGTGTGCAGTTGTGCACAGGTGTATGTAGGTGTGCAGAGATGTGCAGGCAGGTACATGAGTACAGATGTGTTCAGGTGTGTGTAGGTGTGTGCAAATATGCAGGCAGGTACATGAATGTGCAGGTGTGCACAGGTGTATGCAGGTGTCCATAGGTGTACAGGCAGGTACATGAATGTACAGGTGTGTGCAGGTGTGTGCACAGGTGTGCAGGCAGGTGCATGAATGTGCAGGTATGCACAGGTGTGCAGGCAGGTGCATGAATGTGCAGGTGTTCATTGGTGTTCAGGTGTGCACAGGTGTGCAGGCAGGTGCGTAAATGTGCAGGTATGCATTGGTGTTCAGTTGTGCACAGGTGTGTAAAGGTATGCACTAGTGTGTAGGCAGTGCATGAATGTGCAGGTGTGCACAAATGTGTGCAGGTGTGCATAGGTGTGTGGGTAGGTGCATGAATGTGCATGTGTCCACAGGTGTGTGTGCATGTGTGCACATGTGTGCAGGCAGGTGCATGAATGTGCAGGAGTGCACCAGTGTTCAGGTGTGCACAAGTGTGTGCAGGTGTGCATAGGTGTGCAGGTAGGGTCATGAATGTGCTGGTGTGCACAGGTGTGCAGGCAGGTGCATGTATGTGTAGGTGTGCACTGGTGTGCATTCTCCGCATGTGGGCAGGTGAAAAGGGGGATACAGGTGTATACAAACATGCAGGCTTGTGTCCCACTCGTGGGTGTGCATTTGCATGTTAAGTGGGTGGAGTTACTAAGCATTACCAAGAGACTTGTATTCTCTAGGCCTGTGATTTCCTCTCCTGTCAGAATATTAGCACTAAAAATTATGAGCTATAAATGGAGCTGGTTAGCATAAAGGACATAAAATATTTGCTTCTAATGGAGCCCGTATGCAAACAAATCTTCCTTCAGGCTGCACAGGCCCCTTTAAGAAGAGGACTGCCTTCTCAATTGCAAGTAGCAAGGGACCTCTCTCCTGACTTTCAGAATGTCCCCCACCCAGCCCCTACTGGGGTCTCTGTGGTCTCAGACCCTTGGGGAGGGGATATGAGGGGGGTGCCATGTCTATGCGTCTGTCAGGTGCCAGGCAAGGTGGCCAGCACACCTCATTCCACTGCATCCTGGGATGCTCTCCTTCCTCCTCTGGGCAGGTGAGAACCCGAGGCTGAGCCTGGCACAGGCAGTCCCTGAAGTCACATAGCCAGGCCCCAAGCAGTCTGGCTGGGGCCTTCACTCGGCCCCATGGGTGTCCAGAACCAAGGTTTCCACCCAGAGTGGGGAGAGCAGATGAGGGCGTGGGGTGTAGTGCATTTGGGAGACAGTCGACCCCAGGCTTCCCAGGGGGCTCCCTAACTTAAATAAGCTGCAGTCAGATGTCCAAGGGTCTATGCCCATCCCCCCACCTGCACAAGGCTGAGATGGACCCAGGGTGACCTAGACTCTCAAGCCAAGGGAGCCTCAGACTTCTGTCTGGCAGGGATGGGGACATCCGGAGCAGGATAGGCCCTCCACTCCCAGGAGCCACAAGGCATTGCTAGAGCAGGAGGCCACATGAAGCCCCCCTAGCCCCAGCCACATGGAGCAGAGGCTCTGAGGAGCTGGTCTGCAGAGCCATCCATGGGCACCAGCTTCCCCTACCCAGTGCCTAGGTGCCAGCAGAGTTCCTTGGATAAACCGGAGTTTTCCTTCTGTCAAAAATCTCCAGATTCTCTGATCAAATATTTAGTGGGATAAAGGACATGCTTTCAATGTGGTGATACAGATGAGCAGACAAAGGAGGGGGGTGATGATGATGATAGGTAGGTAGAAGAAAGATGGTAGATGGTAGATGGATAGGTAGGTAGGCAAAAGATAAATAAGAAATGATAGAATAAGAAGACAGACTGATAGATGACATGTAGACAGAAGATAGATGATAGATGATTGATAGATAATACATGATAGATTAGTTAGATAATATAAGATAGGTAGGCAGGCAGACAGATGATAATATGTGATAGATAGATAGATAGATAGATAGATAGATAGATAGATAGACAGACAGATAGATAGACAGATAGATAGACAGACAGACAGACACCTTCCTAGGCCCAAGTGGCTGGGGAGCAGAGTTTCAGGTAAGTCACTCTGACGAGGCACTGAAGCCAGGCTGAGGACTGTGTCCTTGCAGGTAGAATCATCCTTGTTTGTTCCTAGAGCAGACATTTGGGGAGCACCCACTGTGAGCATCCCTATGAGGTGCTGGGATGCATCAAAAAAGGAAAACGGGTCCTCCCCACCCCACCAAGAGCAGAGCTTGGCAGTCCATAGGGAGGTACCATTGTCCACACCAGACAAGGGACGGCTCTCATGGGGGCGGGATGGAGCCGGAGGTGCAAGTCAAAAACTTACCAATCGCTTATTCCTGAGATTTTGGACTTCATATTTTATTTTCCATTTATATTTTGACCATACGTAGGCTCAAAGCTCAGGAAGGTGAAGGACACCAGCCCTGCAGCCTCTCAGGAGCAGTCGGGCAGCCACTTGAGAGGGAGGAGGGAGGCTGTGCAGGCCACCAACTCAAGAACTGCCGCTGGCTGCGCTGGGTGGAACAGCCCCAGCCCCGGTGGTGGAGAGCTCCGTTTTAGACAGAAGATGCTCTTGCTCTCCCCACCCCCATCTATTCATGGGGCCTTCCATCCATCCACTTCTGTCTACCCATCCATGTATCCACTGTCCCTCTATCCAGCTGGCCAGCCAGCCATCTGTGTGTGAGTACCTGTCACCTACCTACTCTGCCTGTATCTATGCATCCGCCCGCCTCCACCTATCTACGTCTCTTTCTTTCTTTCTGTTTGTCCGTCCGTATGTCCGTGTATCTATCCGTCCACATGTATCACACATGCATACGCATACCCGTGTTGGCAGCAATGTGTATTAACACACATCAATATTGATACAAAATATGGAAACGAAGCTGTGACTAGGTCCTTTGTCACATTTGGATCCATGTCGACATTTCTCCAGAGCAGAAAACACTTGGCCTAATTTAGTTCTGCTGAAATTGTGTACCAAACATATCTCACAGAATCTTCCTCCAGAATAAGCGTGATTTTTCCTTCAAATGACTGAGCCAGGGTTTTCTGATTAACTGAATATTCTGGACAAGAAATAAGTCACCTATGGAAAAGATATGATATACAATCCCAGAACTTTCCAACGGGGATTGGCTCTGGAGTGTGGCTTCAACTGCTCCTCTCAGGGCGCGGTGGACCAGAGCAGCCTTTGGCTGGGTCTGGTGGCCCCAGGACCGGTGTGGCCTCTGGCTTGTCCCTCGCAGCCCTGGCCCTGTGTGGAGAGCAGAAACCAGGCCTTCTCTTGTTCAGGCAAAGCTACCTGGAACTGATTGCAAAAGACTGACTTGGCGAGCTGGGATAGAAAATGCTGTGCATCTTAATTTCCCCTCTCTTAAGTATCATCTTTTATAAAGCATTCATCCACGCCGCAACCTATCTCTAGTGACACTCCCACCAGCCCCATGCTCCCCTTGGCCCCATTAATGTCCAAGTTCTTCATTATTTGTCCCTGCCACGCGGCCTCCCGACCCTTCACGTCTCCTTACAGGTGGGCTTGTGGTCTCTGCCCTCTGCATTCTCAGTTCTTTAAACAAGCAGGACCTATTTGCCCAGTCAAATAAGCCTGTCCCCAGGCTGGAAGCCATCCCCACCTTCTTGAGTTGGCTCTGGAGCCACTGCTTTGACACAGGCAGCAATGTGTCAGGGTCTGTTAGCCCCATGGTGACTGTATATCTGACACCCTGGATCAGAATCCAGCCCCTGGAGCTCAGGCTTGACCCTGGAGGACACCAGGAGGCATCCAGCATTGGCTCTGTCCTTATCCCGGCACCCGGAGGCTACTTTTGTGTTTCAGACATTAAATGTGTGGCGTGGAGCTTTGGCACATGCACTCCGGGGTCAGAGTCTGAGGTCCACATCCCAGCCCCTCTCCAGCTGGGTGACCTTGGACATCCACCATCTCTAAACCTCACCATCCCTACCTTTGAAATGCACGTCATCACACCCACTGCCTCGGGCTCCTGGGAAGACGAGCTGAGGTCCTCCGCTCATCCTCCTTCAGACGGAGCAAGCACGGCCCTGGGAGCTCAGGGGGAGCGGGCAGCATCACAGAAGAGCAGAGAGCGAGACGAAGCGAGCCCAAGGCGCCTCAGGCCCAAATCCATCTCCTCAGGCTCAGCGTGGTTGAAATATGAAAGCCGCATCACCAGCCAGCCCGCACTCACCGCGGGCCTGCCCGAGTATTTATGGAGACATCCCACCCGTCGGGGAGACTTATGAGCTACATAAATACAAAGGGTAATCCGGCACATTCCAAGTTGTACTAAAGGGCTGCAAATCAGCCCTTGGGCTGGGTACCAGATACTGAGAGAAAGTATGATGGAGTGTGACTTTTTTAAAGTTTTGTTTGGATTCATTCCTAAAAGCTCCTTCACCCAGAGACGCCGATTTCCTGTTGGCACAGACGGCCGCCCTGCCCTGCCTCAGAGGTGGAAAGCTTGAGTCACGTCCGCAGGGGGCCCTGATAAGGAAGCAAGAGGACCAGAACGACTTCTCACTTTGGCACGAATTTAAAACTTGTTGCCACCTGTCTGTGCCCCTGGGGTGCTCTGTGCCACAGGTACAGGGCCTCACCCTCAGCAGCCACCTCCACTCTGCCCTAAGGGCGGAGCCTGCCCAGAGCTGGGCAGTGGCCACGCAGGCCTGGCCAGGCAGAGGACATGTTATAGAAGCAGCAGGCCATGGCTGGCACAGCGCACGTGTGCAGAATAAAGGAAAAGACAGGTGGCAGAGGGACATGAGGAGACATACAGAGTGGGGCTCAGACCTTGGGTCAAGACAGCACTGGGGGTCAGGGCTGGAGTCCACCCCAGGCCAAGTGTCTGCCCTGACTGGGTCTGGGCCGAAGTGCTGCAGGACACCCTGGGAGAGCAGTGCCCCAGTCCTCACGAGGTGCTCTGAGCTGGAGCTGTGGGCCCAGGGCCAACTACTTCCTGGTCTCCAGCTTTGCCTCTGTAAAATGGACACAGCCTTCCTGACCGCATCGTCACGCCAAGGGGGAGGTCTGATGACCCTTCCAGACCAGCCAACAAACATCCTGAGGCGATTTCCTCCTCACTGTATGGCTCAAACCTGGAATGTCCCCGCAGGCCTGTGTGCTCTATCCCCATCCTGGTGCTATTAGAATGTGGCAGACCCTTTAAGAGGTGGGGACTAGTGAGAGGCATACTTTGGGTGACTCAGGTGTCACCTCCAAGGTGATTATGGGGACCTCCGTTTCCTCCTCTCCCTCTTCCATTCTGGGCATGTGCCCCCACATGCTGCCACCATGATGTGCTACAGCAGGGTCAGCAGAGCAAGGCGGAAGCCTCCACAGCTGTGAGCCAGAAAAAAACCTTCTCTTTATAAATTGATTATCTCAGGATTTTGTTATAGTAACAGAAAACTGACTAATGGGGGCCTTTGGGAGGTGATTAGGTCATGACAGTGGGCATCATGAATGAGATGAGTGCCCTTATAAAAAAGGGCCCAGCCCTCCACCATGGGAGGACAGAGTGAGAGGCCATCTGTGAACCAGGAAGCCAGACCTCACCAGACTTCAAACCTACAGGCACCCTGGTCTTGGTTTTTCAGAGAGAAACATGGTCTCTTTGAAGAGTTATCAGCCCTGCAGGGACCTCCATGGAAGGGAGCAATGGAACACTACTGTCAGTAACACTAAGGGGACTGATCGTTACTGCACCCAAACCCAGCACATCCTGACTAACAGCAGCAGACAGAGGTCTAAGTGCACACCAAGGGACTCCTGGCTGGTGGCCTCAAGAGGACAGGGGCCTGGCTGGTGCTGGACATCTTCAGGCCAAGCCAAAAGACTCCAAAAGAAGAGGAAAGGTGACAGGGATCATTTAATGTGGTTGCATCTGAGAGAGAGAGAATGGGATTCTAAAGATCTGTCATCTAAATGGCCTGAGGAGAGAACGTTCATTAAAAGTTCTCCATAACCATTCCCCAGCTCTTTAATCACACAGAGCCTCTTTTTTTTCTTTCCCGTAACATCTTAAGCACATTTACTGCCTCCGCATAAAGGACTCATGCTTCTAATCATATCGATTTTACTATAATTAATTTTTAATGTATTTTCCAGGGTGTTGTGTATATACAGACCCAGATATTTTATCATATATTAGCATAGCCATTTCCACTCTTAAAGTGGGTTATTAAATGAGGACTAATTTATTATTGCTTAAGATGTTATGATGTTAACCCAATTATCATCTGCGTTCTGTCGTGTACACTTTGGAATGGGATAGAATGTTGGTAATGGGCCCGCTAGGATTAAATTTACCGCATTGAGTCCCTAGGATTGTTGCTGAATTCTAATAATAGCTTGGTTCTCCCGCAGGCACCGCTGTTATCATCAAGGTGGTCCTCAGAAGACAGCAGTGCCCTCACCGGGGGCTGAACACAGGGCCCACTGGGGCCACAGGTGAGGGCCAGCTTCATTTCCAGGACCTGATCAACACTTGGCGTCCATGTCCTGCACCACTAGGGTCCAACTCTAGGCCTCTGTCCTCTTTTCCAAGGACTGGGTGAGGACCCATCATGAGAAGGACCAAGGGTGCTGGTCTGCTCACACGCCCCACTCATCGCATGGCCTATGGGGAGAACTTTCTGGGAGCCCAGTGTGTGGTGGAGACATCCAGAGGAGACCTCTGGGTCCACAGTGGACAGCCTGCTGGTCACAGGCTGGGCCTCTGCCATCCGTGCCGATTCACTCAGGAAAACTTCCCCAAGCCCACAGCTCTGTGCCTGCGACTCCTGCTGATCAAGGCCAGGTCTCACCCACAGACGGCATCCAGGCTGCCCAGAGAAGCCAGAGGCCAGGAACCAGCGGCCCAGCCAGGGGAGGCAGAGCCAGGAGCAGCCAGGGCATCCAGCAGGGGAGGCAGAGAGCACCCAGGGGCATTGACTTCAGGGCCCTTGCAGGTGGCTGGATGGGCAGGCAGGGGGTGCAAGTGTACCACTTCCCCTCCAGAAGGTGGATACCGTGAGCGCTGTAAGGAAAGGGCACCATCCCAGGGGTCTGGCCCCAGTGCAGAGGGGAGCTGGCCTCCCACCCTCCTTACTAAGAGGACCACTTGTCCTGTGCCACTGCTGAGGATGCCGAGTGCGTGCTGTGACACAGACAGGCTAGGGACTCACCGTCATGGTCCTTGCTGAGCCTGTTTTCGGGGGCCTGCTGACTGGTCCCTCCTTTCCCTTAACATGCCCGGCACTTGACTGCCTAATTTAAGGGGCTAGGAGAGCAGCTGTGGCACCTGCTCTCTGTACTCGTCACAGAGATGGACGGTGGTGGGGACCTCATTCGGTCGTCTCTTCCCTTCATGAGGATGGTATCGTTGAAACCCACAGCTTCCAGCCACCATGAAAACTACCACCTTCCTCCCGAGAGCCCAGAGTCGGGGGAAGGCAGGGAAAAGGGGGCTGCACCACTGGTCCCCCAGGGTCACACACCCCTGAGGCTGATTCTCTGGAGTGGACGGCTGGATTGCACAGGGTGCTCATTTGTCATATTGACACGGAAGATGCTGGCACGGGGCCATTCATTTCATTCCACGGAAGCACTTCCTCTCCTTAACTAATGAGGAGATGGCTCGCTAAATAATGTATCGCCCCGCAAGGCCGACACAGCACCTCTGCACGGAGCATTCACGTGCACGGCCAAAGGGCTGACACACTGGTCCAGAGCACACGTCTCCATGGTCAATGAGAACTGCCACCTGGACCCCGCTGCAGATCCGAGGGGGGAAGGGGGTGGCCAGTCTCCGTCTGACACTGGGTAGCGCATCCACGCTGCCCAACGGGGAATTCATGTGGTCCAGGGCTGTGGTGGAGAGAAAGGGGAAAGAAAGCCCTGGACAAGAACTTGATCAAGGCAGTGGAGAAGGTCAGGGTCAACCTTGCATCATCCTGGGCCTCCACGTGCTTGCTCCCCACTTCCTATTGGGGCTGAACTGGGGAATGTGGTCTTGAGTTCTGCCCATGCCTTCCCGGGCAGCGGCTGGCAAGGCGGAGTCAGAAGATGCAGAGGGACACTCCCTTGGATGCCCTGCCTGTTGCTCCTGAGCCCAGCCCCCTACCCTCTTAGGGTCCTCTCAAGGCCATACACACAGATGTGCTCAATGAGTCACTCAAAGCGTCACCACACAGACCCAAGACCCTGCCCCAGATGAGCTGCCTCACCCTGTGACCCAGATACAAATCTTCCCTCTGGGGGTCTCAGTTTTCCCCAAATGAATGAGTTTCAGCTGCTCTAATGTGCCTATTAGAATCTCCTGGGAGGAGCTCTTAAAATCCCAAGCCTGGCTATACCACTGGCGATGGCACTGCATTTTGGGTGGACCCAGGCATCTGCATGTTTATACCTCCCCAGGTGGCTCCAACCTGCTATCAAAGGTGAGAACTCTGGAGAGCATAAGGTATGATCCTGGCAAGAACAGAACTGCCCACCTCAAGCCTCTGCCCAAGCTTGCCATCAAAACCCTGTGTCCTTGGGTCCCTGGCCTTTCAAGCCGTGAGATCCCCTGCCACCAGTGTCTTCTAGGGCGTGGGGGCGGCGCCCCTCCCAGGCCTGCCTAAGGAACTGGCTGAAGTTCACTCCGGATGACCTCACAGCGCCCTAGGTGCGACTGGCCCTGAGTCACTGTGCTGAGGATCCTCCGGGCCGCTCAGCCTCCTCCGGTCACGTGTCCGGGGTCTCGCAGGGCTCCGAGAAGCTGCAGGGGGCGGGCCGGCCAGGTGGCGCTCAGGAGCGGGGCAGGGTGGGGCGGGGGACCCTCGCAAGGGGCGGTGGGAAGGGAGGCGCCGAGACCCAGGGCCCAGGGGTTCAGAGGACCCCGCTCCCAGAAGCCAGGCCCTCCTGCAGGGCCCCAAGTGTGCCGCCTGGCTGCCTGTCTCGGGCCCCCAGGCAGGTCTATGTCTAGGGCCGCTTTCCAAACGTCCCAGCGGCGCCTGTGCATCATGCGGTTTCCACGGTCCAAATGGCCTCCCAGCCCAGCCGGCGCTAGTGACCACAACCCAGGACGAGCACTTTCCTTAACAGGGCCTTTTCTGAATCGTTATTCCTTAGACCTAGCTGCAAGGGTTTTGGGGCTGTCCTGCAGGGTTCAAGAGAAGCTGTCCCCCCAAGCAACCTGCACCTGCCCCCGAGGTGGACACGCACGTGAATAATCATAATGGCTACTTCAGTCGGTGCTCCCTGGGCAGGCTTTCCCCAATGGAGTCCTCCACTCACAGAGGAGCAGACGGGGCCAGGAAGCCCAGCAACCATGGGGTCAGCCAGCCTGCCCCAGAGGTCCTGGAACCCAAGGCACCACTTTCCTCTGGCCCCTGGAGACTCCCACCTCACCTTTCCCACGTCCTTCCTCCTCAGGAGGAACTGAGGTGAGGCCCCCAGGGCACAGCACTCCCTTGGGAGAGGGTTCTGAGACCTGAGTCAAGTGAAGGGTTAATGCTGGTTATGGGTCAAGGGCTCTGCCTTCTGCGTGACATGAGCCATGCAGGGATGATTAGAGACTGCCTGGTGGCAGTAGCTAGTGAGGGCGTCGGATCTTCCTCCAGAGAACAGCAAACCCACAGGGGGTCGCCACCCTTGCTCCCAAGGAAGTGTCCCCAGAGCAGCTTCATGGACCAGTGTGATGCCCTGGACTCCAGAGCACCTGTGAAGCACCCCAGACCCAGGGGGCACAGGCAGAGGCCAGGGAGGCTGGAGGCTGTGCACCCACAGCCCTTCTCAGCTGGTCAAGGGCATGGCTTCCAGGTTGAGGCGGCCCCTCCATGACTCAGGCAGCCTGCGAATCTCCGTTAACCTGCCCACTGCCCACGCGGAGTCCAGACATCACTGGGTCTCTCGGGCTGAGAAGTAGGAAGTCCTGAGCGCACAGGCCGCAGAAGGGACCTGGACAGTGAGTCATCCCAGCTTAAAAGGAAGACACGTGTGGGTACAGATCAGTGTCTGAGCTCACAGCTAGGCAGCTGGCATCACAGTGTGCACCCGCCCTCCTTCCAGAGTCTCCCGCGAGGTGGCCACTCTGCAGGTGGGGGAGAGCGCACACGTGCGCACACACAAGCCTCTGCTCCAGCCAGGCTCTTAGGAGAGGGCGTTGACACTGCAGGGCTGGGGCCAGGCGGGAGGGCAGCGATGGCAGTCTGTTGGCTTTCCCGCCCCATCAGCTGAGCAGAGCTCTGCCTGTCCCCCCACCGCACTGAACTGGGAGTTCTGGTGGTCACCAGGAAGCTGAGTGAACTTGAGACCTGTCCCTCTCCTGACCTGTTTCCTCAGTTTTCAAACAAGTTCAGAGATGCGAGGCTTCAGCGTAGGAGCCCGAGGCACAGAGGGGCGGAACTGCCGCACACTCCCACCCCTGCCCACCAGGGGCACCTGTGTCCCCGGATCACAACCCCCTCCCTCCATCCTGCAAGCCAGAGATGGCAGGTTGGTCCCCTTGGCTTCCTGAGTCAGGCCGGCTCCCTCACCTCTCCTCACCCACAGCTCCGACCAAAACTGCTCTTTTCATTTTATTTCCTTGCTCTCTGTTTTCCGTCTCCTGGAGGAGGTTTCCTTTGAAAGCACTGGAACTAAATAATTCCTAAAGGCCCTCCAGGTTCTGTTATCAGGAAGAACCATCTGAAGGCATGTAGGGGTCCTGAAAGCTCCCCAGAGCGTCAGGCCCAGAACATCCCAACATTCTGCTGCCCCACAGGATTCACTCCCCACACAACTGTCGCCTGTCCCCCTCTCCCTGCAGGTGCCTGCAAGGCCACATCCTGGACTCTAGACTTCTGTCTTAGGTCAGCATGCCCAGCTCCAAAGGAACTGCATCCCTTCTCCACTCTGCCAGCATTGAACTGTATGGGGAAAACACAGGCTGTCCCTCATAGCCTGGCATGCTCATGGCACCTAATAGGTGCTCAGTGAACTCTGGCATGATGAAGGAATAAACGCTGCCCCCTGGTTATGCTGTGTGCTGTAGACAGAACTGCATCCCTCTGAAGATGCCCGCACCCTCTGAGCCTGTGACTGTGTGCACTGCAGGGCAAAGAGACTCGGCTGACGTGAGGAAGAAGGCCATTCTGCACCGAGAGAGCCCCATCTAACCACAAAAGCCTCCAAAAGCAGAGAACTTTCTCTGGCTGGAGCCAGTGAGGTAAGGCAGAAGAGGAGGATGGAGAGACCTGAAGCGTGGAAGGGACCAACGTGCCATTGCTCCAGGGAGGGTAGAGGAAGGGGCTGTGATCCAGGGGACACGGGTGGCCTTTGAAGCTAAGAGCAAGCCAGCCGACAGCCGGCAAGGAAAGAGAAACCTTGACCCTACAGTCGCTAGGAACTGAACTCTACTGGTGACCTGAACAGCAAGGACAGGAACTCTCCTGGGGCCTCCAGAGGCGAGGCCAGGCCGGCAGCTCCAGTGTGGCCCGAGCAGAGACTGCCTCACTCCCCTCACCTTCTGACTAGACTGCCGACTTCCGGGCTGTGAGGAGGCCTCTGTGTGCTTTGAAGCACTAAGTTTGTTACAGAGGCAAAGAGAAAACTGATACTGCTGTTATTTGCTTTTGATTTGTCCACTTGCCTGAAGGGGACAGCACAGCTCTCGCCCCGTCTATCCCTTCCTTCTCTGTGGCTCCTTTCACTCTCCCTACACAAGCTCCAAGCATGCCTGGCGCTCCAGTCCCCAGCCCGCCCGGCCCCCAGTCATGCTTGAGCACCTCAGAACATCACTGGAATCACACAGGCCTTGCTTAAAGCCTGCCCCTGACATCGCAGTTCAGGGAGACTAAGACCCACCTGCCCGTGAAGCCCTAAGCAGTCAGCCCCAGCTTCCCCACTGCCCCTACCACCCACCCCACCACAGCCACACTGGCTGTTTTATATTTTTGGGGTTTTTGTTGTTTTGTTGTTTTTGCTGCTCCATAAATACATTGAGCTGTTTTTTCTGCCTCGGGGCCTTTGCACATGCTGTAGTTTCTTGCTCCAGGTCTGCAAGTCTGCTTCGTTTGTTCCAGCACACACATCACTCCTCACGGAGGACTCCTGCACCCTTCCCAGCCTTTCTCTCCCTCCTGGGGAGCTTGTAGCACTTCCTTCCAATAGTTTCATAACTTATAACTGTTTCTCATTCTGTGTAGCTGGCTTCTGGCTGGCACCCCAGCTGGACCATGAGCTCCATGAGGCAAGGGCACCTCTGAATCCCAGCACGTGTCACAGAACAAGACAGGTGGCATCAGACAGAAAGTGAGTTGCTGAAACTGGACGTCCCAGCACGTCTCTGGGTGTTACCTGTGCAATTCCACTTGGTCTTCCCTGTGGCCTTACAGTGGGGACTCCACGAGAGGAGTCCAGCCTTCAAGGAGGAGGGTGCCCCGCCCGTCACAGGGCACCCTGCCAGTCTTGCCAAGTGCGTGGGGGGCTTGGGGTTGCAAAGCTCCTGATACGTGTCAACGGTGCAGCCCAGATGAGGACAGCATGTTGGTGGGAACCGCGGCTGAGGGACCCAGGGATGACACGTGAGAATCTGCACCACTTTTGAGCCAGGTACGTCTCAGGATGGACACTGCAGATTCATCAGAGATTCCGGGGCATCCTCAGAGCTGTGAGGGGTGGCCAGGTGGGGACAAAGAAGGTGACGGCCCACTCCTCCTGTGGTAAGGTCACCCTTTAGCAGCAATCAAAAGCATGTTCCTGGGGAGGAAAAACTGACCACCAGCTCAGTCTGAGCGTCTGCAGAAATGGCTGAATTAAGTGAAACGTTTGGGCTAGGATGCCGAGGCCCCTGCAGCCTTTCAGGAAAACACCATCAGCTTTAAAGATCCATGCCCCAACATCAATGGGTGAAATGACAGAATGCGTAGAGTCCACTGCCCGGGGACCCTGCAAAGGGGACAGCAGCGGGTGAGAGGCAGAGAAAATAGGCCTGGCCCCATGTCCCCTGGTGGTGTGTGTGGCTGGTGATAAGCAGGAGGCAGATGGTAAAACACTAAGCGGCAGCTCAGAAGGCTGAGGCAGGAGGATCCCAAGTTCAAAGCCACCCTCAGCAATTTAGCAAGGCTCTCTGCAATGCCACGAGACACTGTCTCCAAATAAAATATTTTTAAAAGGGCTGGGAATGTGGCTCAGTGGTTAAGCACCCCTGGGTTCAATCCTCAATACCAAAAACAAACACGAAAACACTAAGAGATAAACATAGGCTGCAAAGTTCCAGTGAGCCTGGAGGCGCCCTGCCAGCTCTCCGCTGCAGGCGTGGTGACGGCAGGTAGCCACACGTACTGCAGATTTAAAACTGCTAAGAGAATAGATTTTTTTTTAACATTCTCACCATAATAAGAACGATCAATCAGTAAGGCAATGGTCATGTCCATTAGCTTGATTGAATCTTTGTACAACATACATGCAGATCAGAGCACCGCACTGCACCCTGCTCATAGACACAATCATTATTTTTCAAGGAAAAAGGTAAATTTTTGAAAACATTTAAGAAGATATAAATATAGAAAGCTATGGAGAAGCCATAGATCAATATCTACCACCCGGAATGAACTCGTGTTCACAGTACATCATTGCTCCTGTGGTTTTAATCATAGAAATTCGATATTTATGTGAAAAATCACATTTTTAAGGAAAATCGGTCCCAGGCTCCAGCATGTCCCCCCCCCCCCGTGGCCGCGCTGCCCCTCCCGTCAGGCAGGCCCCTTCTTCACCGAGTGGGCATCGCCTAGACCTGCCTGCCACACTGGGCTGCTCCCCTCGCCCACTTGCTCCCCAGTCTTCTCATGGAAAGGGCGTCACACGAAGGGACGCACAGTGTGCTCTCTGCAGGAAGACGTCTGTCCTCAGAGCCACGGAGGAGGCGTGGGGACTCCGCAGCCCCGGCTGCCCTCCTGGAGGCCATGCCCACTGCTAGGAGAGTCTCCTCTGCCTAATCACTTGCTCATCCGCCCCGACGAGGCCCACGGAGCAGGTGCCTCGCGTCTCATGGTGAAGGAGGCTGAGATCAAGGTCAAGGTGCAGCAGGCTGGTTTCTCTGAGCCTCTCCTTGGCTTGTAGACGCCTGGTGGCCCATGTGTGTGAGTGTGTGCGACTGTGAGTGTGTGTGTGAGAGTGTGTGTGTCAGTGTGAGTTTGTGTGAGTGTGTCCCGGTCTCCTTTTACAAGAACAGCAGCCATACTGGATGTGGCCTCACCCTCAATGACGTCTTTTAGCCTCAACCTCCTCCACACAGGTCCCATCTCCAAATCCACCGCCTTCTTTGGTCCTGGGATCAGGACTTCGCTCGATGCATCTGGGAGTGGGTATCCCGCCCGCAGTGCTGCCATCCCGGGACTTCCACCCCACACACTACTCACCTGGTAAATGCGTTTCCTCTCTCCATTACTTCTTAAGAGATCTTTTTTTTTTTTTCTCCTCAAAGGCTCTTCATTTTGGAAGGTTTAAAGAAAAGAAGAAAAAGAGAAAAAGAAACAAAGAAACCAACTGAAACCTCTGAGTTTGGATACAATAAAATTTCATTAATTTGGGCTTCTGTAGGAAAGTATTCTGGTATAGTAAAGACTTTCCATTGAAGATGACTTCCAGGAGTTTTCTTTACTGATTAATCTATCCCGCTCGGGCTGAGAAAATCCTTCTTAATAAACCCTCACAATTATGAGCATTGAGTGTCATTTCGGGGGAAGAGCGGCTGATGGAAGTCTCGAATGGTTTCCCGGATCAGTTGCCACCTGGCAGCCCAAGCCCTGAGCACAGGTAAACCTCGAGTCCAATCTGCCATCCACGAGAAGCCAGGAAGGGACCCACCACTGCTCTGCATCCTCTCCCAGGCGCTGGGGGTCTGATGAGATCCAAGGGAAATTGGGCCGAGCCAGCAAAGGCTGGCTACAGGGAAGCTATGCTGACAGTCCAGTCGGGGCTACAGGACAAATGGAGTGTAATTAACTCCTCACATCCCTAGGGGGCAGAGCTGAGGGAGGGACAAAGGCAAAGCAACTCAGAAAACAGTTCTTTCTTTAAAGTTAATGGGGCCTGTGGTTCTGAATGGTCACATCCGGTTCCCCCAGGTTCCGGTTGCTTTTAAACACAGTTATCAGTCCCCAGGACAGCAATTAAATGTGTCAGCAAAGCTCCTACTTAGTGCTACTGAAGCACTTAATTTTCATTAAAAAGATGACATTGCAAGCCATTATCCAGGACAATCCACATCCCTGGTATTTATATTCATAAGAACAGATTGTAACACAGAGATGCATAAATTACCCAGATCTGTTTCTTTGCCACCTCCCAAGCCAGGCTGCAAACCTTGGCTCTGCCCATTCTCTACTGGTCTTTCCCTTGGAGACACAGTGCAGGATTCGAGTCTCCTTAGGACACCCCGGCCCAGGCTGCAATCTCTGGGTACAAAAGATGGATCTCGATAGGAACTGATCTCCCCACCCAAGACCCTTTCAGCATGTGCCCCTTAATTGAAAGAGACAATAGGCAACAAGACTCAGCACCCCACCCATCACCCTACCTCTTGTCAGTCACAGAGCCGTGAAGATGGGGTGGCCTAGAGCCCAACAGACAGCCAGGCATGCCACAAAGAGCACTGTGAGAACTGGCCCTCAGCAGCCTGTGACCCGAGGTCATCACCCTGTGGATGAGACTAACCCGAGGGCTGGAGGAGGGACACGATTCATCTCATGGTCGCCCGGCTAGGAAGTGGTCCAGCCAGGATTTGAACCTAGGACCATCTCTGTCCCAAGCCCATTATTTCTACTGTGTCAGGTAGGACTTCCTGAAGGATCCTGCAGCTGTGAACAGTGACAGCACTCCATCCTGAGTCCCGCAGGGTCCCGAGAATGGAGAGGATGGCGCATCCATCACCTGTCCCCCAGAGTTCTCAGCTGAGAGCAAGAGACGGATCCAAGAAGGAGACACAAGGTTGGTGAGGCCAGTGCCATCGAGACAGGCACCTCTGGCCAGGAGGGAGCACTCAGCCAATCTCTGCTGAGCACAGAACAGTGATCAACACAGCGTGGGAACAGACAATAAGGGCGTGTCAGGGTAAGGTGAGGACTGGAAGGCTCTCCAGGGACCAGAGCAGGAGCAAAAGACCAAGCGCTCGGTGGGGCCAGCCATAGCTGGGCCCCAGGCAGGCGCAGCGGGGGCACACCCACCCTGGGGAGTAAAGGAGGCCAGAGGTGCCCCGAGGTAGCCTGGCATCTGCAAGCTCTGAGGCCATGGAGGCAGGACAACAGGAACCACGCCCTCAGCATCCCCCTGCAGGAGCTGTCCCAACAGCTAGTGCTGAACAGAGGCCCACAGTCCTGTGCAGGCAGCCAGAAAACCCACATCCAGGGAGGGCGAGCTCAGAAGAGCAGCGCCCAGAGAAAACAAAACCCTCATCCAGAACAGGCTGGGAAACTGAGATCTCAAAACACAGGTTGAAACTGAAAGCTAAAAATGCCAACAGGCTAAATCCAGAATTAATGGATAACATGAACATCAATGGACAAAAGCAACCCTGGGGGGCAGCCCCCAAAAGAAGTTAGAACAAATAAGCTTATGTAGTACAGAGGAAATAAAGCAGTGAATTCTATTATAAAGAAGAAATTGAGAAATAAAAACTGAAATGTTAAATAAATAAAATGAGGGTGGGCATAAATAAAAAAATAATCTATTAAAAGTTTGAACATGGAAATATAGTCACTAAAAATAAAACAAAAAACTACCGCAAAGGCTCCATCTTTCTGGGCAGCAACTTAGCAATTCAGTCAGTAGACCAAAACCTTTCTGAACCTCGGCTGGATGTTGGGGGTGGGGGGTCGACTGCCTGAGAGGCACTAGGTGGGAGCAAAACAGACAAAAGTCCCGGCCCTCTTAGCACTTCCATTCTCTTAGGGAACTGTGAAAACTGTCAGAATTGAAAAGGAGTCACTTGGATCGACCCCTAATGGGTAAACACACAATGTCAGGAAAAGCCAAAAGAGGAGCTGTCCCCATGATACCTGATGGTAACTGTCGCAAAGGACTCACCAGAACACAGCCTTGCACAAAGGCCACCTTGACCTTATGCCAAAAATACTTCTGCAAGGGCATCTGCCCAGCAACTGCCTGCTGAACCTCAGGCTGGCCCTGTCCTCGTGACCAAGGCTTGTGGAAGCAGAACATCCTATGTGACCCTCTTCACTTCATCTTTAACAACGGCACCTCCCTCAGCTTCCTCAAATACACACGGTGGCCATGGCACATGCGTTTCCACTGCAGCGCTATTCCTGGGCACAGTTCATCTCAGGAGAATCTTTCTGCTATTGTAATTTAGGCTGGCACAGCTGGAGAAAAGATAAGTGAGCAGGAGACAAAGTCACGGCACGTACACCAGGTCATATAGCGTATCTAAGGAGATCGCTGCAAGGATAATGTAGAAAGATAAAAAAAAATGGATAATATGGGGTGCAAGTCAAGAGGCGGAAAGCTAGGATATACACTTCAAAATGCAGCTACCATTTGTCAACCCTACGACATGATTGATGGAAAGTTGCACCAATACCCTCTGAGCTGGAGAAAAATACAATGCTTCCAATTAAACAGAGAGACCACATTTTCCTGTGACTTGGAATGTTCATTATGTAATTAGTAAAAGTGCTTTTAAAGAGTTGTGCAGTCTAATGAAACCCCCGTGCATAGAGGCTGGGGTTATGGCTCAGTGGTAGCGTGCTCGCCTAGCACACGTGAAGCACTGGGTTCGATCCTCAACACCACATAAAAATAAAAATAAAGATATTCTATCCACCTACAACTAAAAAATAAATATTTTAAAAACCATGCATATGTGAAAAGGAAAATATAAGCACAACAATTTGTTATTTTCTTAAATCTTCTTGACCTTCAGAATTACTTTTCAACCGAAGGCAGACAATATCTATCCCTTCCACAAATAGTTACCCCTGTGGGCTGCCAAGAGACCTGGAAATAGGACATTTAGCAAACAGCTCTGCCATGTCCCTAAGGTTTTTCCAAGCCTTACTTCACTATGTGGGGTTGACTATCTCAACCTTAATAGAACACCAATGGAAGACTTGGGAAAATGAATAGGACTCACAGTCCTTCCTCAAATGGTCTTCAAATGTTCCAAGGACTGCAATTGTACTAATGACAATCACAGTCTGCCACTAAAACCCATCTTGAAAATCAGGATTGACACCTGGGAAACGCCGAGGCAAGCACAAAACATTTTATTTAAAGGAGAGAGTGGAAAGAGAGCAATACTCCTCCAGAGAGCATGGGTCTAGAGCTGGTGCCCAAGGGAGTGAGTGCATCTTGACCCTTTATAGATTTTAGGTTTCCTTCCTTCTCATGTCACCTCCTCCCAGGAAGAGACTCATCCATGGGGTGGTTGGTTGTGTTGGAAAATGTGACTGTTCCCCTCCTCCAGAGGTTGTTAGCAAATAGGTGATGGGAAGTGCTATCTGCCATTTCCTTTTCTTTGATAATTAGCCACCTGTCCTTTGCCCTGGTCACATCACCAGAAATCACAACCAAGCTGAGCATGCACAGGCAGTGAAAAACACTTCACAGCTGTCACTTGGCTGGTAGCCATTGTAAAAAAACACCAGTTGTCAAGTGCATCCCATTTTCATAGACATGAAAATGTGAAAATGTTAATCTTGTGATTTACATACAATAATAGAAGTTTCCAAAGAAGAGAATATAGGAGATGATATTTGAGGAGAAAAGTTGTTTTCCAATACTAATGAAAGATACAAGTCTCCAGGTTGAAACAACACCTCAATTTCTGAACAGAATAAATAAACTTAAATTCACATTTAGACACATAGAGGTGAAATTGTACACCATCTCAGGAAAAGAAAAAAATCCCACAAGGAAAAATATGATCAGACTAAGGCAGATTATCCATCATTAAAAAAAAATTAGAATCTAGAAGCAACTAAAATATTAAAGGAAAATAATTGTCAATCTAGAATTCCATACCCAGCTAAACTATCACATAAAGGTGAGGATGAAATAAAGATACCTCCAGCTACAAAAAGAATAAAAGAATTTAGTTTCTCCAGATTCTATTGAATGAAGGAATTACCAAAGTGTCTCTTCAGAAGTAAGGAAAATTAAACCAAACAACAGTGGAATGTGAAGACAATAAACACTGAGCTAGATGATGATTTGGATGAAGCTGGGCTTTCTAGGAATTGGATTTGATTCCTATTCTAGGGACTTCAAGCTTGGTCATGGACTATTGAACCCTGTCAGTTGTTTCACTCATCAACTTAAATGGGGATTTGCCCTGGAGGAAGCATGGTAAAACTCTATTTCATGAGAGAAAAAGTGAGAGAGAGGAACAGAAGGTGAGAAAGAAAAGAATTAAAAGACAGGTGTTTGGATCACAGAGGGCCTTCAGAGTCTCAGAGGTCACATTTTCAGAGTGATAGGAAACAATCTTATTTTAATTTTAAAAATATCAGATCTCCTGGGTGGAAATGTGTGGAGAAAGGAGCAAGAGCAGACACAGGTTTGCTGGAGTCTAACAAGAGGACATAACTCTCCTGGAATTAGAAATCACAGCATCTCTCCACAGACGGCAGAGGTAGGAGAGTCTTGGCTCTGATACTTGCTCTCTGAGGCGCCCCCAGCATCCTGTTTCCTCAACAGAAGCTGGCTGATGGATGCCTGAATCCTGAGGGGAATCCATGGCTCAGCACTGACTTGGTCCCTGCCAGTGCAATGAGCACCCCAGTGAGACCGGATCTTGCACCCAACTCAGATTTCCAGGTCTTCATGCAACTCGTCCTGTGCAGATATCAATTGCCCAGGAAATGGAAGGAAAACTCTTTTCTGGGGCAGAAATCTCTCTTCCATTGCTCCAAGCTATTACCCACTAATGGGGAAAATAATGAAAATTCCAATTATAGACATATACTCCCTTCCCAGCACTTGCCTGCTCCATCACAGGAAAGCTCAAGGCAAATCTCAGGCCCACTCCTCAGCCCAGGCTCCAGCTGCCCCCAGATCTGGATCCCTCCTGCCTGCCCCCACCTTCTGCACAACTCGTGCCTGAGCTAAATGACGTTGGCATCAGGGATCTCAGCAGAGCAGCACTCTGCAGCCGTCAGATGCTGGGCAGATCCAGTGGAGGGGTGTGAAGGAAAAACTCAAACCTCACCTTCTAGGGATTCCAATATCCATCCAGTGTGGTCTGGAACCAGATGGGGTTGGGAGTCCTATGCAAGCCTTTAGGAAACACTTCCTGATGAAAAAGTGTCCAGAAAAAGTTGTCCCCTTTGGAAGCCCTGGGGATAAGTCTGCTTCGGGAGTGCTTGGGCTGCTGGCCTGTTTAGGACTGAATCACAGCTGCAGAGAATTAGAGTCTCACACCTACTCGGAAAACCCTGAGGCCCCACAGTCCCCACTGGCCTGGCCCAGCTCCCCTCCCTGTCGTGGGAGTGCCAGGACCCAAATTCCAGCTCAGCTCCAGACTGAAAAGCAGGGAACCCTCCTCCCACTTTCTGGGCCAGTCTCCTCATGAAAAGGAGGGAATTGATCCCTCCAGAGATCACTGGCATTGCTGTGGCTCACGGCCACAGGAAGGGGCACACCTGGAGTGGACTCCAACCCCTTCCTGTACCTGGGTGACCTGGCCGCATGTTCAACTGCTGCTTGGGGAGGGGCTGAAGGGCAGGGTCCCACTCTCAGCTACCATGGGCATGAGAAGTGGTGAGTGAGCCCGTGGCAGGGACAGTGAACCATCTGCCCTCAGGGGATAGAAGTTGGTGTGAGCACAATCAGGGCTGATACAGGTGAGCCTAGGGGACACCGCGGGAAAGAAAACTCCGGATGGGAAGATAGCACTTGGAACCCACAGAAACCGTCCGGGGTACTGCAGGGGCTGGGCGTGGGCAACAGGTGATTTTAAGTGGTCAAGGGGACAAACTCGGCTTTGAGTTATAAGATCAGGGTTGTGAGGGGCAGCCTAGTGGCTGCAACTGGTGCTGTATTGGGTCCCAGATTTGCTAAGAGAGCAGGTCCTGGTGTCCTCGCCACACACCCTCACACATGCACACAAGTGACTACACGGGTGGCAGCTGCCTGCATCCCAGTGAGTGTCCAGCAGAAGAAACAGCAGGAACCCAGGGGCAGGCAAGGCCAGCCTGGTGGGCTTGGGAAGAGCAAGGAGGCCGCTGTGGCTGCAGCGCTGGAGGGGCAGTAAGAGCTCAGGGCATGGTAGGGTCGCATTGTGTTGGGCCCAATGAGCTCTGGTTATAGCTTCGCCTTTGATTAGCAAGAATCGAGAGGTCCTGGGGCTCTGGAGGTCCTGAGCCAAGAGGGGTGTTAACAACTTGGCTGAGTCCATGGAGCTGGGAATTTGGGTGCCCCCACCCTTCAGCTGCTGTCACAGCATTCTGGAGGCAGGTGACTTGTAGACAGCAGGAATTCATGGCTCACTGTCATGGAGGCTGGACGTCCAAGCTAAAAGCAGTGGGAGACTCCAGGACCACCAGGCCTCTCCTAGGGGGAGCCTTCGGTGTCCTCGGGTGGCTGCAGGGCTCCCTGGATCCTGCTGTAAGGGCTCCTCCCTCATGCCCCTGTCACCTCCTGTGTAACAGCACCCGTGGGGGGTGAGGATTCCACTATATAAACTGAAGGGAAGGGCACAGTCGGGCCACAGCACGAGGCGAGGACTTGGCCAGGGTGGGGGCCCCTCTGGGGGTGGTGAGAGCAGGTGGGACGCGGCAGGAGGCAGGGGGCTGAGCGAGTGTTCTGCTGCATGGAGACACGGGCTCTCCCCAGCTCTACACGGTTCCCAGGCAGGTGCCACTTCCTGGGGCCAGGGGAGAGGCCGCTCAGGACCAGCAGTGCCAAGGAAGTGCACAGGGACATGTTGGGCTACAAATACCTGAGAGCACAGCCCACGATGGTCCTCTTGCTAGAGAGGCGTCGAGGAAGAGTGTGGGAACAGCCGGAGGACCCGGAGGACCAGGTTGCTATTAACTGGAAAGAGGACAGTCCCATCGATAAACATTAGGAGCCCTACAGCAGCAGATGCTGTTGACCTTGTAATTCCACTTAAGGGAATTTATTGTCAGGGAATAATCATAAACTAGGGAGAAGATTTCAAATATGGCTCATTAAAGTGTTGTTTACAATAAAAACAAATGCTAAGTGGGCCATGCATCCAGCAGCGGAAGTCTGCACGTGGGCAGTAGGGTCTGTGGCCCGTAGGCCAGACAGCAGCCAGACCACTCCTGCCTGCCCATCTCCCACTGAGACGAGAAAGAGCCAGGCGACCTGCTTGTGACAGAAGCCAGGAGATGCGTGCTCAAAAGGCTCTAGAATGGCTATTCTTTTCCCAGCATAAGGTCAGATGTCATAAGGATGTCATTGATAATATTCCTTTGCCATTTTCTCTGCTGTGGACAAAAATACATTGTCTGGAGCTTTGGCAGTGATCTTAGGGCCATGAGGCAACAAGTGTGAAGAGGAAAAAAAATAAACAGCACACTGAGAAAGGCAACGTGGAAACTGAGGGATCCAAGGCCTTTGTTGGAATGACTGAACACCAGCAGACCCCAGCCGCTGCCGACCTCCAGAGTTCTCATTAGAGGAGGAATCACTGTTATTTAGCCACTGTAGGCTGTCAGCTCTGATAGTTTTTGCCAAAAGCGTTTCTGTCCATTTCCTTGCCACCGCTCACCCTGAGCTGGCGTTCGCCTGGGTCACAGAAAGTAGAGTATGCCTGGGGAAGGGATGGCCCAAGCTCAGGAGAGAACCCGTGCCTCTCAGGCCCATCAGGCAGCGGCACACCTGGGTCGGCAGAAGGATGCCGCAGGCCCAGCCCACGCTTCCAGGGCCGGGCTGAGGAGCCCAGGGGAAAGCGTCTGCAGCCGTGCAGACCCCACAGCCTCCCAGCGTCAGGAGTGGGGCCGCATCCTGGAGCCCTCACTGCCATGGGCTGAGGGCACTGGTATTGCCTCATCTCATAGGTCAAGGCCAGAGTGTTGCCCAGGTTGCAGACTGTAGAAGAGAGAAGCCAGGGTCAGCCAGGAGCCTCTGACTCCAGGGCCACCATGTTGCCCTCCCTCCCCAGAACCTGTTCCCTGGAAGCCCTAGGAGACCCTGGACCAGTGCAGTCCCTCAAGGTCCACCTCGGGCATCCAGAGCTCTGCAGGGCAGGCAGGACGCACTGGAGTCTTCTTGTGGACACTCGAACCCGAAGACCGACCCCCCAAGAGGCAGAGCAGGCACCTGGTGGTGGCCAAACTAGCTGCCTGGATTGCAGATGCCTTGCTCTGAGCCAAGCATACAGTAGGTGCCCACTACATGCACCCAAGAGCCTTGCAGTGCATCACAAATGGCTTATGACATGAGTCCCAAGGTCACCCACAGAGGGTTCAAGTCGTAGATGTTACATGACTTACAGAATACCATCTAGTCATAGAATGCTACTTTCAAGGAACATTTTAACATATGCAAACCATAGTTATTCGATAGTATTAGATTAAAATAAAATCAAGATCCAAACCTGCTTCTGTGGTATCATTTTACCCCTGTGCTGTTATTTAGACTTGATAGGTAAAGGAAGGAAGAAGAGGTAAGGAAGAGACTCAGCCGTCCTCGGAGATGGGATCAAGGGTAATTTTGATTCTGTTCTTTATAGTGCTGTGTCTTCTGGCTTTCTTACCATGGGCACAGAGTGCTTTAGTGCTAGGGGGAACCAGTCTTTGTAACTGTCAGAGGCAGGACTTCTGGGCGGACGTCCTTGCTTTCCCAACTTAAGGACCTGTCCTAGCACCTGTCCTTCTCCAGGACTGCAGGGCGAATGGGCATCCGGACTCTGAGGGGGCGCAGCTGGCAGATGGGCGCTGTGGCTACACATGCTGTGGGTGTTCTGGAATCGTAGTGCACCTTGGGTCCTGACGCTTCAGAGCACAATTTTAATTGAAATGGTAATGATGAGATTTCTTCTCCTGGAAGACAGGCAGAGGCGTGTGAGCTGCAAACCCTGCAGCCCCGTCTGGGGGGCGCCCTGCGGGACGGCCTGGACACACATCCGCAGTCGCGAAAGCCAGCCCTGCCCTGGGCCTCTGGCTCCTGTCTGTAGACACTCGGCTGGCAGCAGATGCCCTCACGGGGCACCATATCCTGGGCCCCATAGCAGGGTGTCATCAGGCAGCTGCACAGACATCACCCCTGCCCTTGAACCAGTGAGGCAGCCGCTCCAGGGCAAGTGGCAGCCGCCGCCTCCCAAACTCAGCAGAGGGGTTTCATGGCAGGCATGGGGTGGGGGTGCATTTGCCATCAGCCCCACAGAGAAACCTGTGGTCTGTGCCACCCCTCAGGGGACTCCAAGCAAGAGGACTGCAGAAACCCATAAGACCAGAGGACCCTGAGCAGCACCCCTCTGCCTCTGGGGCCTCCACGGAAGGAGGCTGGCAGGAGTCCCTTCAGGAGGCCCCCTGGCTTCCAAAACGCCAGAGTGCAGAGCAGGGAACCCCAGGGAGGCTAAGGGAGGGCTGCATTCCCCAGGAGGCACAGCCCCATGACGAGTCAGCACTTGCAAAAGGCTCACCTGCTCTTCTGGGATGCGTAGTCCCACCCCTGCCCTGGCCCTGGTGTCAAGGCTCCTAGAGAACTAGCTGCTCCGGCCTCCAGCCTCTGCCTAGACTCCTAGCCAGCAGAGAGTGGCCTCGGTGGAACTCTGTGTCCCTGAGCAGGGCCTACAGGGCAGGTATGGGTCTGTGCTCTGGGGCACTGCAGTCTCCCCCCAAGACCAAGGACCAAGCTGTCCAAGGCTGCTCGGTGAGAATTAGCAACCTGGTTCAGCCATGTGGGTGTTGGTGGTGGTGGTCCTGGCTGCCTGAGTGACAGTGTCGGACAAGAGTCCTATTTGAGGGAATTCCAGAGACAGGACAGGGACCAAAGAGGAGAGACAGGCCTGGAGCAGCCGGAGCTGAGTCAGAGTTGGAGAGAGCAGGGATGTGTGGCCAGGTCTGTCTCCTGCTATGATGGGAGGTACTGATGGCTACGAAAAATTAATGCACAGGAGAGACAACTCGGGACCCTCGAGCGACAACCTTGAGTAGGCAGGAAAGGACGGGATTTGGGGACCAAGCAGAGGTTGTCCTTAAAAGGCACATGGAGGAGCCCAGGAGGAGGGTGAAGAGCTGCAGGTGTAGGGAGGCGGGGCTGTGAGGCCACTCACAGGATGTCTGTCACCATGGACAATGACGGTGCCAGCCTAGTCGTGGGAGAGGGATTAGAGGTTGGTAGAGATGGCTGAATCCAGGACAGTGGGGAGGGTGAACCACAGAAGTAACAGGCTGCAGGAAGTTAGAGGTCATGAACTCAACTTCAGATAGGACCGGTCAGTGTGGGAGTGGTGGGTCCTGCCTTCGCTGTGGTCACCTGCGCTAATGAAGGATTGCAGAGGGGAAGAGCTAGGGTGAACCAGCTGAGGTGACGATCGCAGAACAGCACCATGGAGTCAAGAGCCCTAAAGGAGTCGGGTGTGTACGCAGGGGTGGTCAGGAGGAAGGAGCTGGGTAGCAGGGCTGGCACAGCTCAGAGTGCATGGCCAGGGTGAAAGTGGACGCTCAACACACTGCCGATCCTGACGAAGCTGAAGACTTGGCGTCAAGCACTAGTTGGGGAGCAAATGCTTGACTTTTACAGGGAGACACTGTGGGTTGGGAGTTAAGCTCCAGGGTCCCAGGGCAGGAGCCATGGGAGGGGTGTGCCGGTGTTGCCCGGTCAGAGGCCACTCTAAAACTTAGTGGCTTGAAACAATTCATTATCAGCTCTCAAGTTCTGTGAGCTGACTCTCTCAGCTAGGCCATCCTCACTTGAGACCCTCATGGGACTGCAGTTAGCCAGCAACAGGGACTGAAGTCAACCCAGGTGACAAGCTGGCATCCATGGGCCTCACCCTGTGGTTGGCAGCTGACGTGGCTGGCTGATAGGCGTTCAGTTGGGGCTGGTACTGATGTTCATATGCCTTGGGCCCCCCATGTGCCTTGGGCCTCTCATGGAGTAATGTCTTGGCTTGAAGGAGCCTCCCAAAACGGGACATTTCAGTAGACCCAGGTGGAAGCTTCTGGGCCTTTTCTGGCCTAGCCTCAAAAGTCCCAGAACATCACTCTGTTTTAGTCAACTTTGTCACTGCTGTGACCAAAAGACCTGACAAGAACAATTAGAGGAAGAAACGTTTATTTGGGGCTCATGGTTTCAAAGGACTCAGTCCATAGACAGCCCATTCCATTGCTCTGGGCCCCAGGTGGGGCAGAACATCGTGCCAGGAGGGTGTGGCAGAGGAAAGTCACTCAGTATGTGGCCACCAGGAAGCAGAGAAAGACTAAGCTTAGCTCACAAAATATAAACCCCAAAGACACACCCCCAAAGACCCATCTCCTCCAGCCACCCAATACATGCCCACGGTCACCATCCAGTAAATCCATTCAACTGGATTAATCCACGGATTCAGTTAAGGCTCTCATAACCCAATCATTTCACCTCTAAAATTTCTTGCATTGTCTCACAGAGGAGCTTTGGGGGACACCTCGTATCTGAACCATAACCCATTCTTACCATTTTCTATAGGCCAAATCAGTCACTGTGGCCACCCCTAGATTCAAGGGGAAGTGTGGGTTAGACTCCACTAAATGAGAGGACCAGC